>JAADJF010000080.1:0-344170 GCA_012932015.1 Fusarium acutatum | reverse complement strand
CTCCGGTACAGGGAATCGAACCCTGGGCTCCGCGGTAACAATCCCTCAGGTTGTGAGAGCGCGAAATGTTAGCCACTACACCATACCGGATGTTGCATATAAATAAAGCTCTAATTGGTGCCTATAATTTTCGCAGCATACCGGACAGTGGTTGAACAGTCATTGATAGAGGGCTTGCAAAGAAAACACATGGACTAGAGCAATCGCTTCTATCAAGGCCTTTTCTTACGAGTGTCCTGGAACACCCTTGTTTAACAGAGCACTGCGAACGCTCCTGTCCCTTAACAGAGACACAACATCTCGTGTCTTACTTGAGATAGTTCTAGGAGATAACGAAGGTGATGGTTCCTGGTACATAGACTTCACCTCAACTCGTTATTGTCCAGGTGCTACAGAGCCAATGGCCTGGAAAAAGATCGCTGTTAGTTAAACTCGTATGGTATACCAATAACTGACATGATATCTCACTTCTGACTCCATTGCGTTGTTGCCTGCCTGCATTGTTCGTCAAGCATCCCTAAGAAGACCGCAAGTATGCAACCCAATACTCACAAGCATATGCCACAACGAACTCGACAACACACCCAAGAGCCATACTCAACGGCCGCTAATGCAGGGGTCTTTTATCTAGGACATGCTGCCGTCATTGGTCACATAGTTGAGGTTGTTACCTCGTCGCAAACGCAAGACTTTATCCCCAGCGCAAAACATCACGATGCTGCTTTGTGCTTAACCATTCAGCATCATGGAAGAGAGAGTCAATAACAATAAAATAAGCTTTTCTAAGATGGATAAAGTCTTTGCAGATCAATGATAAGGTCCCGCTTCAACTAGACTGATGTACACAGCCCCGGGAGATGGCCAGTTGTGGCCTCGAAAAATGATACCGCTTTCGTCCAAGATGCCCACAAGCTAGTCTTCTAGACTGATCCTTCTTTCAATCATCAGTATTTCAGTATGAGCAGAGATTTCCCTCTGTATCTCTTGAATTCATGCCTAATAGTGTCTTCGTCGTAATAAAATGTTTAGTCGTAAAGGCGTTAAACCCCCAAAATCCTCGTTCAATATATATACACAAAGTCATATTTCATATCGTGTAGAACCCCCCTGTATCATGAAACACAATGCAGTAAGCAGATACTGCAGGCATCATGTCAATCCCAAGGTAGGCATTGCACTACCGTGCCCATCCTCACTCCAGTGCCAATCAGACACTTGCTGAGCGTCCCAGCTGTAACTATCCCCCGGGCTAACGGCCGCGGCGCAGGATTCAGGCAGATTTGCAAAGGTGCCAGTCTCCCTGGCAAAGTCTGATAATCGTGTGAGTCGTAGCTCATGCACCTGGGCTGCCTCGTCAGCCTCTCCGCTTTTGCGCAGTGCGGACTCAAGGTTTGCGAGACATGTGAGGTGGATCCTCTCGTCGCCTTGACTGGCGGTTATGAGACGAGAGGCTTCACGGAAGCAGTCGATTGCCAAGGAGAAGTCACCCATTTGATAGCCGTAGTTGCCTAGTTGAATGTTCATACCAGCTTGTTGTTCTTCATTCAGATCCCAATCTTTTAGCGTTTGAAGACACTGCATTGCCTCCTCGATCTTCCCCTCAGCCGTTTTCGCATTGCACATGATGCCTGTTTGTAAGATCGCAAGTTCGCGGAGCCAAGGATGTCGTAATTGCGTGGCTTCTGCCCGGGTTCTGTATTGTGTAGCGACACTGAGTGACTCTGCTGTTTGGCCATGATGGACAAGACAGTCGATATGGTCGCAGTATAAGATTGTTGTTAGGGAGTTGGCGAATCCAATTCGCTCCTCAAAGAGAGGTACGAGGGAAGAGTAGAGTCGTGTGGAGAGTTCGTAATGATCGGAGAAGTCCTGAGACCCAATAATTTTCCAGATTCGTGTCATTGGGTGATCATGACCCAGTACAATAGGTACTAAGCCAGCGAGGTAGTTCATGACAATGTGAAGAAGGTCTTCCTTGTGAAAGCGATGGAGATACCACAAGAGGAAAGCTGTGCGTACAGCGAAGACTGGGCTCTCGGAGGCGATTATCTCCTTGAGCGACTCGAAAGCTGGAGTGAGAAGAGTGCTTATCGAGATCTCGTCCTTTCTCATCATTGACCTGTTGACAAGACCAAAACTGGCGACCACACGTTCAAACAGCTCAACGCTTCGGTCGCCAGGCCTTAGGCTGACACAGTCACCGTTATACTCATGGTTCCATATTCCATTTGTGAAAGAGGTATCGAAGTAGTCCCTAAATAGATTGAGAACTTGTTCGACGTTGGAAATCTCCTTCGGTGTTGGTAACGAGTGATGACTCGGTGTTGGTGATGGTGTTCGACATTGGACCTCGAGAGTCGTCTGGATGCTGGGCACAACACCCGCTCTAAAGCGCGCAACAAGGCCCGGATTCCGTCGGATGTATCTGTTTATGTTATCCAGATCGACTGGTTGGCCACGAATGGTAAACTCTGATATCTTTCCCTGCGCCTCACGTTCAGTCCTCAGGATAAGAATGGCGAGGACCTCATCACTCTTAAGCTTCTTATCAAGACCCCACTTCCAAATCCTCGACTTGTACATCTTGACACTGCAAAAAGAGTCAACACCCAAGACTTTAAGAGACGAAGAGGTTTACACACGTTGCAGTGAAGCCATGTTCACGCTCGAGGACTTCCATGACCTCTTTGAGCGGTCGCTTCTCTTCTTGGTAGAGCTTCGTGATTACTGGACGTATCTTCTCCCATTCCGAACTGGGAATACGTCTTCCGGGTGCGCAGCGAGGGAAGCTCATGTCGGTGTCGTCAGAGTCACCAGGTGACGTGCGACGTCGAGCGGAGAAGACGCTTGAGGTAGCCATCATAGCATTTCTGGTGGGTTACGTTCTGCGGTGGTAAGGCTGACTGGGGAATGGATGTGGTGCTGACGCGGCAGTTGTGAATGAGTAATTGTTTAACGGAGCGAGGTCCCATATGAAGATTTATGGGAGAAGGAGGAGGAAAGACGTCACATTAAAGATGAAGATGAAGCAGAGCGAGTAGAAATGAATTCAAGCAAGGTAATTAATTAATGTTCAAGGTTTGACATATTTAGGCCCAAACCCTGTCTGTTAATCCCCTCTCATCAGCGCAGCGCGGCACGGCACAAACTGGATGAGGCAGCCTTGAGGGATCACCCCAGTCCGTTGCATTCAGCCCAGCCCCGTAGGGCCAGTGAGAGTGTGACAGTACCCTCCCTACCTACGGCGTAAGTAAGGTAAGACGGCTTCAACGCGGTGTCTTCCCCCTCCTAAAACTTATTTAGCGATATCTCACCTTACATATGTGCTAATGTGTTATCCATGTCAAATGCGTTTCTAGGGTGGGGGCCGTTTCCTCGAGTCATCCATGCCGTAGGGAACCCAGAGTCTTAAGTCATGGGATACCTACCTACCTCGATGGATGGATGATGTAGTATGCCTTGCGATAATCTTAGCCCCAGTATCTTATGCTTATCCATCGGCTCATTTCTGGTTTGTATAATTCCCTATTTTGCATAAACGAAATACGCATTTATTATCACCATCGTTCATCATGCAAGTCTTTTGGCATTCATGCTGCATTTGTTGGTTTCATCTCTTCTTCAGCCCTACAGAAATGAAAGCCACCTACCGCCCGCCCCTGTAAACGTACGTGCCCCATAAGCGCCCGGCTATCTCCACTTGTTCGGGAGCGAGAGGCGCTCTAGCAGCCGTTGCTCCCTCCCGTCGCATTCATCAGGGACCGACACCCACCTCAGCCCTCGGTCGAGTGGTCTAGATCTGGCAATCACTGCCTCCATCTAACTGATTACGGAGACAGATCGATAGACAAAGGGTTCTTTGTCAGTGGAGGCCTGAAGAGCAGCATGTTTTGCATCAAGCTAAGATACCTACGTCAACAAGCATCTAACTATAGTAGACAGTTCTAACAAAGCTCAATCTTGGTTGACATGGATGGTTGACAATGAGTTGGTCTGAGCCTCCCGATGGCGATATACGTCACTGCAGAGAAGTACGTGTTATGAAATTGCATTTAGAATTACATAGCAAAACAATGCATGCTTATTGCAGTACCTACTCCCCAAGCTCATCAACCAGCAGCAAAACAAAAAGGAACCAATATATACTTCTGTGCAACCCATAACTCATTACCAACCCGTGCAGTACACACGTTTGCCCCAAATTGGGATCATGTGTGTACAACTCTTCTCGTAAAACCCGTAAATGCATGCAGTCGTAGACTTGGCTTTACACCCAAAACAACTTCGTCGAGGTAGAGCCCAACAAACCTCCCCCGATAACTTACAGCTCGACAAAACCATAGGAACCCTGAGATTTGGGTTCGAGGTGGGCACCCGGTTGCATGTACATAGCCCAGGAATAGTCGTCGTCCTCATCTAGCATCTGAGAGTACATGCTGTCTTCAACAGGAGTGCCCATGTTAATGCCAGAATCGTGCTGGTCTGGAGCTTGATGATCTTCGCTAGCCCCAACTGAGTTTTCCATTGTGCTTTGGGGTGCATCCACATCCAGGCCTTGAGCGTACATTTCTTGAATGACTGTATCATTGTTAGTCTACCTAAGCATCAACAAAGGCATAACAGAAGACTTACCGGAGGATGCTTGAAGGAAGAAATCGAAAGCCACAGATTGCAATTGCGCAGTCCTGTTGAGGTTGAGGGGGCACATGTTTGCAATCACCTCGTTTCCTGGCGCGTACAAGTCTGCATCATTGGGGAAGGATTTGACTGCAAATGCGGCACCTGCGGCCCCCTCAAACAAGCTGAATGGGTCTGGTTGGTTCTGGACGCTGATGACCTTCCATCGGCCAAGATCTTTATTGAATCTAGATGCGGTCAGTAATGTACAAGGGCGAAAATTAAGGAATACTCACCTCTCTTCCAGCTCTTTGACTGGGCCTGGCACCTGATGGATCAAGCTATACGCCACTATGAGAGCTGGTAAGGCTGAGATGAGATCAACGAGTTGGCCGTTCGTCCCGATAGACTGCAGGTACTGGAGGCCATTCTGTAGAATGACACCTGGCTGCTGGCAACGTCCCTTAACTTCTACGAGGCGGTCCATTTCACAGCGCTTCAAACTGAGTCTAAGGCTACAGAAGGTCTTCAGCCTCCGACATACCAGCCTCAGTCGCCTGATAAAGTTCCGGGCTGAGTCATATCGGGACTTGTGGCTCTCTGTGTACTCGAAAATCCTGTCTGTTGGCTCTTGGGCCTCCAGGGAGGCGTGGAGGTCATGAGGCCCCGGCTGGGTGCACTGAATTAGTTGCTGGTAGTAGTCGCTGATCTCCTTAGGCGCATTAGAAAGTTCGTTCTGGATGAAGTCGATGTTGTGGAGGATCCTGATTTCTGGTGGTTGTAGGTAAGGGTTGATCAATTCCTGAAGAGCCTGGAGGTCTCCTGTCTTCGCGCTTTCCCTGAAGTCGGCTTCGAGTTCCTTCAAGTTATCTCTGTCTTGTGCTGGTGCATTGCAGCCCAAAGAGAAGAATTCTTGAATATTCTGCAATTCGGAATCCAAGTCCCGTAGGGGCATCTGTGGAAACAAGCTCATGCCGTTCGCGCCATCTGGAGACTCCTCCTGTGGAGGCTCTTGATAGGGATACTGCTGAATGTCCATTGTGTGCGAAGGGAAGGACTAAGTGATGCTGATCTTGGTACAGGAAAAAAGATCAAGTGTAGAAAGGGGGATGTCCTATGCTGGATAATCTTAGCGATGGTAAATGATGTACAAGTCTGGTTGTACAAAAATTGGATGGAAAGAGTGTGTTCTGCGGTCTGTAAAGGGAAGGGGGGAATGGTAATTACCTTATACAGGCCATAGAAAGTCGACATTGCTAAAAGTGTGAAACGAGCGCAAAATGGTGTTTGGGAGTTTCTACAAGTTTATGAAAGTTAATCTCAGGACATCCACTGAGGCAAGAGGAATATGAAGGCATCGCTAGTTTCCTAGCGTTCATCACAAATATGTCCATGAGGCTGTTCAAAACCATTCCAGTGCACAGCAGCTTTAATTGATATATTATTTGGAGACTTATTATCTAGATATTTATGGTGTTGTATCTTGTAATTGAGAATTGAGCTGCTTCAGCTGTAGTGTTTGTATTAGCAATGCATAAGAGTGAGAACTTTGAACGTAACTTCTATTTCGGAGGTCTTTGAGTTCGTTTATTCACTCAAAAATGAAAGTTTAAGGATCATAAGAAATGTCCACCAAAAGTATATTCTTGCCGATATCATCTCCATCTTTTAATTTGTTTGTTGAAACTATTGGACGTCTTTCAGGTAACAAATAGGGCACTGCTGTTTGAGTCCGCGACTGAACCAATTAATACTAGGCTCACAATTTGGTAGCCCATCTCGGGATACCACAGCAGGCTCTTTTCTCATTCGACGTTGCCACCATCCTCGTCTTGTAGGGAGATATCTACAGCAGTCCAGGCACCAACTCCACGCCCGACTTGGTCGACCACGAGCGTCCCTTGGCCGAAACCTTCGGAGCAAATCGCCCATATTCAAACATGAGCATGAAGCTACAGAGTCTGAAGAGTCTGGTCTATTCCAGGTGGCCATGTGCGATTCACGGAGAGGTACAGAAAGACCACACAGCCGCGAAGTGGCGAGTAAACTTTTGCAGGTCATCGCTAACATGATCTTGTCCACCTGTGGCGCTTGGTCGAAGATCATGTTGAGAATCTCAGGAGGCAGCTTGAATAGCAGAGCTGAGCCTGAAATATTCTCAATAACAATCTGAAAGAATGAGTCGCTAATGCACAATGGCTGGTTGAGGCTTGCACACACTGTTGAAGGGACTCTGAATGGAGTTGCAGAGCAACAGGTCTTGGGGGCTGATGCTCCAGGCCTACTTCTGAGCTGAACTGGCATGGCTCAGGCTATGTGTAGGATATATTGATGCGATGTGTGTTGTTGATAGGCATGAGTACTTCACTTGTGGATGACGGGGAATTGGGACAACTTAATACTCCAACTGAGGTCATTGACTGCCTCTTGAAGTGCATGGTGACGGGACATTCGGATGCAAAATCGCTTCCGTTGTCGCGTTAGAGATGATTTTTAATGACCTTCTTGTTGTAATATTAATTGAATGTTTGAACACTCTTGGACTTAAGAACAAAGCCTTCTTTTATTTAATTAATTGCACTATCTGATATGGGTTAAGTACATTATGAGCGTGCACGCCAAAATCACCTGGGGAACACCTAGCGCGCTTCTGATTGGGCTGCAGGTCCTTAATTGCTGGCCCACCCCGCGACGCCAGACGCGTAAAGTCGCGTCTCCCTCTCCATGCCTTTTGCTAACCAATTCCACTCCTTGTCCAATTTCCACTCGATCGATACAGATATTCAACAGACAACGAAATCATGTTGCGGCAAGACTTTAACCGAATTGACCCCAAGAGGCGAAATGTCGTCGACCATCGCAAGAAGCAATTCGCTGCGCCTACATACAGAGATCTCGACTATCCCCATCGTCTCAACTTTTACACAGAACCTCCCACTGCGGATATCACCCTCGAGCAGTTTGAGCAATGGGCCATCGACCGACTTCGAGGTAGGCCGTGGAAAACTGTGATAATGTGCGTATCTAATACTAGGTAGTTCTCGCTGAACTCGAAGCATGCTCGTTCCGCAACAAGACTCCTGTCGAGACTGCAACACACATGAAGCCTATCCTCAAGAAGCACCTCCACCTCGAGGCCAACAGCTCAGGCTCCAAGAAGATCTTCGAGCAACGCCAAAAAGACCACTACAGCCATTTCATCCTCCGACTTGCGTTCTCGTCTACTGAAGATCTGCGCCGTCGATTCACACGTGTCGAGACGATGCTTTTCCGCCTGCGACTCAATGATGACGATCTCGCCGAGCGATCTGCTTTTGTCAAGACTCTTGGCCTAGACTGGTGCGAAGACGTAACAGATGAGGACAGGAGGGAGTATGCTGCGGAGCTGGCTGCCTTTGCTAGCAACCGAAAGGGGGAGAATGACGATGATACATGGTTCAAGGTAGACTGGGAACGAGTTCCCGAGCTGATTGAGAGCCGAAGAGTGTTCTTGAAGGCTGGAAAGGCGTTTGTGCCAGGCCGAGAACAGGCTGGCATGGTGGTTTCGGAGTTCAGCTCGCGACTGGAGCGACAACTTGAGGTACAGCAACTGAAAACCCCTCGCCAAGGTCTGAACTGACAGTGTATAGTTGACCGCCCGTGCCCTTCCTCGACTTGACGAGGATGACCGACTCACACCCATCCTCAACCATCTTTCCAAGAACTTCATCACCCCCGACGCATCCTACATGTCCAGCACAGCCGCTGTGCCCGGTGCCGAGATCAGCGCTGCCAACATCGACAACTTATCCCAACACTTCCCAGCCTGCATGTCCCACCTGCACCGCTCACTACGTCGGGACGCTCATCTCAAGCACTATGGTCGACTTCAGTACTCGCTCTTTCTCAAGGGTATTGGTCTCAACTTGGAGGAGTGTCTTGTATTCTGGAGAAAGAGCTTCCACAAGATCACAGATGACAAGTTCAACAAGGAGTACCGATATAATATTCGTCACGTTTATGGTGATGTTGGTGGTGATTCCAACCGAAGAGGAGGTGGTTACAGTCCATTCAGTTGTCAGAAGATCCTTACCGAGCATCCTCCTGGTCCCGGTGAGGCCCACGGATGCCCATATCGACATTTCAACATGGAGAACCTCTCAGCACTTGTCCAAGCCATGGGTGTTAATGATCGCTCTGTTCTTCAGGGTGTTAAAGAGGATAAGGATAAGCAAAAGTTCCACATGGCGTGCAATCGGTAAGTCTATGCCCATTCCTCGAATAACCTATATACTAATTGGGATCGCAGTGTATTTGAGCATCTGCACAAGCAAGAGATCAAGAAGGCCAAGGATGAGGGTGTCATGACACAACAACAGCTCGAGACCATTGTCCACCCCAACGAGTACTTCAAGCGCAGCTTCCTGCTGAAGAATCTCGGAAGGGAGACGGATGTGAGAATGGAGGGATGATAGCTTCAAGGTCGTTGGGTTACGGAAACATGATGTTCAGATATAAGACGTTTGCATGTCTAACTTGGTAATTATGGGCTGTAGGAACTAGGAGTAAGGCGTTGGAATAGCCTTGGTGTGAGCATGCACGAAAGCACCTGGGTATGTAATTGAGAAGACAATCTCGGTAATCAGAAATCGAATATTCTTAGAAGCAGCAAGAAGCTCGCCCGTTGACCGCCAGGTGCACAAGACAGCCCTATAATGCTCAAATTAAGTCGAGTTACACATACACCACAACCTCACCGTTTCGCTCGTCGTACTTTAAGGGTGTTCTGATCTTCATGTACATCATCCTCACATACCTCAGTCTATTCCCGCTTGGTGACCGTTTCGCCAAAAGAACCCATGTCAAATAACGCAAAAGCAAACCGTTTAGCAGTTTTTTTCCCTCACAGGCGACGTCACGCACCCATGTCAGTGTTGTTTTTTATAGACTGCCCTGTTTTTGTGTCTGCTCGATAACGTAACGTCGGTGTCGTGGTGGCCTGCACGATGAGGTCAGAGGGCGGGATGACGAAAGGGGGGTGGGTCATTTTGGAGTGAGGGCATTCGCAGGGTCTTTGCGGGAAGATGCATGTTTTTAATGGTGTGTACGTGTTTGTGCAAGGATATTGCACGGAAGGGAGAAAGAACCCCTTCAATCCATGTTCTTGTTGTTCTGTTTCTAAATACGTGCTTGGTTTTACTAGTTTTGAGTTTGGGATCTCGGGGATATTGAGCCTCAAATGGAGAATATCTGATCTTTTGTGATGATCTCCCGTGCGTTTAGTTCTCCACCAGAAAAACTTACATGAGGTCCATTTCTTTTTTTGTTCTCTCCCTTTTATCATTCAGGGCCATGACTTAAGCACTTTTTCTCGGGGTTCTTCTTTTCATTTCGGTGTGGCTCCTGTCACTGTCACCGCTCTGACCTTGTTACTAAAGGGAGCAAAGAAAACCCTTGACGCATGAGAAAACGTCATCCCTTGCGGCACTCGAGGTGAAGCTAACTCACGTTGGAGTTGGCGCGCGGGGACCCTATGACATCTGGCTGCATAGCTCACGGGCGCAACCGTTTTCTGGTTAGACGGGTGAATGTGTACAGTATGGACCTGTCGGGGGTGCGTGAGACGGGTTAAAGAAAGAAAAAAGCGCTCATTTGCTGCATGGGAAGACTGAGAATTGAGGACGGTGATAACATCACGACGTTGCTGTGCATGGGGTTCGATAATTAGACGGTTAAATCGGCATTAAGACGGAACTGCTCAGAGTCTAGGGAATCACCAAAAGTGTTATTTCCTTCGGACGGATCGGCCTCGGGATGTTTGTTGCTATAACCTTCAGATCCGTCAATGCCGCTTTTGCTTTAAACGGACGACATGCCGAGGGAACGCCTTGAAATGAAGTTCGGGGGGTTCGGATCTAGACCGGTGAGTTAAGTCTCACTATCTATCACGGACGAGAAGAACTCCGACGGTAATTGTCTTGTAGCCTTGTCAGAATGATCAATTGTCTCTGCGTACTGCTTATCTTCTAAGACAAAGTGACATTCAGTGCATTCTACTCCCCGACTACACCACTTGAGACCCAATGCAAGGCAAGACAAGGGGTTCATTTTTTGTCTCACGTCTCTTGCCAAGCCAAGAAAAGGAAGAAGCCAACGACATGACAGCCTCATAATTGCTGCATGTCAGCTTTTGGAGCGGGCGATACGATGGATAGACCAGCAGGCTGGGACATGTTTTTCACATTTCCACTTCTGTATGTCGTAAAATACCTACCTACCCTGGCTTCACTGCAACCCCTGCGGGCCGATGAGATGCTATTTCGAGCTTGGTCAAGACCGGTACTGAAACCCTGACTGCAAGTTGAGCAAGGAAACGCAAGGCACAGGAGCAGGAAATAAAGCTTGGCACTGGGACTTTGAAAAGGTGCACTATCTTGGACCTGTTAGATACTAGTGCAGCTGCGAGGTCCTGAATCGCAGAGGAATCAAGAAATGGCCATTTCGAGCAATTCGTAGTCTCGGACTGTTAACCTTCCGGCATTTGGACCCGTCAAGCCACCGCCGCCATCTTATTTCCTTTATTTTTCGCTGCTGCCTTTGACGGAGCCGAGGATGGCGAGCGAGCGGGGAGTCGGGCTGTTCTTAAACAGAGTCTTGAGGAGTCTAGACCTGCATCTCCTCTATTTGAAGGATAACGGCAGATGCAACTACACAAGCCAATGGTACATTCCAATCCACTCTAGTCGACTACCGTAGCACTTTTGTAGACGCACGCATCCCCTTAACTGCCGCCGCTCCAAAGTCAAAATCTCTGTCTCTATCTGCTCCTCTCAATCTGCTACAGGCGCGTTGTGCAGCAGGAGGACAAACCGTACATTAGCTCCTCCATATGTGCTTTTTTAGATCACATCCATCATGTGGCTGGGATGTTCTGAAATGCCTATAACAGTTACGCTCTTGGCTTGCAAGGCTTGCAGAAGCGTGACAACGGTGCTGGGTAACTTGTAGTTAGGCTATGAGCTATCTTGGTACCTTTTACGGATAGCTCACGGCACTCATACTCAGGACTCCACTGTTTGCATCTGAGGTGCCGCACGCGAACTGACATTGACTTTTGATGGTTGGCTGGGCAAAACCTAAGCTGTGCAGTCGACAGCTGAAATCTCCAGCTACGATTTGTAAGGGCGAACATAAGTGCAAGTGCAAGTGTGACTGAACTGATTGAATTTCAAGTGTCATCGTCACACGGGCATAGGTAGATATTACATAGAGTTTATGCAATGATCGCAAGCCAATCTGCATGTGAATGCGGCACCACTGCACTATTGGATCGATTGGTCTTGGCCTTGTTTCTCAGGGCACTCATATCCATGTCATGTCACTTCGTCGTAATCTCGACGCATTTCCGAGACGGCTCTAGACCACGAAGAGTGGGACAGTGGGAATAGCCTCAAAGAGAAGTAGAGAAAAAAAAATGCAGATGCAGCTGCGGGTGCAAGATATTGAATGGAACTTGATGACTCCACTAAATCTGCAGAAATAAGCAAGTAAACCAAAATAGTGGGGCTGCTCTGGGCTCTGTTAAAAACCCTAACCGAGAAGAATTGCCAAAGCCGGGACAAAACCTGGAGTGACAGGCGGAGAAGAGCAGAAAGGGAGAGGCGAAAAAGGAAAAGGACAGGTCTCGAAGTCTCAGATTAAAGTGAAAGTCAAAAAAGTCAAAGTGAAATGAGTCGAAGCGAGACCGCCATGTCTCCATTCCCAACTCCGCTCTCATTCCTATCGATGAAGTCAGGCTCAGACTCAGATCATGAGAACGCAGCACTCTCTCTGTGCTGCATGGAGAGAAATGATTACGGAGAAGTTGGGGAGCCAAGACGTCAGCGGCTGGTATGTGACCTTTCGGCAGCCAACATCCAGTCTACAGTTGAAATTCCTCTTGGACAGTCTCTAATTGGTTCTGAGAGGGGGAAAGTAAAAAATGGCAATCACCGTTTGAGAACGAAATAGCCAATGGCAGTATTCCCGACCCTGGTCGGATGTAAACACATGCTAGCAATGCGAGAGACGGCACGTAGCGCCGAGGGCTGCTGCTGTAGCCTGTAGTTAAGTAGATAGGCACTGTTAGAGGTCAGACGTCAATGACCACCAACTAACTACATGACCAACATGCGAGGCACAGGTGAGATTGGTGCGAGAACACAATGTACGAGACACAATGATATGATGAGATATGATATGTGGTAATTTTTGATAAATTGTTTAAACAAGTATATAGATAAAATAGCCCGCCCAGGAGGCTAAAGCCATGCCAGGCACCAGGCCGTGGTCTTGCGTGTATCTACCACGATGAATAGAAGCGAACAAAGTAAAGCATCCAAATAACCCCAAAAATATCCGAAGCGCCCGGCGGCAATAAACAGGGTATCCGTGGGTATACAAGAAGAAGAAGAAGAAATTCCGATTGTGTGACAATGTTACGTATCCCATCCCTAAGAAAACTCCATACATGAAGGTCGTCAAATACACAAAAAATGGTGGTCATGAAAATTGAGAAGACAGCGCCTCAGTGGTATCCATCTCACATGAGGCAGTAAATGCAGTCTTTCTCTTTTGGAGGGGTTGATCACTCGCAAGCTGGGCTGAGCTGAGCCTGACAAGTGCTGATCCGGAAGCTGACGGGGTACCCATACATTGATGCCGGAGATGCCGCACCCAATCACTCGAATGCCCTGAACCTCAAAAAGACGAAATTGGTTCCTGAGATTTGCAGGTGCTGAGAGGGTGGGTTTTGTCGGTATCGTTGGGTTTTTGCTTCGGTTGTTGATAAGAGGGTGCCAATTTAGGTCGTCCTCGCATGTTGATGCTGATGGTCAACTCTGCTCTGTGGCGATATATGGCTTTGCTCTTGGGGTTGATTGGGTATGCCAAATGCAAGAAATGGCTGGCTGACCCTAATGGCGGGAGGGGGGTGTATTCATACGGCACGCTGGGGGTTAAGAGCCGAATATCATATTTCCTTTGCGCCGAAAAGGTGGTTGTTGTGTGTTGGCTGGCTGGTTGGTTGGAAGAATCATTGAATGCTTTGGGGATTAACCGTCCGTGTCGCAATGTGATTTGTTTCCCTCCACCCAGAAAGACGAAGAAAAGCTGAAAGTAGTTCCGTGTGTTACTCGTGTTCAGGCCTTTAGTTGTTGTGTGTTGATTGATTCATTTATTTGTAGCCGACCATCTTTGCGCAGCGTTCGCAGTAGTAGAGGTTGTGTGCGATGCGAACCATTCCCATGGTGCTGACGTCGTCGGTGGAAGTAGCCTCGACTGAGCGAGCGCATCGCATGCAGCGAAGAACCTCGACAGAGGCGATGGGGAGGGCGATTGAGTCCATGCTGTATCTGTGTCCTGAGCTGGAAGAGTCTGAGTCGGAGCCTGAAGAAGGTGTTGATGATGTTGAGCTTGTTGATCCAAAGTGGTGACTTGAAGGTCTGGCTGACATGATGATAGAGACGAGGTTGGAGAGGGCAGGCAGGGCGGGTTATAATATAGACAATTTCTGAGGGTGAGGTGATGTACCGCAAGGGGCAGGGCAAGGAATAAGAAGAAGAAAAAGAAGCTAAAGCCCTTTTTTGTTTGTTTCAAGTGGATGGGGATGTGCTGGCGCCTTGGTAATGTAATTGCTTTGCTGCTTTGTGCTCGCTCTTGCTTGAATGCTTCGCCCTCAAGGGGGACTCTGCTGGTTAAGAAGGATTGAAGAGCGACCAGGGGCCTAGCCTCTTGAACTCTGGAGCCTTGAAAACAAGCCCGTCCGGGGGAGGGGGGTGTGTCTTGTGTTTTGTCTTGACCTGTCTGAGCCTGAACGGGACTGGGCACTGGGGACCAGGGAGGGCTACGCTACGCACACTACGTCGTATACGTAGACGACAGACAGACAGATACGGTACGGTACGGGTGGACGGTACAGTTTCGAACTGTAGCACAGGTGGCTGAGGCTTAGTCCAGTTGATTGCAGCTGGGATGGACGAGCAGAAGGGGGGCCCTAGTGTGTTTATTTGAGTGCACAATCAATCAATCTTTATCACTGAGAGACAGCCTAGAATGTACTAGGCTATTGTACTGTATCGTGTAGAGTCGAGTCGAGTCGAGTCATATCGTGAAATTCATTTCATAAAAGAGATGTAGGTTCTGGATCCAAGGCGTTGTTCTGGGGGGTGAGCAGGCCTTTCTATCAAAATGGCTTTATTCTTTTTCTTGAACCTGCTAGCAATTGGATGCAACACACACACACACACACACACACACACACGCGCGCGCGCGCGCACCCAGAGAGAAACAGGGCAGTCTCAGTATGTGGTTTTTGGGGGCTACGTAAGTTTCTTCCCCTTGGTCTCCTTTAGCTGTGCTGCTGTGGATCGACGATTTAACTGCTCGTCCACGGAGGTGTCTTGCAAGACGGCGTGTCGCGGAGTAAAGATCGGCAGCGGGTCGAAGAGAAACAGCAGCAAGACATTGTGCCAAGCCCAAGAACGAGCAACACGGAGCGTCCAAGTCCCAAGCACACGCCCCTCTTCAAGGCACCAGCTTTCAATTCAAGCCAATTCAATTCAATTTGAGTCCTGGAAAAAGATACATACATATTTTGCAACTGCGGCATATGCCAGCACCAGAAGCTGAGCTGTTATCTAAGACTGCTCTCGGTGAAGGTTAATTGTCTCAGCAACCATACACTGTCGAGCTGTTGAGTCTTGGCTTGAAACTTGGCGTTCACTCACTCAACCACTGCTCGACGGAGCAAGCTCAGGTTCAGTTCAGGCAGGCCCAGAGTCAAAAACGGAGGAGGCAGAGGGAGTGAGAGGAGGGGCGTGGCTTGGCTCGAACCCAATACCAGAACAGGCCTGGCCGATGCAACGTCAGGTCTTGGGTCCTGACCAGGCGAAACCCGTCCATCTCCATCTTGTCCGTTTAGTTTACCTCTACCCCTGTCGATTCATCTGAAATGCTCCGTTTTCTTTGTGTTGGGCTTATGCGATCTATCGGGGTTTACGGATCACCAAATCTCGAGACTTTTTGTTTTGGCTTGTGATTGACTTGACCTGGCGGGTCATGTTGGTGAGGCATCACGCTGTGTCTAATTGATTAACCGACTCTACGGAACTGTCCAGAATTATTCTATTATCATCCCCTGCAGCGCCCGTGGTTTAACCTCACGCCCAAATTCATCCCGTTGTGAGGCTGGCTGATGTCTCGGATATGCCTGTATGTACTGTACCTCTTGCAGAACTGTAATATTCTCACGGCACGGGAGGAACCAGCTCAAAACTGCTTACGACGACAACGGGGCACAGCTTCAGAGACAAAAAGGTACAGCGCAACATATTCATGCATTGCTTGCTTTTTGGCAGCAATCTACGTATCTAGCGCCTTGTTTAACCCGGGCACGAAAAAAAGGAACAAAAATGCAAATGCAGATAAGGCTTGTTGGATTAGATGTCTTGTTGTCAATCGTTGCTCCGGGCTCCCGTAACGGGGTCTTCCTTGCACAATGGGAGCTTCCTGCAAATTAGATTGCAGAGTCTCATGTTGATGAAGCTTCTAGCTTCAGGACCAAAAGTCTGTGCAAAAAGACCCTGTGCCTGTGCTGTATCACTCTAGCTTTTCACCTTCTACAGCTTGGACCAAGATGAGTTGTCCAGTGTTGCTCTGGCAAGATGAGTCAAATGTACGGTAGGTAGACCTAGACAGTAGTACGACAATTCAACATGGTCCGCCTCATGAAATTGAGTTCACCGTTAAAATAACCCCGGATCGGCCAGCTCAGCCCAGCAAGGGCACCAAGCCACAGGGATCAATTAGGTAGTAAAAAGAGCATATCGAGCCGACTGCGTGCGCCCGTCTTCCGCGGGTGCCTGCTGCCTCTTGTCTCAACTGAATGTCCAAGTGACGGGCTTTTCGGCTTGTACGGCATGCCATGCCATGGTGATTGATAATGGATGGCGGCGCTTGAACCGCGCCGAAAGGCCGCGCAATTGATACAATAAGCATCCATTGCATCTGTCACATCTAAACAATGGCGTTCGCATCGGGCGGCATGTACATTACAGTATGTAGATGCGATGCAGTACTTAACCCTTGTTGTGCGACCAACATTATATGAAGGGCGGATCTTTGGATGGAGTCTTGAATCCTAGGGCGGGTTTCACGCATATCGCGGGATCCGATGAGAGAGTTTGTTTCTTTTCTCCATCCGCGGTCAACGCATGAATAACTTTGAGAGAAACAAATCAGTATCGTTTCTCAACACATGAAAGAGTCGCTATTGGGCGCCCGTCAAGCTTCCATTGACAGGATTGTAATTTGCAAAGTTTTGTCCTCGTATGGAAACGCGCTATTGGATGGCTGTCACTTACAAGCCTCAATCCTGATGCAACGTAGACAGCCCAGCAGAACAGAACAATAGAGCCGCCCGCGACTACGGGCACCACCACGATCTAAGCACCGGGGTGATCCAATATTCACAGGGAGGAAGATGAACATAATGCTACAGCGCAGCACACCGCGCACCCGGGGATTCGGGTCGTTCAGTTTTCAGGGCTGCGACGCTGGTCTTACGGCGGGCTCCAGTATTTTGAGGTCGAGCTTGAATGAATGATACTCCGTACAGAAGAGATGATGGACCCCGAATTCTTTTTGAGGGCTGACTCTGACCGAGAGCGAGAGCGAGAACCCTGCCCTTGCATGATGAGCCTGAACCGTTGGATTGGGCTCTGAGCTAGCGTTTAGTGTACCCAGAAATAGAGCATTGTTGAAATGTGTAAATTGGCGTGTTGGGCTTGACAGTGAAAAGTCCACCGCAGAAAATACAATGCTGTAGAGTTGAGTTTCATGATGTTTATGACCGCTTCTTCTTTGCTGTCTTTTGACAGTGGATCGTGTTGGGATGAATTGCTATTTCGGGTGCATCTTCCCGCCCTTTGGTTTCTTTACAGGGCCCCTTGCCGTGACTCACAGGGACCTTGTGAAGCTGTGTTGTTAACATGCAACTGAGCGAGGTGAAGGGAATGGTTAACGAGATATCACAGTAAGCGGTAAACGGAGTTAGCGAACGGAGATCTTGGCAGGGCATTCCGTTCCGGCGTTTGGAGTCAGCCTCCAAAACAGTCGTAGCGCCATCGGTCACTCCTTTGATGACACAGCCAATTTCCGATCTTCAGGGCACAGAGACGGGAACCTTGGTCGGGCCATTAGAACAGGATCGAAGAACATGAAGCTTCGGTTTTGTACTGTCTTGTTCTGTTTCTTCTGTCCCATGACCCAAATCCCACTAGGAGATGATTCCGTTTCAATGGCGATATCTGGTCGATTCGGTTCTGTGGTTATACCACCGGTGTGGGTAGAGTCCAGAGCATTCTAACGAGATATCTGAATGTTCTGGACGGGAATAACGACAGATGACTGGCTCTGCAGCTGTCACTCTGCTGATATGTCTTTTTGTTGAGCATGAAAAAGAAAGACATGGCATTGCATGGACACATTGCAACGACCCTGAGCATCTCGATGTCGTCCGTTACGGCTTCATTGGATTGGTCCTCAAAGTTGCAACGTGATTTGCCAAGACCTTGAAACAGAGTGTAAAGCACCATTCACGTTCACGCTCTCACACCCGGCAGAGTCGTGCCAGTCACATCCGGCACGGCACTCGAGACAGACAAAAGCACCCCCATGACTCCGAGTGCCATCGACATCGTACTGTAGCATGCAATCGACATCGTGAGCTTCTTTCACAAACACCGGAGCTTCTCCGTCGACCTTGTTCATGTCTAGGCTGTCTGCATGACCCCGTTGGCGATGGCAATACCCTACATCTCATCATGATCCCTAAAAGCGAAATTGTTGACAGGGTTTGAGTTATTCCCGATCGCAGTAAATTATCGTCGTCTAGCCAGCGGTTCCGAACATCGAGAACGAACCTGTGGTGTTTGATGGAGCTGTCAAATAGCCGTCTGGATGATGCAATATTCATAGCACGCGCGTAATTCATTTCTCGAAACATGACACAAAGGAAGTGCTTATCGCAGAACTGACGTCGACAGTTACGCAGCACCCACGTGCGATCGAAACCCTCTCGATGCCCAGAACCAGACTTACTCATCGGATCAGCGAGTGAGACTGGAGACGTAGCTTGACTGATCGTCGGATTGCCGGGACTGGCTTGGGCGGGAACGCTTATCAGAACCCGCGATCGTCTATCATTTTTCTAAATTTTTTGCCTTTCGATGGTCCCGATGAGAAGGAAGATAGATATGTGGGGTTTTAGACTAACGTACGTAGGGGGGGGAAAGATTATCAGCCAAGTCAGCTCAGGTGTGGGATGAGAATCTGTTTGATCTTCGTTACAGAGGAATTAATCATCGAGATGTGTTTTAAGTAGACTGGTTGAGTTGAGTCGAGTCGTAGATAAAGACACACTGCACTTGTCTCATCGCGATCGATCACCAATACGAGTGAGTGGTGTCGCTCCGTTCAGCCCTTTGAAGAAACCGTTTTAAACTGGGTTGATGGGCCAATCTAGAGTTTTAGATAGATAGAGCCATCCACATCGTCCGGACACAAAACGGCCGCCATTCAGTGGTGGTTTTGAGCAAATAAATGCCCATGGCCATGCCACCCACAATTCCATAACTAGATTACCAATTGCCCATGGCGCGACACACAACAAACACCCCCCTCTGGCCGTAATATCATCGAATGGAAATTCTCTCAGCGTGTTGCTTAGTTAGTGTACAGTAGATGGAAATGTTCCTGGGAGCTAACGTTAGGCAAGACCCTCTGTTGTAGATGGATCTGGAACACGCTCTAGTGAAAAACCGCCCTCGTCAAGTGATGGAGCCACATCGAGATGGCGACGCCACTGGCCGAGATGCTCTACCAAACCTTCGATGGGCGTCCGTTTTCGTTACAAACAGTCAGAGAGCTCTCCCGTTCGGAGCAGCTCCTGAGAACCAATGGCCTCTCTCTCTTTGCACAGATATCGAGATGCTTACTTTTTCCCACATCGACATATCCATATTCAAACCACAATTCTCGATCTCGCAGATTTAAGGTGGAGGTATGGAAATGTACGTAGCCTCGCCTCATCAATGCTGCAAGGGGATCAAGACGGAGATACTCTAAATCGGGGATATGGATGACCCTTTTCTTAACTCCCACCCCACGCCCTTTCCCCTCTGCTCCGTTTTCTCATTTTGCCTATACTACCTTACGCGTGTCTGTTTTATCTGATGCGATAATAGCATCCGATGCGTTGCGATGCCGCGGCATTCTATCTCCCATGGAGCCCGATGCATGGCGCTGTAATTAAGCTCCCCGACGGATGCGACGGATCAGTGTCTTCTTTGTCAGACGATCACGAATTGCTTGGCAAGCCGTGTCATGTCTAAAATCACTAACTGTCTCTAGCACTGGTCTTGAGGTTATTGCTGACTCATGGTATTTTTTTTTGTTTTCGTTTTCCGCTTGAATTGCTATTTCCGTCAAAAAAGAGGAAATAATGCCGCTCGCCATTTTAAAGTGAGAGTCAGACTGTTAGACTCATGGAGAGTCTAGAACACTGGCTTGGCAGGGTCCCCTTATTCTTCAGTGCTTCACCTTTTTTCTCACTGGCTGGCGTTTTGAACTGGGGGTGGGCCCCAAAAGGTCCCTGAAGCTGAAGTTTGATGAATGATCGACCCGCTTGGACATCCAATGCTGAGCAACATGTGTTTTGCATATCATTAAATTACAAAGCCAACCCAACCAAACCAAACCAAACCAAACCATTCTAAGCAGTAAACCTATCACAGCCACGATGTTCTGACGAAGCCTTTTCTCTTCCATCCCATCAAACCCATCAAACCCCCGCAAGCGCTGACAAGAGCAAGACAGTGTTGCATTGCAGGACTGCAGTCCCATGCGGCCTAGAATTCGTCTTGGCGGGCTTCTGCGGGAAATTGCATGGCACTCAAGTGAGACGTTGAGACCGTATTCCAGAATACGCCATCTTGCAGAGCTTGGATCTCAAAATGGACTTTTAAGCCACAGGGCCGGTGTTCCCAGGGCTGAAGCATTATGGGGCAGTGAATCCCTTTTTCCTTCCTTACAAATTAAGGGTCCTTTTGAAAAGGTCCGTCCGGTCTTGCTTATCACATGAGGGAGGCTCTAGATCTGGGCCTTTATTTTACATGCTCAGGTTCTGGGCCATAAGCTCGGCCAATATGACTGATCTGTTTCGGCCTGACTCTAGAAAAACGTCCGTGGTCTGGGTTCCTTGATGCGGCAATAGGTGCCTGTGCTTGATGCATTGTAACTGAGCACTATGCAGCTGATTGCTTTCGACAAGATTGCATCCCGGGTACTGTACTCACGGAAGACATCGATGTATTGAATAAGCGAGAGTTTCCGCGTGATAAGCCCTCAGGCACTTGGTCAGGTATTTTATCAGTTATCCCATTTGACTCTTTTCTATCAGATCATGATGGAGCTCGGGCATGCCGATGCGGATCAGGCAGGGCTTGGCTTCATTGATTTTCAGGGCAGAGTCGCAGAGCGCAAGTCAACAAAAACATTCGAATGGGTGCTTTTACTGTAGTCCCAGCGTCTTTAAACCATGCTGCTATTCTTGTCTGGCCATTGACTAAAAGTGTTGTTGTTCTGGCCAGTCGATAGACTCAATACTACGCCTCCGGAAAAGACCGTTATCGATCTCCCGGCCTTCATACAACGTTGCTTCGATTAAGCCCTTTTCCGCTCCTGCCGAGCTCCGAGTGTTCCTGGCTAATTTGAGAACATTTCCTTCTATACGATACCCCAGCGTGCACTATGCCATTCTCTACTTCGGGGTCTCTCAATCGCCCTTCTCCGTTGCGCCTTGTTGTAGAACCAATAGCGAAGCGCAGTGGCACAGGAAACCTTCGCACAGCCGTGCAGTCCTATTGGATGAATTGGTTCTCAAGAGCGTGGGAAACTCATCGGGAATACCCAAGATCAGCACAGCGGCGTTCTAGACCCCTTGGATCCATGGGTTGCGTGTCCTCGTGCCCTGAGCCACAGTTCTTGGCTTCGTAGGCTTTGCTCCGTTGGTCTAGAACGTGTTACGAGTGCTACTGTGGCGCCCGCCCTCTTCTGCGGATGCGACGGGAGGGTACCTAACTTATAGCATAATGGTTTTGTTGTGAAGCCCGAGAAATCAGAATGACAGGATAATGACAGGGAAGGGGAGGGCAGTTGCCATGCGACGCGGGCGGTTAAAAACGGTGTTTGTGATTGAGGTCACGCGAGGCTTGGCGCGAGTTAATTTTGTGTCTTGGGCGTTTAAGGCTGCGAAGAAATGACTGATTGCTCAATCTTGTGACGTTGAATCGTCCAGCGTATGTGTTTCGAGAGATGCTGTCGTGGCTGGGTTGGTTGTACTCATGCAGGGTCTTTGTCTCACACCCTATTCTTGCTCTGATATTGATGGTTTGAGTTTGTTAGGACTTTGGTGTCTCGGTTTGTCTAACGGCGCAGTTGGTTACTGGCATTGGGTTCGGTATTGGGCCTTGTCTGTAAGTATCAGGCAGTCAAGGGCATGCATGATCATTAATGAGACCATGTCATGGAATAGTTCCGTAAGATACGGTGCCAAACGCAGCGCGACATGAATAGATATTGTTTACATCTATAATTCATATCTGTGTGACTTATAAGTCAAGTCGCAGGCGGCTATCACTCGCTAACTGCCGAGCGAGCGTCGATCATCTCCCTCTGGGGCAAGTCTGACGAATTACCCTACGGCATTTCTCAGGTACCAGGGGCAAGCTTGGAAGCTCTTTGTTCCCGAAAACCTGTTTTAGTGAATGTGTTGTACATATATATTGCCACTGCCTGTAATTTTCTGATCCATGTTTGCCGTTATATAGAACTGCCCTGCCCCAGCGCTTCACTGTCGGGTGTTGAAGCGGCTGAAAGGGCTGTCAAGATGCAACAATCTCAGTGGTTGGCTGCTCTCCCGCAGCCGCCTGACCCATTACGTGGACATGCATTCAATCTCACCATGTCAGCATCGCAACTCAATCACAATTATCGACAGTAAATACCATCAGAATGAGTAAAGAAATGGATCTCATTGATACCATGTCCATGGCTTCCACTGTCGATGGCTAAGGTACGCCCACACATACAACGACAACCGAACACTGCAGAGATTACACCGAATCCGTTCCATACCCCGGAGCAATCTTCATCATTCGCCATCGCGACTCAGGCAAAGTCATCACCATCGTCAACGGCGATCTCCGACTCTGTGAGGGCTTCAACCCGAGAGGAGGCTTTCATTGGGAGTGTATCGAACGAGATAGATGGCTGGGCTTCCGAAATTGTGTTTCTGGGACTATCATCGGCCACAACGAGAGAAAGAAGTTCATCGCGCGAGTCGATAAGCACCAGTCGCATGAGTACTTTACACTCCGGCCAAGTCCGCAGGGTGGTTATGAGCTTTTGATGAGACATGGCCAAGAGTTGTGGAGTATGGCTGTTGGAGATGATGGGAGTGAGTTGGTCGAAGTGAGAGGTGAAGGTGCTCTGTGGGACTTTCTGAAGACTTGATGGTGTTTATATTTGGATCTGATGGGATACTTTTGTCTCATTTATGGTATAGTGCCTCTGAGATCTGACACATAGCCGCGAATACCCTCCTTTTCTTCATCGGTGAGAGATATCTGAAAATACTTCTCAAGAGCTTCTACACGTTCCCCTTCCGTGTTACAAGTGGTGATGATCTGTGTCTTTCCGCTCAGATTCTCTTTGACAACCCCGTTCACAAGCATTCTCTTTCCATAAATCTCCATCTCCCCTTCGAAGCTCGCCTCAATCTCCACAGGCCGAAGCAGAAACTTGATAGTCAACACATTGCGTGGCTGATGGCTATCCGCGTGAGTATTAATCCACCAGTTTACGACATCCCAGTCCAAAGCGAAGAACTCGATACCCGGAAACGAGTAGAAAGAGTTCCACTCTTTGTCTTGACCGTTTCGATACTGATAGATCCAGAGTTTGGTCTCTTCTGTTTTGTGGACTTGATGAGGTATCCACTCCTTCTTGAGTCGGATTTGCTGGGTTCCAAGGTTCTTGTGTATCAAGCCGTCGACGAGTGGCATTGGCATCGTGGCACCGTCACCTCCGAATGCTACATCGGAATGATATTTGCTGCCATCCGGGAAAGTGATGATATTCACGATATGGTTCCTTAGAGCCTAGTCAGTGCTTGATCCATGTTGCCAAAATACTTGTATGTCTAAAAAGAACATGAGTTTATTTGTACAGTGATAGCTTTGCTTCTAGTTCCTCAATGTGTAGATTTGACTTTCTGTCTAATCCAAACAACTGAGATACAGTAGCTACTTACCAGCCTGGATAGTCCCCTTTTGGAACACCCTCAAGTCTCCCTCGAGTTCGTACTCCAGCAGTATATGCATCGAATCCTATAGCCCGAAGAATGTGGTTGTACAAGATCGCAATCTCCATACAGAAACCACCGCGGCCACGTCTATCAGTCACCATCTTTCGAAAAAGATGTTGAGGATCGAGGTCGATACTATGAGTGGCATTATAGTGCAGAGATAGGTTTTCATACGGGAACGTAGCGAGCGAGTGAGTGTGCAAGGCTTTCAAGAGCATCAAAGAAGGCCGAAGGTCTTTTCGAAGAGCTTTAGGAAGATCGATGTGATCGAAGAACTGTGAAAGTTTCTCTTGACTATATGCGGAAGCCATTTTGAGACAATGTAGTTTGGTAGAGACTGGCTATTCTTAAGATGATCCCATGCTTCTTTTAAAGCTAAGTCGGCGGTGAGTCATTTCTGGTCCGACTTGATGCCGTGCTTCTGCAACACCAGACGTTTGCTAGGATATCTTGGGATAATTGGCCGCAAGTCCTTATCAGAATACTAAAGGATTTTCGGACAGCTGATACTAAATCCTTTCCGTGAGTGAAACTCAATTCAAGCTGGCCTAGCTCTGTCCTAATCCTCTGAAGTTCTCGGCCAATCCGAGTTGAATCCTGATAGCAAGGAAACCGTTTATGTTCTTGCACGCCTCCTACTTCCCAGGCCATGCTCTATTTATGAGAAAATAGTGGGTGACAAT
The DNA here is from genome assembly GCA_012932015.1 of Fusarium acutatum. NCBI lineage: Eukaryota > Fungi > Ascomycota > Sordariomycetes > Hypocreales > Nectriaceae > Fusarium > Fusarium acutatum. The sequence goes on along the minus strand of JAADJF010000080.1, from coordinate 319,426 downwards.
TATGTTTGATCTGGCACTGATACTATGACATGAACTCCCTTTCCCGAGTACATCTTCCATTAGTTCTATGATTTTGAATCGGCGCACGAGTTACAGATACTTGGGGAAAGATAAAAGAGTTCCCGTAGTTCTTGAAAGCTTTGTTACTTGATTGCTTTTGATACAGCCTCGTTAACAGTTTGGATAATCTAACTCATAAAACAAACATTTCTAACATGTCGCTACACATCCAGTCATTCGCACATTATCTAAGGGCCGAGGGCTCGATCTAAAACGCTCGTGGAGTCGGAGGTCAGGTTCTATCTCGTTCATCGCCTGAGCTTTGTGAACGACCAGCTTCAGCGTGAAGTTGCTCTAAGTGACGTGTTTCTCCTTGGCTATGTAAAGGCCCTTGCCCGATGATGCATCCCGTTGCATCAACCGTGCAATCAGTACCGGCGCTATTATGCCTGATAACTATCTTTAGCGGCCTAGTTTCGTCGACCTGCTCGGCTTGATTCTCAGGTTCCCATAGCCAAACGAAAGACCGGCTTACATGTCGAGATTGAAGTGCCTTGTCATCAAGATAGAGAAATGCGTCTGATGGTAAGCCTTTAGATATAGCTCTATTATCTCGAATGGTAGTGAAATGACCCTGCAGAGATTTTAAATAACCGTACACTGCGCTGCGCGAGGTAATGTGAAACCGTCCTTGATTCCTATTTTGACATTGGACATGAAAGTGAAGCCATGCCGAATGACAGTTTCCATCTGCTCCTTGAATACTGGCCAGCCAAGATCTTTCGAGTGGAAGATCAAAACCACAAGGTGCCAAGCTAGAAATACACAAGACTATAACGTGCTCCTGCCATCAAACAGTCATGTATCGTGATCTTCGAGCGTTTCTTCGGCATTCTGGCTTTGTTGATACCAGAAACGCTTCATATCCGAGCTGATTTGACGAGCAGCAAAGTCCTCCTCTGTCAAAGCAGCTTTTGCCGCATTAGAGAGAAGATCCAAATCAGCTCTATTCATTCCATATCTATATAGACTTGGATCAGGCTCAACGGTTGGGTTGATCAGGGATGATTCAAAGTATGAGATGGATCCGAGATCTTGAACAGCTTTAGCTATAACTTCTGACCAGTGTAAGACGTTGTAAAGAAGATAAGATGCTTAGTAAACTTTGCTACACAATTACTGCTGGATATTGGCCTCCACCTCAATCTCAACGATCATACCAGGAATACCCAACTCGGTAACACCTACGCAAGTCCAAGTTGGCTGATGATCAGGCATCCACTTGCGAAACTGTTCAACCATGAGGTCAAAAGAGCCCGAGAGGGAGATGTGATAGCTTCTGACGGAGTGAACGTCTGCCCAGCCCCTTGCACCAGCGTCTTTGAGGTTCTTCTCAACGTTCCTGAACGCAAGGTCAATTTGACCCTTGAGATCTTCTTTGTCGATGTTGCCTTCGCTGTCCCATCCGCCTTGGCCGGAGCATTTGATGGTGTTACCGACGCGGACAGCTTGTGAGTAGGAGTATTCTTTGTTGTTGGTCTTTCCGACACCTTCGTAGTTGTAGTAGGTGAGATGAGACATGATGAAAGTCTATTTGTGTAAGGCACCGAGATGAGACTGACAGGGAAGTTGGAGGCTTACGTAGAGCTGGGGATTTGTGACTGAGAGGTACAGATCTTTGAATAGTTGCTGTGCTTAATGCTCGTATTAGAGGCACAGTTGCCCTTATGTACTACACAACACGATACACAATACCACCACCCAAGATCTTGGCGTATGGCCATGATGATCATAGAACCTATCATGAAGATTTCACCTCGGCCACCTCGTCATGCCACAACGACCGAGTGGTCATCCAACATTCCTATTCCAGTTTGACTCCCTCACTCTTGAGAGCCGTATCTTACTTCCCCGCAGAATTGCCCAGAAACATCCCAGATGCAGTATGAGATAAGACCTGCCTGTGGATTGCAAGAGGCCCAAAAAGTTACCCAAAGGAGAATAGCCCACGTTCCCCCGCATCGTGGGGTCAGAGATATCGTTAGTGTCCCCCTCATTCTGGCCTGAATACTTTCCTGACTTGAACTGGGACATGATGAGAGACTGTATGAGGGAAGGATTGGGGCCAATTAAGGTGTTATCAACTGGATGTGCAGCGGAATTGTCATGAGTGAGTGAACCCCGCAAACATGGATGGACGCGATGGTGTCTTAGTTGGTGGTAGTTTATTGGGTGTATGAGCCCCGAGGCCAGCCGCCGTCATTTGATGCGTCGCACTCATTATAAAAGATCATACCCCATCCTTCGTCATTGCATATTCTCCATTCAGACTTCTCTCATACTGTCTTCCCCGCCGTACGTCTCTTGCATATCTCACAATGGCATCGACTACGTCAATCACATTGCCCAACGGCAAGAAGTACGACCAACCCACAGGTCTCTTCATCAACAACGAGTATGTCGCTGCTTCAGGCGACGAGTTCATAGTGACAAACCCAGTGTAAGCTCCCAGCAGCCCTCAACTCTCCAATTGAACGGGTGCTCACACGTCCAAGCACCGAGGAAGAAGTCATCAAGCTCAAGGGAGCTTCAAAGGAAGACGTCGACAAGGCCGTCCAAGCTGCTCGCAAAGCCTTTGAAGGCGAATGGTCAGAGCTCGCTGCTGTAGACCGCGGCGCGTTCCTGTACAAGCTTGCTGATCTGATTGATCGCGACCGTGAGCTCATCGCTGCTATTGACGCCTTTGACAATGGCAAGGTACGTATCAATGCTCCTTAGTCTAATTGTATCGCTGACACTGTCGTTAGCCTTTCAGCGCTTGTCTCGCTGGCGATCTCGACGAGTCGTACAATGTCTTCCGTTACTACGCTGGTGCCGCCGACAAGATCAGCGGCAAGACCATTGAGACGTCTCCTGCCAAGCTCGCATACGTCCTCCAAGAGCCTCTTGGTGTCTGCGGACAGATTATCCCATGGAACTTCCCTTTCATGATGCTCGCTTGGAAGGTCGCGCCAGCGCTGGCATGCGGTAACACCGTCATCCTCAAGCCCGCCGAGCAGACACCTCTGTCTGCTTTATACTTCGGTAACCTTGTCAAGGAGGCTGGTCTCCCTGCTGGCGTTGTCAATGTGCTGCCTGGTCTTGGTCCTCAGACTGGAAAGGCTATTGCTGGACATATGGACATTGACAAGGTTGCGTTCACAGGCAGCACCAATACTGGTAGGGCTATTATGAAGGATGCCGCGAACAACCTGAAGAACATCACGCTCGAGTGTGGTGGTAAGAGTCCTTCAATTGTCTTTGCGGATGCAGAGCTGGAACAGGCTGTTAAGTGGTGCCACTTTGGAATCATGGACAACAAGGGAGAGGTGAGCTTCATGGCCTAGTGAACAGCGATATGGATACTGACAGTATATCTCAGGTTTGCACATCCACCTCGAGAATCTACGTGCACGAGGACATCTACGACAAGTTCCTTGAGAAGTTTGTCGCAGTCACAAAGGAGAATGACAAGCTCGGATCTCCCTTTGAAGAAGCAACAGTCCAAGGTCCTCAAGTCTCCAAGACCCAATTCGATCGAGTTATCTCATATATTGAGGAGGGACGCAAGTCTGGTGCTAGACTTCTATACGGTGGTAGCAAGCACGGCGACAAGGGCTACTATCTCCAGCCAACAGTCTTTGCAGACGTAAGTTTTCGCTCCAACAATACCAAAAGGTATTCTGACTCAAGTAACAGACTACCGAGGACATGAAGATCATGAAGGAAGAGATATTTGGTCCTGTTGTCTCTATTGCCAAGTTCTCAACAGACGAGGAAGCTATCGCCAAAGCTAACGATACATCCTACGGTCTTGCAGCTGCTCTATTCACCGAGAAGATCTCACGGGCGCACAAGGTCGCTCGCAAGCTTCAGGCTGGCATGGTCTGGATCAACTCGTCTGGCGATTCACACTTTGGTATTCCCTTCGGTGGATACAAGTCTTCTGGAATTGGTCGTGAATTGGGACAATATGCGCTGGATGCCTACACTCAATCTAAGGCTATTCATGTAAACCTGGGATTTGAGCTGTAGGGGAAGCTGTAAAGAGAAGTTGATATGAGATAGCCATAATGATACCATTTGTTACATGACTGATTGCTAGGGTCTGCTGAGTACTTAGTGAGTGGCTGTTCTCTAGCTCGGTTATCTTCCGATGGATCCCTAACATATTTAGTTAGCATCTGTGAGAATGAGACCTTGGACTCCTTATCAGTACCTTTATCTTGAATCACCCAGCCAAAAAACAGGCAAGCCAGTGACTCGGAAAGTATCAATCGCGCCGATAACCGGAGTCGGCATATACTACGTAGTGACAGGGCGAGACGAGCCAACGCTCGGGTTCTGTTTCCTCTTTATCTCATCCGAGCCCCATGACCGGATTTCGGACCACCTTATCGGATGCGCGATCTCCGCTTTATCAATGAAGCATGTAATCTAATTCGTTGGAGGCTTGTCAGTGGAGAATGACTACAAGCAAAAGGGCGTCCAAAAGATACCTGATAACATCGGCATTCGTGTCTCGTTGCCCGAGATATTAGATATAAATGATAGTATTCAGGCTTATCTGAATTATGCTCTAGATATGATAAGCCTAATAAGATATTTGAATTTAACATACTGCTCCTTACTGCGCAAATAGTCCCCCTTCTACAGCAACAACATACCATATACCACAATCACAATGACAGTCACAGACCCAGTCAGTCCAGATGCTATCAGGGCCATGTTTGCCTCTGCCCTTTCGAGCATGTATCGACGTGAAGTTCCCCAATACGGCACACTCCTCAAGCTTGTATCCGATATCAACCACCAAAAACATCAACCCATCGAACCCCGTATCGAGGTTGAACGCCATGGAGCTATCAGACTTGGAACACCAGAAGAACTAGCCATGATGAGGCGACTATTCGCTGTAATGGGCATGCATCCTGTTGGTTACTACGACCTCACTGTCGCCAATCTCCCAGTTCACGCAACCTGCTTTCGACCTCTTACACAGGAAGCTCTGGCTTACAACCCTTTTCGGGTATTTACATCTTTATTACGACTTGAGCTCATCGAGGATGAGACACTTCGGACACAGGCTGCCGATATCTTGCGAAAACGCAACATCTTTACCCATCGATGTGTAGAATTGATCGAACTATTCGAGTCACAAAAGTTTTTCTCAAAAGAGGTCTCGGCAGAATTCATAAAAGAAGCCCTCGAAACATTTCGATGGCACAAAACATCAACAGTTGACATGAAAACATACAAAGCCCTTCGAGAAGCACATCCCTTGATCGCAGACGTCGTCTGTTTCAAAGGACCTCACATCAACCATCTCACGCCCCGGGTTCTCGATATCGAAACAGCACAAGTTAAAATGCTTCGATATGGCCTCCAAGCCAAAGACGCCATAGAAGGACCTCCACCAAGGCTCTGTCCCATCCTCCTTCGCCAAACAAGTTTCTTAGCCCTTGATGAAGCGATTGCCTTTTCTGAAGGAGAAGAAATTGGAGGAAGTCACAAGGCGAGATTTGGAGAGATTGAGCAGCGAGGAATGGCTTTGACGCCCAAGGGAAGACGTCTATACGATGATCTTATCAACGAGTGGCGAGGTTCTGTATCCGAGCTCACATCTGATGCCAAGTCTGGTTCGAAGGAGCGAATTCTTGCAGACGTTTTCCAGAAGTTCCCTGATGACTTGGAAATCATTCGAAAAGAGAACCTTGCATACTTTACATACAGTCCTGTTTCTAAGCTACCAAAAGACTCTGATGCGAGCATCGACAGTCTTGTCAGTCTTGGGGCTGTTAAGGCTGAGCCGATTACATATGAGGATTTCCTGCCTGTCAGTGCAGCTGGAATCTTTCATTCCAACCTAGGAGAAGATGGCGGGTTGAGTCATGTCGCAGAAGCAGATCAGGGGTCCTTCGAGAAGAGTCTTGGATGTCAGGTCAAGAGGGAATTTGAGCTGTACAGTGAAATGCAAGAAATGTCGATTCGAGGATGCCTGGAGAAATAATGGGTTATGAATGATGATTCTGGTTAATTTAGGGACTTATGGAAGGATATAATGATATGAATATGAATGTTCAATTTCCCAGAAGAACTCTTGGAGTATATTGATGTAGTTATCCAGTCGTACAAATCATTCTATGTGGTTGATCGAGGTTAGATCCTCGCTGTCAGCCCCCTTGAGTTCGAACTCTTAGCATCGACCTCGATTTCCAGCCTCATACCCGGCAGAGCTAACTTCGCAACACCCAACACAACACCTCCGGGTCGATTGTTAGGAATTAGCTTCTTAAGAGCCTCGGCTAGAGGAGATAGTGTGGCGTCAATATCGGTATGATAGCTGCGTATGTAGTAGACGTCTTCCCATCCACGTAGACCAGCTGCCTTGAGAACATCATCGACGTTTTGAATTGTCTGCTCAGTTTCTTTATTGATATCGGTGGGTATTTCGCCTTTGGAATTCCAGCCGCCTTGGCCAGAGATTTTGAAGTGGCCGTTGCCGAGATCTAAGGCTTGGGAGTAGTGGACGGCGTCAGAGAGGGTTTGGGTGAAGCCGGAAGGAGTGGTATATTTTATTGAGGACATGTTGTAAGGATAAGAACAGAGATATTTTAAGGCTTGGGAATTCTGTACTGAGATAACCGAGAATACCCTGAGTGGTGTCGGAAGAAGGTAGTGTGAGACTTACCAGTTATTCAAATGAGGTCGTCATACGTTTATATACACCCGGGTCAGATAACGTTGAAACAAATACAGCCCTTTCCAATTAATAATTTAACACGCTATTATTACATCCATTAGACAGTAATTGTACGCTTGAGGACTTGTTATTGGTCTCGGCCCTCGGCCGGCTTGGATAACCGTGCATGCCGTGTCCGCGACTCCATCCTAGAAAGTTAAAAAGCAGTATCTATCGACAGAAACGGTAATTTTGAGAGAAAAACTAGGTCGTTTATCCTTAGTGCCTATTAAAATTAAAGCCTATGCTTGAAACCGATTCAGGGGCGCTTAAGACTCCATAGATCAAGTCAGGATGAAGCTGGTTACCAGCACAGTCAAGTATAGGCTTTTTTGGATGGTATCATCAACTATGTCGCAGACTAATATGAAAACTTGGTTTCTCTTATCAACAGAAACGAGTACTGGCTAAGTGCTAAAACGACTTGTGATGGCGGTGAAATCTCATGCAGCCATGCCTTGTTTGTTGACATTCAGGTGTCGAGGCTAAGGTTGGGGCAACTGATTCAACTAGTCTATCTGCATAGTGCATACCCGTGCTACTTAATCTACATAACTAGCTCGAGAAGGATACTAGTGACCAAAGCAGTAAACAAAGTCAAGAGCCCGCCTTTGCTACTACCCAATGCTTGTGCACCATTATCATCCTTTCCACTTCCGTTGCTTTGACCAGAGGCTTCTCCAGTGCTAGATGGCACTGAGGCACCATCTGTGCCAGTACCTGTTGCATCCACACCTGCATCGGTTGTTTTGCTGGGTATTGAGGTCAAGCTCGTGGTAGGTTTCACAACAGCCTCAGCAAGACTACTGCGGGCCTTTTTGACATCCAAACCACAAGGTTTCGGTTTCGGCGAGGCGTCTTCGGCAAGAATGGGACAGCCAACTGTATGATTGCGCTCAACCTTCACCGCAGTGCCCGCAATAGCGCAGCCGTCGTACTCGGCGATAGCCTTACGTGCAGTCTTTGCGCCAGGGCGAAGGGTGAAAGTTACGTTCCCAGATCGCTCGAACTGGTTGTTCTTCAAAAGAAGACTGCCATCTTTGCGTGGCTCGCAGACAGTGGTCCACTGCAAATCCCACTTGAGGATACAAGAATCTTCTTCGCCACGCCAGTACTGAAACTGGTCACCCTCGTCAGCATCAGCGATGGCCTTGCTCGTGTTGAGAAAGTAATATGGCTCCGAGTCAGGCAAAAAGTCCAAGTAAAGTCGACCGATGCCGAAGAGGGTGTATGCACAGTTAAGTTCCCAGTTGAGTGTGCCACTGAAGGTCGTCAAGACAGGGGCGTTTTGAAGGCCGAAGATGACGGGAAATGGCGCTTCGGCGGCGTATGTATCTTCCCGAGGAAATACGATGTCGACTTCGCCGATGGCGGGGAACGAAACAACATCTTCGTCGGATGCAGCTGCCAAGACTGCGAGGCCTAGGCTGATAAATGTTGACGGAAAGGCACGCATGTCAACGTCCGGATTGATAGAAAAAATAAGTTTGAATGAATCAACAGCTACTTCCACTACCGACTGGGGAGATAAGCAGGTACTTGAGCTTCTTGTGGGATCGCGAGCCATAAAATGACCTAGTCAGCCCTTCTCGAGCATGGATCCATCCCTGTTCATTGCATTCAGACCAGCACGATTTGGGGATCAGCTGAAAACCATGAAACAAGTCGGGCGTCTGGATTTTAATTGCGAAGGGCAATCTTTACCAATCATTCATAAAGTAAGGTTCGTCACATGGAAATTAGTCGGGAAAACGTGGCCGTTTAATTGAGGTGCGAAAAATAGAAAGTGCTCCTTCCTGGATCGCGAATCACGGTGCATGACTAATAACCTTATCTTCAACCTTATATCAAGTGTAAGTCGAGCCAATGGCATATGGACCGATACACCAACAGTGAGCTAGGCAATGGGTCTCTTGACTTACGATTCCTAACAAATTTACTGTGGTGATAACGCATGCTGTTTGCTGAAGACAGATGACAGCAGGATAAGCCATTGGGATGTTCTTGGCCTGCCATTCGTAGTGTTGCGAAAACTACAGGGCTGGGGCTGTTAGACCAGAGTTTGATCGTGAGAAACATCGAATGACTCCTGGCAACGTGGCGGAGTGGTTAACGCGATTGACTCGAAGCGGTTTAAAAGACCCTGGCAATCAATTTCCTTCGGGAGCGCATGTTCGAATCATGCCGTTGTCGTTTCTTTTTTGCTTTTTCTTTTGGTGTTTTGGTTCCAGAGAGCACATCACCACCACTACAGGCTTGTTTAAGCGTAGAGATGAAACGTTGTTATTTTGAAATAGCCTGGATATTTCTTTCTTTGACCATTGACCATAATCTGAGCAAGTGTATCGGTATGGTCGATGTCCTTCATCCGGCATCTTACATCCGGCAGGCTGCACAACAAACACCGATGTTCTCGGCAGGCTGATGTCGGAATAAGTCGAAGACGCGAAAAGCGAGAATCACGTGTGAATACAAGAAAGACTTGTGCTTTGATAGCTCAGATCTTGTTTCTCAGACTTTCATTGAGTGCGTAATCGACTCATCTAAAAGTACTCTGGGATTGACATTTATTATCACTGGTTAGTCACAATGAGCATACAACGACTTGGCCTTAGTGCCATGAGAGGTAAAACACCTGATCTTAGAAGTGTAATTGCAATAGCTTTGCTGAAGCTTCTCAATAGGCACTGGACGACCAGGAGTCTTCTTCAGCCAGAGCGTCCCGAAATTAGCTTTGGCTCGCCTGTTGTCCCAGCAAGCAAGGTGAGTTCCCATTCTCAACACCCTCCTGGTTTCCCTCTAACTTCTTATGATCTTCTTCCAGAGAATGCCCTGCGATTGTTCACATGAACCAGAAAGAAGGCCACGACATTCTTGTCAAACAACGCCTCAACCGCCCCGTCACTCCAAACCTCACAATCTATAAGGTCGGACAAGTCTGGTTCAGTGCATCAGCATGGACTCGAATAACAGGCCTCGCTGTAGGAGGTACAGCTTACATGACTCTATGCGCCCATGCCGTCGCTCCTTATCTTGGAATGGGATTTGACTCTGCTGCTTTGGTATCGGCTTTTGGCGCGTTGCCTTTCGCTGTCAAGGCCGCAATCAAGTTTGGACTGCTGGGGTTTCCGTTTTCATATCATTTTGTCAATGGTATTCGACACTTGGTGTTTGATCTAGGATTTGGATACAAGAAGGCTCAATTTAAGAAGTCAGAGGCAGCTACATGGATACTGAGTATTCTTGGTGGTCTTGTCTTGGCCTTCTGGATCTAGATGTTCAGATATTCCACCATCGAAGATAAATTAGGCGTTCATTTACTATTGCCAAATTGCATTATAGAGCTATTCTCATTCCCATCATCCATTTAACTGGTGGTTTAAAAGTCGCGTGAAGCTTGATCAACAAAACGTTTTCTTTCTATGTTGAAACTATAAACAGTTATGCAAAATTTGATATAGACAATGAACTTAGTTCCAGACCAAGCAGGCACCTCTTCAACAAATTGCATATCGCTTGCCCAGACTCATCACAACATCTCCTGACTTCCCAGAGTCGTTGGGAAAACCGGGTAGACCGGTTACACTATTCTAGTAGTATCCACACCCGTGGATCCAACCGGTGGTATCCCGGATTTAATTCACCGTAGGATTGTCTTACTCGTCAATCTTGGCCGGAGGTGTACCTCCAGGAGCAGCACCAGAAGGAGCAGATCCGCCCATACCGCCGCCGGAGTTCTCGTTGGCAACACCTCCCTCCTTATAGTAGTAAGCAGCAGGAGACACAGAGCTGGACTGGGTGGAGTTGATGCCGAAAGCGAGCCAAGCGAAAAGACCGTCACTGATGCTGTCACCGAGGAGGGTGTACTCCATGACGGGGTCGACACCATCGGTCTTTGTCTCTTCGCTCAGAATACCATCATCTTCGTTGAGGGTGAGTTCCTGAGTGTTGGAAGCATAAGGCTCAAGGGTTTCGACTTGGGAGATGAGGTCTTGGTCGAAGAAGGCTTGTCCAACGTGGCTGGCATAGTTGTCTCGGCCCAGGGTCTGGTTGGCGAGGAGAGTCGCGTTGGCATGAACCATGACGTGGATATGAGTAGCACGGCTGGTGTAGTGACCAGGGAAGATAGACTCGAACTGAGCAACGCCATCAGAGTCGGTCTTCTGAATGCCTCGAAGCCAAGTCTTGTCAATGTTGGTCTCATCAGAGCTATCGCCATTGCCGTTGGCAACGATACCAGAGTACACGCCAGTGGAGTTGCAGTGCCACATCTCCAGGTAGACATCGGGGACAGGGTCGCAGGTTTCAACGTCAATAACCTGGTAGTCGAGGACGATGTTAAGACCCTCTTGATCTTCAATGATGTTCTCACGAACGTATTCGCCGGCCACGTCTGGATTGTTTTAGTTAAAAGTCCCTGAAACAAAAAAAACGGAGATTACTTACAGTAAGGACCCTGAGTGACTTCGGGAGTCAAAACACAAGAGTTGATGCTGGCAAACAGGACCGAAGGGGCAGTGCAAGGGCTGAAGCCTTGAGAAGTTTTGTTGTGAGAAGTGTTCAAGACGGTATCAGCATCGCGCTTCTTCAAGCTTCGCTTCTGGCGAGCCTTGTTAACCTGGGCCGAACGACGAGCGATGTTGCGAGCCTCGATACCACGAGCTCGAAGCTTGGGGGCACAGTGGGCGAGGGAAGATCGCTTGACAGAGCTGAGAAACTCGCGACGTTCGGCGGCTTCGTGAGCAATATCATGTCCTGGATGGGCCGAGGCGATACTAGCCACGAGGGCGAAGGTGGTGAGCAGGCTCTTGAAAGAAGGCATAGTGATGATTTCAATGATAGTTGGTACTGTTTAGAGAACGATCTGGAAGAGACTGATGCGAGTGATGAGGATATCGAGATTGCGATTCAATTGCAGAAACTCATTCTTTATATCTATCGTGAAGCTCGAATTCCACCGCCTCTCGACCTCAACAACAACCCACATACCGAGTGGCACTGAGGCTGCATATTCGCATTGTCGAGAGGCGCATGGACACGCTGTGACGCGTTAATATTACGGAAAATGTCGAAACGGTCAATTTCTCCGAATAGAGCTGCCAAGCTAAGAATGAAGCATAGACGGCACCTAAAAAGCACTGCCGAGGTCTAGTTTAGGGCCAGCCTATAGCGGAGAATGTAAAACGAGTCAGGCATAAGAGGTGACGACGATTGGCTCGCGAACGCGCAGGTCATGGGAGACTCGCGGGTTGTGGGGGTTTTCGTCGGGAGGTGGGAGCCCACATCGCGAGGGATCTTCACGATGTCATCTTGAAAATCGAGATAGGGAAATGTGTGCATATTCCGTATTTGAAATTGGTTTTTCTTATTGGTTGGAAGTTTTTGAAGAGTGTTTTCAAGCTTATACTAGAGCTGACGTAGTGGTTTTCTAGACCGATGCTGCACGTTTCATGACTACTACAGGCAGATAATAGGTAGACCGAGACAGGTTTCAACAGCTTCATCGATTCATGTCAAAGCTCAAGTTTTTGTATCTATGCCCCGTCGTCACTTTGACATGGTAGTCAAGAACAGTCAAAACCATTTCCGTAGCTTCCTGGGTTGTTATCCCAACCTATCACCAGATAAACCAAAGAGACGTAGCCATCATGCTCTCGCAGGAGCCTTTCATTTCCTTTGGATCCAGTGTTGCAGACTTTTTGGCTTGATTTTGCTAACTTCGGATATAAAAGCGAGCTTAAATGGTCAAAACCCCTGAATATGAAACGCACGATAGATGGCTGTCGTAGCCGCTTTATATTGGATCAAAGCCATTTGTAAAGGAACAACCCGTTAACGACACATTGTCTTTCGTAGATATCTATCAGTAAAAGATAATAGTTGTATGATTTACGATCAATGCTCCAGACCTCTGAAGCTATCGAGCCCTCGAGAAGTGATCACCTTCAGGGTAGCTTTGAACTGAATCCGGTGTTGTGTGAATGATGATGTGCTGTCCATCCATATTCCTATAGTTATGTCATTCTCCTCTCTTTTGCCGACCTCGATTACAACGCTACGACACAAGGATGGCCAAGAATTTTAAGATGGCAGATAGGGCTGCCACAAACTCAATTCACTTAACTTTCCTGGGGCCCTATACGTGCGAAGAATGGCCCAGGACAGATTAAACATGGTTCTACACGACTTTTTATGCTTGTCAGATTTAAATTATCTGGATTCCAGAAAAGTCCTCTTGTGCAACATCCCGCAAGAACCAACGCCAAAGCACAATACCATTCATTGACTACTGCACTAGAACTTTCCAGATGCGGCTTCTTGGACAATCTCCTACAGACAATTCTTGCATCTTGCACCGCTTCAGTTCTAGCCGAATGAGCCGCATTCTAGTCTGCCAATACCCGCTTGTTGGGCCTTATCCGAGCTGTTGGCTCGTCTAGCCATGCATGGTCCGGCCGAGAACGTGTTGTGGCGCTTGAGTTGACCCAGCGTGCCGGTCCGCCATCACATTGGTACATAAGACTAGGGTGGTGTCTTTATGCATTTTATGCTGAAAGTCCAAGCATGTTTCTGCGGGATTAATCGTCGATTGGATGCTGAGATGCAGGGGTAGCGATACGAACTGGGACATCATCCTTTGTGTATCACCATCGCCAACAACCTTGCTACCAACCAACAAACAGCCTGAACCTCGCTGTATTATTGGATGTCCCACTGACCAGCCGACGCATTCCAGAAGAACTATTTCTTGTCGTACAGCCTTAACTTTGCGTTAACAATCCGCAAATGGGATTTGTGGTCTCGAGTAGGTAACTTACCTTATCGCAAGCCACCAATTGTGTTGCCGGTTACGCGGGGAACGAATAAAAAACGCCGAACTATGGAATGGTGGCTTCTTGGCCTTTTTTGGGGTACAGTAGCATTTTGTTCATCGGACCCCAGACATTATTACTTGTGCTAATTTGCGACGAGGCAAGGGAGGCTGTCAGCTGTGCATGATCCCCTCTCCCACGAGGCTCGGACCCTTCTGAGACACTTCGGTTAGAGAAGATGGCAAATTAAAACCGCATTCGCGGACGTGACTAGAGAGTTCTCAGTAAAGCGGATGGGACTATCATGAAGCCGCGTCTCGAAATACCCGCACCATCTGAAGCGAATCTACATCCGAGTCCCCAGAAATCAGATCTATTGCTACGAAGCGAGGCCAAACTTGATGGTGCCTGATAAAGTTTGGGGCTACGAGACTAGCGCATCTGCAGACCTCAGATCACTTTGGGCCTAGAACTAGTCAAAGCCAATATGTGATTACACATGGGAGAGACATGGCTTGCTCAGATTCCTCTTAAAGCCGCGTCTCCATCCCCATCCCGCGCTCGCTCTGCCGCTTGTTGTTTCTGCGACTTGCTCTCCATCTTATTTTGCTTTGCGTTCCACGTGTTTTCCCTTTCGAATATCTACTGCGAATATCTACTGCGAAAAAAATGGCTATCAACGAAGTCGACAAGTATCTGTGGCTGGCATACTGCAAGGCTGTGCAGAATGCTGTCGGTGGTCTGCCTGGACATAAGCCTGCTTTGTTTTTTACAAAGCATGCGCAAAAGGCACCAGTCGCGTCACAAGATATAGACCCAGCATATACGAACTATGGAATCAACAACATCATCAACAATTTCTTACAAACCAATGATCTCTTCTATGATCCGGCTCATCACAAAACCTACACTCAATGTTTGCTCGAGTAAGGACCTCGTCACCATACAGTGCGCATGTAGTTGACCAAGACTAGATATCTGATGACAGTCAAGATTGTACGTGAATTGCATGTGCAACAAATTATTTCTCTAACAAGTCACAGGGCGAGGGTGATCAAGTCCGTGTAACAATGATAGGCCGAACATTGGCGAGTGCACTTGACCAGGCCTTGCGCGAGAGAGATCGTGCCCTGGAGACTTTTGAAAAAGAAGAAGGCTACGGCCTCACGGGCGAACAAGACTTTTCTCAATGGTGGCCATCGCATGCTCCTGCATACTCAGCAGCCAAGCAAAAGGTTGAGGCCGCAGCCGCAGACTACAAGGCCACCCTCCTCAACATAGGTGGACCAACTGCTAGCTCGCTAGCTAGGGATCTCAATCGAATCGTCAAGGCCCTGATCGGTGGGCAGTCAGTCCCAGGGTAAGATGTCATCTTCCGAAGCATATGGCCGATTCCTAACTTTGATAGCATCACGATGCCTGCATGCCACGCCTCAGCTGAAATCACCCGTGAACTCCTTGAGAGAGACAGAACACCTCACGCCATCACATATGTCCCTGAATGGATGTCTCTTCAGTACACTGCCCAAGTTGAACACTGGATGAACGGCGTTGGCGACGGTGACTCTTCTACTCAGATCAACGTTGCTGATGGTAGAGAGGTCAACGAATCCGACTTTGGTCATGCCTCCACAGATGGATTCTCCTATGGACCGTGGTTGTCTTTCTCTACCGGCAAAGGAAGTACCAACGAGAAGGGTGTGTCTTTTGGTTCTATGGACACCGATACTAACCTCGACGTGCAATTCTCGTATGATGAAATTCAAACTATCTGTGTTCCGGCTGGTGACTGGTAAGTCCTACTTATCCAGCAAGATTCGCATATGTTAATATCATTCTAGGAACGTTCCCAGCCCGGGACGACGCTACCAGTTATCAGACACCGCCTCTGAAGAGTCCCGCAACCTTGCCTTCCCAGACTATCTCGTTGTTGTGAGGAACCTCGGCTTCAAGGTCTACATCCGAGATTGGAAGGTTGCGGGACAGATCGACAACTTGTTTGAGGAAGCCAAGTCTTCTGGTGGCTCTGTCAGAGTTTTCGGTATTCCTGCTACGCCGGATGGCAGCCCGGATAAGGCCACTGAGGAGAATGCCCATGTTGCTGAGTGGGATCTCAGCGCTGGTATGCTTTCAATCAGGCCGACTACCGATGCCGGGTTTGCTTCTGTTGTGGCTCTTGTTGGTGAGCTGAACATCAGTTGACTCGTATCGGGGCGAGTGTAGTCTTAGTTGCTGTTGTCTGAATTGTTTTACAATCATTTAGTCACTCAACAATCGAATGCATTTGTCCTGGATATCCATAGAACTCTACCGATATCACTGGCGATATATTAAGTCTTCTTTTACAGAGCAAGTATGTAACAAAACATAAGATATATACTTTCTTAAAGTTTACTATAGTCAATAATTGATAAACATCGAAGTATTCTAGCCGATACAAGGCCCCTTTACTCACGAAAAGCATCGTTATTTACAACATCAGAGACGCAAAGATGATATATGTCAACAGGCAAAAAAGACATCGACAACGGCAGGATTCGAACCTGCGCTCCCGAAGGAAACAGCTTACGGTAATTCGAGGCTGTCGCGATAACCACTCCGCCACGTTGCCTAGACTGGATTGATGCTATTCCCGTCGCAAAGAGCTGCCATTACAGCGCGAGGTCACCCGGGGTATACTTGAATTGACAGAAAGAGTATCATTTGTTGAGTCAAGTCATTCAAATTGAAATTAAAGTGGTTTGTTCGCCGTTCAAAGACGATGTTTGCGTATAGTAGCATCCAGATCTACCAACTTGAGATCATGTGACAGGCTGGATGCGGGGGCTACTAATAGAAATGTCGTTATCATTTGGCCAAACAGCCTCTGAAATTACTGATCTCATTGTTTGGTTACCTTGAAGGCACCAAGAAGCTATCGGACTGTTGGTGGTGGGAAAGAAAGCCTCATTCGATGGCGATGTGACGTTGCTATCTCTGGACCGTCGCCTGCATGATGGACGTGCTTGATGCGCATGAGCAGACTCGGTGGCCCAAACGGGAACTTCTTTTTGTTGTTTGCCCAAACTTTACAAACGTCGGTGGTGGTGGTGATGATGATGATGATGATGATGATGATGATAACGACTGGACACCACCTCAGAGAATGGCGGAGGCGTCTTGGTATGCGCTACTCTGAAAGAACATACATGAACACTGCATTTGTTTGTCTATAGACATACCATTTTGGGCAAAAGTTGTTGGTACAACAAAGGGCCAAGTTGAACACCCTGGCTCAAGCTTCCATTCAGAAGGGAGCCCCTCATTCTGGCAACATGGAAAGTCATTTTTAGAAATGGGGCCGGTTGGCATGTAGAGATCTAATGGGGGTCATTACTACACTGCGTTTATCAAAGGGTAGACAGCAAAGGCCAAAAGGAACAACCAAACTCAAAAGGGCGGATAAAGCGTGTGCTGCCACACATTGAGTTGGTTGTTTGTTTGAACAGTGAGCGCGTGTTAGATTGAGCTCGGAATATGTTCACTACCTGAAGCTCAATCGTGCCAGCCGAAGATCAGTACTTAAACCCACTGCAATCCAAACTCTTGCCACTTATCATCACAACAACACTAATCAAGACTCAACAAGCAACCACAATTAACTACTCATACACTAAGACATCAATCATCATGTCCACTTCCCAAGACACCAATTCCGAATCACGATCGCCAAAGGTATATACACTTAGTCCGGGCCACTCCGTCAGCATTCCAATCGACGACCTAGTCGCTTGCGCAGAAGAACAGAACACCAAGAAAATGTCCACGCCTCAAAACACCAGAGAGACTCATGGCAGCGTCGATGCACGTGAGAGCCTTGCAAATCAAGTCCAACACGACATTGATTTCGCAAAGACACTTTCTGAGAGGTTCCTGTGCCATATATTGAAGCACAAGAGTCTGGAGGAATGGATCCACATATCTATCACCAACACCCGGAAAGCTCTGAACATGTACAACGATCTTACTGCCATGGAAGACATCAAGAAAATCAACCCTCGATCAGGTCTCAAGGCCATTTTCAACAGGAAGCATCATGAGCCAAGCATTGATGCGTGCGGGAAGAATCTGAAAACTTGCCATTCCTCCCTTCTGGCGGCCATTACCATTCTGAGTCAATTTGAGCTCGTTGACATCGCAAACGAGATCGCTGCAAGCAAAGATAGGGCGAAGAACCGGGCTTGCAGCATGCCCCCACGGGCGTTAAAGCCTAAAGCTTGATCTTATGGCTAGCAGTTGGCAAATTAGCTCAGGGGTTTCTCTGGCCACAAGATCTACTGTATTTTGTTCTTATTTGGCAAACGGTGTTTCAACTTGAGGATATGCAGTTGGTTCTGGTGTCGCATTGAATAAAGTATACAGAAGGTCAGATACTAGCTTAGTTTAATCCAAGTTGTTAATGACAAAAAAAAAAAAAAAAANNAAAAAAAAAAAAAAGAAATCTAATGGTGATTGTTGCATATCAGACAGAATTGAGGGAAAACTAACTTGTCATCAATAACACAGAACCCCCCAATGAAAGTCGGGGACGCTGGGCCTGCCTTTGCTCCCCATTTGTGGTTGTCGTGTTTGCCTGTTTGTATAGGGCTCGTGCACTCGTTCAGAGAGTGACTTTGCCGCCTTGCCATCCAATGGCCGCCAGGAGTGACGACTGACAACTCGCCATAGCCTGAGGGCTTAGGTATTGTCACCAGCGTAAATAAAATCATTATCAATAGACCGCCGTTTTGACTACAACTTTTAGGACCTGTCACTTGGCTGCCTGCTCGGCAATTTCCCTTGTAGCTTGCCACCCAGCAATGTCTGCAAACGACCCAAAGACAGAGCAAGCCTGAGGTACAGCAAGAATGGATGATCATTAGCCATAATAAGGTCGTTCAAGATGATGGCTGTAGCGATAAACGTAGGCTTTGCAGTAATTACCTAATTTCTGGTTCAAATCACCATATCCTGTGTGTTTTGTAGAGACGTGAGATCCCTTCTGATAAGCGTGGCAAGGCTTCCATTACGGACACGGGATAGTTTCTACTTTTTGGTATGGGATGTTTCCAAATAATACTAATGGCAGTATCTCTTTCTTTTTCCTTTGGCCATACCGGCTGAGCTTCAAGCCAAAGCTAAAGAGACGAAACTGCGCCTAGCGTTATATTGTAATAAACACTTAGCTAGGAATTGATGGTCATCGAATGGGTTAAAAAGATGAACCCTCCCCCTTACACTACTACTCCAACGACTGAACCCTCTTCATCAGTATCTTCATTAGTCTCTTCTCGTCAATCTGGATCAAATCACACAACGCTTGCCCTACGCAGCCGGCACAGTATTTATTCTATACACAAAACGACAAAACATCAACAATTTCGTTCTACACACAACAATCTTATCAAAATGTCTGGCATTGAGATCGCTATTCACATAATCACCGGCACGGTGAAATTGGGCAAGGAGATAGCGGACATTGGGCTCTCTGTTCGTGGCATGCATCGGGATGCTGAGGCATGCGCAACACCGGCCAAACAAATCAAACACGATGTTGACTACGCCCAAACACTCCTCACCAATTCGAGAGATTTGATTCGCAAGCATGAGGGCATGCTCGTCTGGATTAGCGGCACAATCTCCCAGACAAAAGAGACTCTCGCCAGGTACAACGGCTGTACCCCAAACGAAAGCGACAAGGGTGCAACTCTGAAAGCCTTGCTGGAAAATGAGAGACAGTGGGAAGAGTGGGGCAATGCTCTTGGAGCCAACCATTCTTCACTCATGGCAGCCGTCAATGTTATGCACCAGCTCAAGTTGACGCAGAAGCAGACGCAGACACAGAAGCCAGAGTCAGGATGGAGAAGAAGCATGCCTCCTGAATTCTAGGGGCCCACGACAAACGAGCCCCCCTAAGCGAAGCCTTGCAGTCGAGGAGTAGGGGGTTTTCGGTCCTGCGATTTCCAACTCTTGATCGCCAGTTATCCTGTGCGTGCTCTGAAGGGGCATCTCATCTGCTTCTGTGTTATCATTATTACTTGGTTCCTTTCGTCTTTCCAGGATCAGCATGGACATATCCGAGGCACTGGAGTTCTTCCGACATCGAGCCACCCAAGAGAGAGGAATTTTCAGCTGGGATTCTGGCATAGAGGAGTGAGGGTTTTGGTACTGGTCGATAGCATGTTTCCGCCACTTATTGATATATTTTGCCATGGAGAGCTGAACTTACCAGGATGTGACTGACTGTGGCATGTTAGCCTGCCCCGGGCCCTACCGCAATCCTTCCTTTTCCCGCAGCATTGACAGACATTGCTTGGGGCAACACGCCTTCAACACATGACAGGAGTCAACAGAGGCCGCAGCACAGTCACATCTACACATTGTCAAATGAATTGGCTGAGGCCTCCATAAGAGCGGCTGCGCTTCGGCAATCGGAGTCCCGTCCAGGACTACCTACACGCCGCTTTGCTCTAGTGAATGGCTGCTCCTCGTCATCTTGCTTGTCGTCCCAAGTTTAGTAGAGCAAGTATTGCACGTCAGCATATTCGGTGCGATTCTGATATTCTGTGAAAACGAGAAGAGGAAGAACTGACTCATTTATTGGCCGTGAATCATAAACTAAATACGAATGGCTGCAACAGACAAGAAGGGAACGACAACACATCCAAAAATCAAACGTCGAGCCTTGAAAATCAGAAACTTGACACACAAGCAACCACCAGCCGAGGGAGGCAGACTATTCTTCAAACTTTTCCACCTCAATGGGATCCCATGGGGTGCCAGGGTACACGGCACCGGGCCTGGTCAATTTGACCTGTCCATTCCACATGAATTGGATGCTAGGGGCAACAAGGCGGCATGGGTCTGAAGTCCAGTCAGCCTCCCACTCCGAAGGCTGCCCGAAGAAAATGAGCGCCGAATTTGCTGCGCGGCCAAGTTCGTTGCCCAGCCTTGTTTTGATCACATCTCCAGGACGTCGGCAGGCATCAAGGGCCTCCATGTTCAGCGCATCAGCGATTTCTGAGGCCATAGAGTCGATCTTCTTCTGCCGTGGGTCACTCCCGTCGATGGGGAAAGCGGTCGCGGGTATGTATATCAGTTTGTAAAGAGGCATGAGCAACATGAGGAGAGTCTCTCTCCAGACCGAAACGAAGTCCTCGGCTAGGATTATGTCAGTAGAGTCCCACGCAAGGCTGGCATGGAAAGGTGAACTTACTCAGGCCTACGTAGCGATTAGGGATGAGATGAAGACAGCTTGTGACCTCAGGAGGCAACAGGCATTCTTAGATATCGCGGGTGGGATGCCCTGTGTCTGAGAGGTTATAATCACCGGATGGAACTTTGTTGTAAGTGGGATGCATTCGTTTATAGATGAGTCGGATGAGGAATGTCCAAATGGCGTAGTATCGGGTGTCTCGATCTAATATCAACTCAGACCACGTCTGACCTTCCGGGGGGTTGCCCGCAAGACGGACGAGTTCTCGATCATCGAACATGGACCTCTCGATGGTTGGCATAATGTTAGGCTCGATGGCAGGGTTTTGGCCGCCGTAAACAAGCTTTAGAGCAAGAGACTGGATATAAAGCTCGAAACCAACATTCTCACGTATCCCCTTAGGTCCTACGATGGTATGGAGACGCTTGTGCAACTCCCTGCGCTGCCATCTGATAGGGTTCGGGACAAACAAGGGCAATGGATCGTGCTGAGGAGCGGGAACATTGGTAGTTGTAGCTGTTTGCTTGGTAGAGTTTTCAGCTCCACCGGACTTGTGATTGATTCTCAGCAAGGCGAAGACAGAAGCTCCACGTGCCGAACCTCTCAAAGTCAGGACGATGATTGTGATGACGAAGGAAATCGTGCAGACCCCAACAGTCCACCCGATGAAGAAAGATGCTGTAAATGAGAGAGCCATTTCTGCAGCGAGAAGCGTAGGATTAGGGTGTACATGAAAGACTTGGAAGAAAGTATTGTTGTTGGGGCAAGGGAGTTGAAATACCCAACTGAAAAGTGCGGGATGAGTTGATGTGAGTGAGTGAGTGGGTGAGTGAAGGAGTGAGTGGATAGGGACTGGCAATCAGGACACGAGGTCCGTTGGTCAAAGTGCAAACCTCTACTGTCCAAATGACTAGGTATCTCATCAATAATTCTCCACTAGTGTAAGGTTGTCCATGCGTTGGTAAGAAAACATTTTTTTCAATAAAGAAAATGTGTCGTAGTGGAGCAGCGTGGCTGGCTTGGCTCGGCTTGAATTGAGCCTGGATCATCATCAGCACTTCCTCCCTCACGGAACCGAACATATTCAAATCAGCGGCCTTCCGCGAGTGAGTAAGCTAGCCTGAAGCGCGAAACCGAACCTTGCAAGGTCAGATGGCAAGTGGCTGGCTGGTACACACATCATTCGGCCAACACTTAAATGATCTTACGCACAATCCCGCCAATACCCTTGGCTCTACTGCCGTTGTGGCACTCCAAGCAAATTGTTGCGGTAACCCTGGTGACAACTCATTTGTGACACTTTGAAATCGGGAGCGGAAACGAGACACGACGGCAGAGGGAACACAACGCCTGTTGAGGAGTCTGCCTCCTCACCTGGAGGCGGTAAACTCTTGAACAGGCCACATGGCGGCGTACAAGGAACCAATATCTTCCCCTTCCTCTCGACAGTCGCCGAAATCATTGATAGTCTCTCTCTTTCTATGCACTCTCAATTGAATCTTTATTAAAATCTCTATCAAACGACCGACAGACTCTTTTGATCATGGCAGCAGACTTGGTGGTTGGCATCGACATTGGAATGACCGGTATGTATTTCTAGAACTTGGCCTATTATATCTCAAATCTTCGCCATCACTCCGAAAAGATGGGCTGATAATGTCTTTTTAAAGGGACTGGCGTTGCGTACAGATCCAAGAGGGACAAAGCACCTATAGCCCTGATATGGGGGAAAGACGTAAAAGCCCCAACTCGGGTTTTCTACAGCTACCGTCATCAGCCCCCAAAGATCGTTGGATGGGGACTAGAAGTCCCTGATGATTCTGTGAAACCTTTTACAACTCGAGAATGGTTCAAGGTGGACTTTGGAAATAAGGATGTAGACCAAACGGATATCGAGGGTCTTTACACCGATTTCCTTGGTTGCTTATACCGGGAACTGAGAGACAAGAGACTCACAGCAAAGATTCTAGGGGGCAAATCCTTCAAAGAATGCAACATTAACTTTCTTTTCAGTGTACCAGCCACGTGGGACCCAGCTCTCGTCAACAACTTCAAGGAACTTATTTCTAACGCCGGATACGACCATGTCAAAGACCACACCGTTCATGTAGCCATGACTGAGCCACAAGCGGTCGCTGCTTTCCAGATGTGCGGATCGGAATCGTCCAACCGAATCAAGGTTGGTGGCCTCAAATCCTTCACAAAACAATTCTGATGTTCAACCTACAGGACGGCGACAATGTTTTGATTGTCGATGCTGGCGGCGGCACTACTGTAAATTCTCAAATGCCCGATTACATTTATTGCGCTAATGTAACCCAGGACTTTTGCTTGCTGAAGCTTCAAGATAAGTTCCATGGAACATCTGAGGTCCAGAAGTCATCTCAGGCTATCGAGATACAACCAGTATCTGGTATGTAACTTTGTCCTTTGGAAACGTCGACTAATTTCTCGAGCTCTTAAAATTGGCTCCGTCAATATTGACTACGGCTTCGAGGACTTGGTGAAAGAACACGTCAAAAGCCATGGCGGGCTTTTGCACAGATCACCAGAACAGGTTGCCTGGCACGTACGCGAGACGGGCAGTTATCGAGATTGCAAGCACGAATTTGGCCCCCGGGGCTTTGAAGACTTGGCGTTCCCAATCCCTTTCGAGAAGACTCAAGGAAAATCAGGAAGCCTTTCGCGAATCGAGACTTTCATCCTGACGGAGTGAGCGTCCTCTCCAGCAAGCCCCAGTCCGAATGGTTCTGATTCCCTTTTAGTGCCTCTATGGCATCTCTATTCGATGCACAGATTGATCAACTCAAGGAGGAGATAAAGATCCTTTTGGGAGAATTCGACAACCTGCGAGAGACTGCAGACTCCAGCCGTGTATGTCCTAGCTCTGATGCCTGTTTAAACGCCGTGGCTGATGCATGCAGAATTATACCATACTAGCTGGTGGCTTGGGAAGTTCTCCCTACTTCAAGGGTAGATTCAGCAGCTGGTCGCCGAGTCCCTGGCCGAATTGGCAGAGAAGACCGAGGTATTCACCTCAGACGATCCGCGTCTTGCCGCGTGTCTGGGCCTTATCTATCGTGCTGGGCGTAGCCCGCAGCTTTTCCCTCGCCGGCTACACCGAGTCAGTTTGGGCATAGCGTCACAGAGGTTGAAAAACGCGTTAAAGCAGAGTCGCCTTCGACTTTTCGTCAAGAAAACTGTTTTCCATCTTCCGGTGGATAAAAAGGCGGAGAAAGCAATTGATTGGATTGCCCTAAAGGTAATGGTTAAATGCCCGGGATTGAGGTGTCATTGGGCTGCCTTTGCTGATGATGATAAGGAACACCCGTTGGCGACTCGGATTTTTTCACATTCACTCAGACAACTATCTTTAGTCCAGACGTCCCAACAGAGAAGCGGATCTGGGAAGTTGCCATTCTCACCAGCTTTGAGAGTGACATGAAGCGGTTGATGGTTGAGGGTAAGTTTTTGTCCCCGTAGTGATGCACAACAGACATTGATTATATACAGACAACTGCCGTGTCCGTTCGGTCCTGAAGATCGATCTTTCTCAGGCACCTCAGGTATTGGAGCCGACGGGGCGAGAGAAGCGCTTTCGAGACTCCATCTGACTCGAAAGCCCGATGCCGTGATCGAAGTCACCGTCGTGGTGCGGGTTGGACTGGCCACCATCGAGTTCCAGTGGAGTATGAAGACATCCCAAAAACCTACTTCTGAGTAACGGAAATCCACGCTGACACATGATTAGTTGATTCGAACGGGTTTCGCTGCAGTGATCCCATCAGTATCCCTACAGGCTATGAGCGCCTTCCATCCGCCAGAGCGCTGTGTATGAATTGAGCTAGGTAAGATTGAAGAGATTCCAATCTAGCTCGGCTAATGACGGCTCACTTTGCGAACAGAGGTCGTCTTTAAGAATGTGATGAGTCGACACACACTGTTGGATTGCATTTGGGGGTAAATCTCACGGCCCGTTTCATCATTCGTCGCTTATTCTTCACCGAAGATGCCTTGGTGGAAAGTATGTAGCTGGACACAAAATGGAACAATGAATTTGCTGCCCTTTTATTCTGGACCACGCGAGCCTCTTCAACTTTAAGTCCATCGCCGGGGGACATCTGATATCACTATGGTAGGAATCTCTCACAGAGGCGAAGATAGTATGTAAGACTATATCCCAGTTAACATTGGTCTTTTCTTCTCTTGAGGTCACTCACAAGATCATGCCAAGCCACCCCAGCATATTCAGACTCGCTCTTCCCATAGTGCTCAAATCCAAGTCTCTGGTAGTACGGAACAAGACGGTCATACGTCAAGATAGATATACGATCCGCAGCATCGAGTGACTTCGTTCTTTGGATGTAAACGCGCATAATGGCCTTGCCCAGCCCGGCCCTCTGGTACTCGGGAGCGACAGCCAGAGCATGGAGAGCAATCGTTCGTCCATTCTTGTTGTGACCCACGGCGTAGTCACCTTGGGGATCTTGTTTCCAGTTGCGGGGGTAGTCCATATCTTCATCTCTGACGGGTTTGTTGGTCGTTTTAGTAGAGATGACATGTGCGAGAAGCACATCGTCGTTGGATGTCGATTCCTCCACGAATGGGATGTCATGAGGAATGGGAGACGGCAAGCTGGCGCCAGCTCGAAGAAAGAGGCCAATACATATCTCAGGACAGACTGTCAAGCGATACTCAATCTAGATCGAGGTTAGATTCAAACCTCGGGTCTGTCTGTTATGGATCTCACAACCTTTTCACGAGTGGCGGCCTCGGCGGGAGGAAACGCAGCAGTTTCAACGGTCAGTGACCGCTCTAGGTCATTGATGTTGAGTTGTCGAGCATAGAGAGACATTTTGAAGATAGAAGTAAATAGTGTGTTGCTTGAACTAACGTCGATAGGGATTGACTTTACTTTAAATATCTAGCTGAGGATGAAATTGGGCGTCAACGACAACGACAACGACAACGACAACGAGGCGGGGTTAGGTGGGGCTGCAAAGTTAGACCAAGGGCGCGCATTGAAATTGACAGAGTCTAAACTAAGTTAGACTAGACTGACTTGGGTCTGTCTCCATTCTTATCGTGAAGGCAATGGGAGCCCTTATGCTCTGCAGAAATGCATCGACTAGTTGAGGAGGACATCAACGCGATAAAGCTCAGTTTCATTATTTAGTTCAATCTACAGCTATACTAAGTGCTTACATTTAGTGCATATATCGCCAGGTTATAGCCTTATCTCCCTTGGCGGAAAGTTCCTCCTCAGAGATCGTCTCATGTTCACCAGCTGCCATTCTCCTGTCACGGCTCTTGTTGATGCGGTTGTAGCTAAAGATCAAGATAAGAGCCGCAATGATACCCCCGCCAATGAAACCCAGTTCCAAGGCGTGACCTAAAATGTAGCGAGGCCCATCCTTTTGTCGGTAAAAGTTTGACGCCATAGCCTAAGTATGTTTGTGAGAAGAGCCTTGCTACCGGAAAAGGATAGTACTTACACCGCCGAGATTTCCAACTCCAATCTGAATGGCCATTCCAACACTGCGTTTGTAACTTCCTGACAGATTGTTGGCCAGCCAAGTGATAACTCCTGGGAACGCAGGATAGATGGCGCAGGCTGCGATGAAGACACCGGCGTAGACGACCTTGGGGTTGTGGGTAGAAATACACCTGGGAATGTTAGTATCAACTGGAGCAATGTGACTATGGACAACTTGCATCGTAAAGCCAACAACCATGACGCAGAGGAAAGACACAATGAATGGACTTCTCTTGCCAACTCGGTCTGATGTCCAAGCGACAATCACAGCTAGGATAGCTGCAGTGATGTAAATAGGAACAGTCATAAGCTGGGCCTTGCTAGAACTGTAGCCAAGGTTTCGAATGATGGTGGGCAAGAAAAGACTGATACCGTAGAGTGGACAGACAATCTGTCGTGGTTAGCAGTACTCATGCCATGGCAGCTCGTATGTTGACTTACACCCCAGTAAACAAAGATGTTGACCCAAATCTGCCAATCCTTAAACGCCGCCCAGACATACTCCCACTTGAACTCGTCGGCCTGCGCAACACGAGACTGACTCTGTCCCGCAGCCTTCTGCTGACCCTGATACTTGAGTCTGAACACGACGAAAGCGCGCTCCTCTTCAGTCAAGAAGCTTGCAGTTTCGGGGAAATCGTAAAGTGCCCAGAAGGCAAAGATGGCAACAAGAACGGTAACGATTCCCTCGAGAATGAAGATCCAGCGCCATCCTTCAAGGCCTCCAACACCGTCCATCTTTGCGATTCCAAAGGCTAGAAGCCCACTGAATGCACCGGCGATGGAAGCTGCAGAGAAGAAGAGGGCCTGTCGGAATTGGATTTCGTGACGGCAATACCACATTGTGAGGTAGTACTTAAAACAGGTTAGTTTAACAGCAAAGATTGGAGAAGTGACGTAGACGTACAGCGACACCGGGGAAGAGACCAGCCTCAGTGACACCAAGAAAGATGCGCGCGATGAGAAGACCATGGTAGTTCTGAACAATGCCCATGAGTGTCATCACGATACCCCAAGCAATCATGATTGTAGGAAGCCAAACGCTTGGGCGGAGTTTTTTGAGGAGGAGATTCGACGGGACTTCGAAGGCGGCGTATGTGAAGAAGAAGACGGTGAGACACCAGTTGTATTGGTCCGGGCTCATTTTGAGATCTTCCTGGAGACCCTCGATCTTTGCGTTTCCGATGTTTCCTCCTGTGGTTGCATGCTTAGTTGGGCGTCATAGTGAGGGATGTAGTAAACTTACGGTCGAGAAAGGAGAGGAGGTAAAGAAGTGCGAGCATGGGGATCA
Organism: Fusarium acutatum; assembly: GCA_012932015.1. Classification (NCBI taxonomy): domain Eukaryota; kingdom Fungi; phylum Ascomycota; class Sordariomycetes; order Hypocreales; family Nectriaceae; genus Fusarium; species Fusarium acutatum. Next base: position 291,772 of record JAADJF010000080.1, on the reverse strand, counting down.
ATCGCATGTCCATCTAAGAGTCTTTCTTTAGTAATAAGATGGTACATATTGGTGTCCAGAACAAACCTTGCGAAGAATTTTCTTCTCGTCAAGATGAGAAAACGACTCGAGGGTTGTACCAGGTGCCGTAGCCATAGCATCAATACGATCGACCTGTCCTCTACCAGCAGCTTCGGCCTCAAAGACCTCAGCCTTCTCATATGGGGGAGTAGAATAAGAAGTCATGATGATGGTGAAGAATGTCTGTGTCTCTGTTTTAGAAAAGGCGAGAAAAGATGGGACGATCAGCGAACTTAAGTATGTCAGGTCACCCTTGTCTTCCCCATGATTTCCCCGCAATGTCTAATGTCGCTGATCTTGAGTGAAGGGATCGTAAGAGGCTTGCGAGGAACGCACGTAGCGGTAGATGGAGACGGGGGAGGGGGGCGGAATAGTGCTAACGGTAGAGGGCGGGAAACGCTTATCTGGAATAAGAAATGGAACCGGATCCGATGGTTATGTCGAATGAGCGAGTCATTCTTGGTCATGGTTCGATTGTGGGTTACGAATCTCAGATCAACCTGCTACAACATCGAGATGCTATCATATTGCTCTTCATCTTACATGCGTCTCTATTGTGATTGTCAATTTCTCGTGCTTTCAACTTCCAGCTCTTCACTGTAAGATGGGTTTCTACAATGCAGAAGCTTGTACGTCATAACAAAGAGCGAGTGTCATGGCCTCGGTTCCGAAGATCCCTGTCAACACATGGCTCCCTTTTCTCGCCAGCGATCAGCGTTACCTAACAGAATGTGGCGGCGCCCGTCACAAACCAAGCCAGACTAAAGAACAAGAGTTTCTCCAAAATTAAGCTTTCAACCGTAATTTCACCTTCTTCCCCTTTTTACCAATCGAGCTCTGAAGAAGTCATCTCCAAAGTGGTAAGAAACAAGACCATCGACCCGTCATCAAAACGGTCTAACCTTGAATGTCAACCCCATACTCAAGCTGAACTGAACTGAACTGGGGGATCTGCATTACCCCGCATCATCTGATGAAAGACTTCCCTGTTCTCACTTCCAAATAAAGTGGACTCTTTTCATTCCCAACAAACATCAGCCGGATCCGAGATTCACTCCCGAATCGCGAATTGCTGCCACTGCAACGCTCACCTATAGTGGATCCGATATGCCAGCGGGTCTCGTTGCACGTCGTACTCAGTTTTCCAGCTGCGACGAGTGTCGTAGGTCGCGTGTGGCTTGTGATGCCCAGAGCAGCGAAGGGACTTCTTCGTGTACACGCTGTCGGAACCGTCACCATGCGTGCACCTTCAAGGTATGTAACTATGGTTGCAGACTCGCCAAGAGATAATTAAAGTCTTGCACAGTGGCTTCAGAATGCCAAGACAAACAATGGAGGGACGAAGCGCAGGTCACGTCGAGGGACGACACGGCCTACAAGCGACACATCATCAACACGCGGCAGTCGAGTCACGGATACTTCCCATGAGTCGGGGTTTGATCCAGGTCCTGCGAATGACCTAGAACATGATACCTACAGAGATAGCCCGATCGTGTCGGCAATGCCTGAGTCGGCATCTTTGCCATGGTGTCCAAGTCCGATAAAAAGTTCGGATGAGAGTGTCAGCATGGAAAATGTGGACTCTAGATGGCTCGATACTCTGTACAGAGAAGGCTTCGAGGCGGTCTTTGGTTCCTGGATGGGAAGATATGCTTGCCCTTTCTTGTACGTACTAGCCAAGAGTCTCTACCACTTATACTTACATGAGCAGGTTCGGTCATAACCTAGCAGACAAATACGTCAGCATATCTGACCTCTGTCGCCACCTCGATGGGTGCATAGTAGATACTGGAGACAGTCAACTTGTCGCTCGATGCAGAGATATTGAACAGTCTCTCGAGAGCACCATTTCAGCATTTGCAGCACGATGGCTCCCCGTTACATCCCCAGAGCCAAATTCCAACGAGGATCACTGCAGTCTTGTCCAGACTCTCTGGAGGCATGCCAGAAGGGACATGTTACGTGTCATCAACAGACCAGCCTATCGGTCAATGCTATCTCTGCTTCTGTTCGCTCTAACGCCGATACCAGAAGGCATCTCAGAGGACGAGGAGGCAGATGGAATTTCCGGCCAGGCTTGTGTTCATGCAGCCTTGCAGCAGATACAAACATTACGTGCACGTCAGAGAAACCTACAATTCAGCGGTTCCAAGGTTTCTCCGTCTCTCAAGTCCCAAGCTATTGTCACAACACCAGAGTCGATCGAAACATCAGGCTTCATAAACGCCGAAAGTACTGTATACTGGGCTGCTTTGACATTCGACACCTCCGCATCTCTCACCCTCAACTGTCGATCCCTTCTATCTTCAGGTCTCTTCGGCTTCGAGTCCGAACTCCCATGGCGTCTAGTAAAAACCTGTGCCAAGATGTTCGACGAGAACGCCCGCCAGTGGAAGCAAGGTAGCTCAGACATGACAGACGAAAGGGCGAATCAAATCATTGCTGCCGGGGCATCTTGGAAGCTTCTTGGATGGAAAGTTACTGCCATTTTCAAAGAAGCTTTGAGAGATGGCCATGAGGAGTCAGAAGTTCGGAGAGCATACCTGGCCGTAGTTGACTCTGTGAAACAATTTGGCATCATTTATCGCCCACTTTTGGATGAATGTCATAAACGCATGCCTTTTCTTGGGCAGCAGACAAAGCTTCGATGGTGTAAGTTTAAGTGGTCCTACAAAAAGAACTCTGCTGACTACCTCTGTAGTTTCTCTTATGCTGCACTACCATCTCAGCATCCTGATGCTAGTAGACATCATCGAAGCCACGGACCGTCAAGACCTACTATCAGACATAACCGACATATGTATCGATGCTGAGAACACGGTGATGAACACTCTAGCATTCGGCTTGCACAACACTTTCACACTAAAACGACCTCTCGATTCAATCGAGGGCGATGGTTTGAGTAGGAGGCAATCGGTATTCACAGTACCGATCGTGTCTATTGATCCATATCCGCACCATGCCGTCGCTGGGGTGCAGTTACTGAGGAAAGCCATTGACCGCGACTTTGGCATTGGAAAAATCACTGAAGAAACTTATCAGAGTTTATTGTCCACGTTGGAGAGGACGTTGAGGCATTTGCCGCAGAGCTCAAAGTCTGTGCGGGCAGCGATAGCAAAGTTCTCAACGACGGCGAATGATAGTGCACATCCTAGTATTTTAGTCTAAACACCAAGCATTTCTGTCGGCTGACATAAAAGTGCAAGCCCTTTATTCAAGTGACTGAGATACTATGTACGATTGCAGAAGGTGGTTGGGTTGAATGCATGGACTTGGCGCTGTAAGTTTCCGCGATGCGGAATAAGTAATCAAATTACCCCAACTCAAGCGAATTCAGCCACTGACCTCAGAGTCAGTTTTCAGTTACAATTATCCTGATTTTGTCTCGGATCCGATGGTCAAAATGGAGTGGAGATGTTCGCCACTCACTAACTTAGTTTCTGGGGTATCATGGACCGGATCCGAAATGATGACGCTCATTTGCTGAGCAAGATCTGCTGGAACGTCTATTTCCTTGCTTCTATTTCAACTTCTTCTTCTCGGTCAGATACATCCAAGCTTTCAGACATATTCATTCTCTTAATATTGTCAATATGGTTCTGACAGTAACTCCTCGGACATCGGTCACTTTGATCGGAGCGGGCACTCAAGGAAGACGCCTTGCATTCATGGTATGTATCACCTCAACAATTATCTTATCCTTCCTGAATCCTATGCTAACACCCATATCCCAGTGGTCGAGTAGAGGAAACGATGTCCATCTGGTTGACGGTCAAGAAGCCCAACTTCAAGCCAGCATCAAGGCCATTAAGGAGTTTCGACAAAGTTCAAGCAACAAAAATGCTTCTTGGGGGAGAATCATCACTCATTCTCCCGAAAGCTTGCGCGAGGCTCTTCAGGCTGCTTGGTTGGTAGTCGAGGTAAGCAAGTCTGTTATCATAAATGGCCAAAAGCTGACTGAAAAGTGTGTACCTGAGCAAATCGAGCTCAAGACGAAGGTCATCTCAGAGCTAGATGCACTTGCTCCACGAGATACTATCATTGCGTCAAACTCGAGTAGCTATTCCTGTTCGGAGATATTGAAAGGTCTTAATCTGAGAAACGAGAGTCGTTTTCTAAGCGCCCATTCTTGTAAGTGCTCGAAAGCTGGCAAAATACCTATACTGACTCAAATGATGCAGACTGGCCACCTGAGACACCCGGTAAAATCATACGTAAGGCGAATTGCAAAATACGCTGCTAACAAAGACTAGAAATCGAGATCATGGGCCATGAAACAACCAATCCTTCATATATCACATTGATGATGGAGCAATGTAAAGCCCACGGATTCTCCCCATTTCATGTTAAGTCACCATCAATGGGATACATCTACAACAGGTAAGCGCTCATAAGATTCGCTTTTACGGTGATTAATTCAATTCCATCAGAATATGGGCAGCCATCAAGAGAGAAGCCCTTCTCGCAGCCTCAGAAGGCGCTGCAACACCAGAAGAGATCGACAATATTTTCAAAGGAGTATTGAAAACACCCAAAGGGCCCTTTGAGCAGATGGATGTTGTTGGTTTGGATGTTGTTCTGGATATTGAGCAGCATTATGCGGATGCGAGAGGAAACATCCCAAGTGCACCCCGAGAATATCTACAGAAGTTTTTGGATGAAGGTAATTTGGGCGTTAAGAGCGGGCGGGGATTTTATGATTATGGTAAATCCTAGATGGGTTAGAAGTTGAATAGACTTTGATATTTCCGAGCAATAAAGTTGTATAAATCCATGCAAGGGTGCATAACGCCGAGCCGGCCATTTTACCCGAGAACAAAGGAAACTAGGAAGTATTCCTCCGAGCAAACAAATCCAAAAGCCCGACCTTGGTAATGCATAAGATGACATATATAGGGCCAGGTTGTAAAAGCCACGGCGGCTTGGTAACATTCGCTGAATGCAGGGGGACGCCACAGGGGTAGCGAATACCACCCTCAAGGTTTTCGCGGGGAAAGGGTTGCATCAGCCCGTGATCTCTTTCGGGATGGTAAATGGCATGATGCACCACAAATGCTGGGGTATGACAGCATGTGCCAAGAGTCAGTTGGCACTTTTCTCAATGATACATTGTGTAGGGTTACACCCAGAACTGCTTAAGGAAGATGCCCCGGCAAGCGAGCTTATCAGGGGGAACGGAAGAACCCGTGGGTCTGGAACTTGAACGAGCTTCGCTTGAACGATTAACCGGTGCCAAGAGACGGTTGAAAGATCATACCACCATACCCTGCTGCTAAGTGCTTCTCCAAAGTTAGCCGTATGAGACCCAAGACCCCGCCTTTGGTAGTATTGGTATTACGGAAGATGCGGGTGAAGATCTCAACGCAACGAGCATGAACTACTGGGGTCCTGACGCAACCCGAAAGACGATCATAGATAGAACTCAATCGACAGCATTAAAGTCTATTTGTCTAATAATAAAAACGCTTAGCGGACGAAGACCAATACGTGCTATGTACAAGATGCCATTCTGCTATTGTCTACAGGTAGACGTAGCAGAATGGTCCGGAAAGCGTGCTCATCAGATCCTTAATCTGTCGCTCAGGTCCAACCCAGCCAATATTGACATAATCATCAAGTGTAGTCTCAGCACTTGGAGGCATGTTGAGGAAAGTGTTTGTGCCCTGCACGGCATCCTTGCCGTTAACACGCTCCTTGGGGTTAAGCATCTGCCAGATCCACCAGACACGATCAATCATGGAGTGGTGCAGGTAGAAAGCAGGATCACCGGGAGAAGTGAAGACATCTCGACCGGGATCACCGCCGAGAGAGTAGTGACCACCCCCATGGATACCAATGTCGCCAGTGCCGGGAACACCTTGCATCTGCATCTGGAAGTCCAGAACAGTCTTGGGCTTGAGGATGTTGTTAAGAATAGATGTAGCGTTAGCAAAACGCTTGTTGACGGCGTCGCTGAGATCACGCTTCAAGCAGCGAGGGTTGTAGTCCAGAGGGTTGGGGTTGGCAGCGACACCACCACCGGGAAGGTCAAGAGCGGCAGGGCCCAAATTCACCTTCATGTCTTTGAAAGGACCGGACTTGACACAGCCGCCGCCGGAGCCAGCGGGAAGGTAGATGGGGGGAAGACCACTTGAGGCACCGAGGACAATATCGGGCTCGTTAGGGATGAATTCACCGTCACCAGAGAGTGACAAGTCACTACCATCGAAGACAGGAGACTTGTTCAGGCCGCTGAGGGCAGTAAGAGCCCAGTCCCAGTACTACCAGAATATTAGTGAGAGTAGTTCAGTGGTATGGTGAGTTTACTTACAGGCTGAGTTCCCTTGTAGCCACACTCATTTCGAAGAGCCTCCTCATACAACCAAGTGAAGTATCGGTGCCATGTGAGGAAGTTACCAGTGTAGTGGATCGTCTGAGTCTGGTTCAGATGAACAGCAACCCAGTCATCGAAGCGAGTCTTGGCACCAGCGGCGAAAGACGCAGGAGACTTGGAAGGCTTGGACTGGAGACACTTGACAGCGTCGATGTAAGACTTCTTCTCTTTCTTGGAGAGGGTGCCCCTGTAGCAAATGTTAGAGAAAATGCTGCTAGAAAAGGACGGGCAGCTTACCATTCTCGTCGAACACGGACGTTGCTCCAGTTGCAGGTGCTGGCACGCTTGGTCTTATCCCCGGCGAGGTCCTGGGCAGTCTCATACGCAGCAGCAGCGAGATCAGCGAGCTCATCGAGGTTGGTGACCTCGGGTGCAGAGGAGTCAACGGTGGTGGCTTGGGGGGCAGCCAAAACGCCAGCGGCGTTGAGGGCCAGGAGGGAGATGAAACCAGCACGCATGATGGCAACCTTGACGAGAGAAAGAAGGGACGAAAAGAAAGGGCAGGGATCTTCTTTGCAGCACCGGTGTTTGGCTTGAAGGACCAGTGAGTGAAGACTGTCTTGGATGCAGAAATGTGATGAGCTATATACTACTGTATCATCCCCTTGGACATTTCCCCTTCTCCTGCATTTACAGGTCAAGGATTACCACGCATAATCGTTCAGGGCCAGCCCATGGATCTTGACCTAGGGCCTATCAATTGGGGCGAGTACGCTTACATCTCTAATGGGAATATACCCCCGAAGCGAAGGCAGGGTCGTTGACTAAGACCCTAGAACCAACGGCAGAAGAGAACTTTTCTGTGGACTCGTAAAAGCCCGTCCCTTGTTGCCGAGGCGGAGGGGTTCGGTTCGTTCGGCCAGATAAGTTATAGCTTAGATCTAATCCGATTTAGGGACCCATCAGCGGGTTTGCATTAGCATTGGCATTGCAGGGGGTGGACCAACTACGCCACCGGACGATTCTTAATTCAGGGGAATAGAGTGCTTACGGCGGTAGGTCTTGTCTCGCGAAATGCATGATTCTGCAGCTGAAGCCATGGAACGACGTTCTTGTCACATTCCAGAGCCCTGGATTTTCAGGAGAGTATAAGATGCTGGAGTAATAGCGTAGGTGAGCGCTAGATTGACGCTTTGATGCCGGGAAGAACTAGGGTTGATGATCCGGAACAGTTCCGTGCTAAGATGAGTGGAGTTTTTGGATCCATAGCATCTCGGACACGAACATTGACATTCCCGTTAGTGACGGGACTACGCACTTTTCTCTGGCGACTAGGCTAGCATTACTGACTAGTAAAAGATTGTTGCTGATCGTTATGTCGATCTCCCTCGCGAACCACTCCATGTCACCCAGATGTTTCACTTTGAGGAGAGATGATAACCCACCCATATTCGATCGCGGAGTTGCATCCGAGTACACGATCAAATAGGCAAGATCATGCAGTAGAAATGCATATCACACATATAATATATCCGTACTCAGGTTGAGATAACCTCGCTCTCCTCGTCAGGTGGGCCGCCAAGACCTGCACCGCATTGGTCGCTACGGATATTACTCGACCTTCTCTATTAGCCTCGGCTATAACCTGAATGCAGAAAAAGAGCGAGACCTGAGCGTTTCATAAGTCCTTTATCCAGAGGACCTGCATATGTATCAATCCAATCCTGGTAAGGCCAATCACCTCCGGCCAGGGTCAGACTCCCCGTTAGGGAGCTCGTATGACACACCTGAGCGTCGGAGTCACAGTGGCAATACAAGGGTCTTGTTTAGAGCAAAGTAATGTGTAGAATCTTTGATTAGACTTGGTAGTTCAGCTGCGTCAAAGCAATGACAGATGGCTTCTAGTGGACTCGCAGCCGAGGCAATATGCATACTCTTTGACTTGATTTCCTGGTCCGTGGACATTTTGTGTTCTAGCTCGTCAAACACCCTGTCCAAAACGTGGTGCACTCGACGTGAAAGATCGATAGAGAACCCCCTGGTTACCCTCTCTCTCATGCGTGTTTCTTTTCTTATTATCCCGCCCCTTCTCCATCGTCCCAAGTTCTTGGGTCTTTGTACATCCTTCCCTCGGCCATCATGGATCCTCAGGTTAAGCTCCCTTCTAATCCCGATGAGAATGGAGCGGTCGATATTCTTGCTTCTACGGTTTTGGTGATCACATTGGCGACTATTGTTGTTTTGGCTCGCGTTTACGTGCGGTTGTTTATGATTCGCAACCTTGGCTGGGATGTAAGTTGCGTCAATGCCTCATCTCGTTTATTTTCTTCCCCTTTTACTCTCAGCTCTTCTGTGCCAAGTCCTGAATCTTTCTAACCATCTGCGCTTAGGATGCCTTCATGATATTCACCATCGCACTATCCTGGGCAGGCCAAGGCGTGATCTTCGCGCAGCTTGCTTACGGCGGTGGAAAGCACATTGGCGATGTTGACCCAGATGTCTACATGACAGGAATGAAGTTGAACTTCATAAGTCAGCCCATTTTCTTGATAGCAATCTGCATAGTCAAATTGTCTGTCGGGTGCGCCCTCCTTCGAATTGCGTCTACCAAGTTCTACAAATGGTTGATTCTGTCTATTATGATCTTCATGTCAATCTACACCATTGGATGTTTCTTTGTAAGTCATGCATCCACGCTGACGCCCAGTTCAAACGGCTAATAATTTCTGCTGTCAGACTGTTATCTTTCAATGTACAGACATTCGTGTCCTCTGGGATCCAACCGTGCCGTCGAAATGCTGGTCACAAAAGACATTGCAATCACTCTCGTACACGAACTCCGCGTTTAATATCTTGACTGACCTCCTCTTCGCTATTATCATCCCGACACCCATGCTTTGGAAACTCAATGTGCACTTCCGTACACGAATAACCCTTATTGGCATTCTCAGCCTTGGTGTCTTTGCCTGTGCCGCTGCCTTTACCAAACTTGGATATGTCACCAACTACGGCAAGCTTGGTGACTGGCTATGGGACTCTCGCAACATCACAATCTGGACCAGCGTTGAGCTCAACGTCGGTATCATCGCAGGCAGTCTTCCCTGTCTACGGCCATTGTTCCGAAGCTTCCTTGGCAGCACCTATGGCAAGAATTCCAAAAAGACTCCAACAACAGGCAATACAAACTATGGTCGAGGTACTCTACGAAGCGGCACTATGCGCAGTGGCAAAAACTGGCACGTCCTATCCAGTGGTAAACAGGGTGATGATGAGACAAGCAGTCAAAAGGCCATCAATATTGGTCAACAGGAGTATGAACTTCGAGATAGGATAGCCAGTCCTTCTGGAGTGATGAACAGGACCACAGTGCAGACAGAGATCGAGGGGAGGTCAAGTGATGAGAGTGCTGGCAATGCAGGATACAGGGGCCAGTTTCAAAGTGGTATCACAAAGACTATGATAACGACAGTCGAAGTTACCAAGACAGACTCTTAATCAAGTCGATGATTTTCTACTTCCTATTTCCATTATCCTTCCTTTATTAATTACACGCATAACTAGCGAAAAATATCAAATTATGGTTTTTCAATAGCAGAGCTTTATAGAGAATGATTGTTCCTCCGGACTTCAAAAATTAGAATATATTGGTCTCGAAGTCTCTTCTTCTGTCCTTCTATGTGTTTTAATAGGGCTCTATTCTAACTAATGCAGTAATAATTCGATGAGGCCGTTGAAAGCTATTCAAAGCCCACTACATCTACTTTACCTCTACCTTTCAGCAGTCTCCCTATCCTCCACCTTATAGTTGACTTTCCCTCCACCTCTTCTGGTATACCCGATTCCTCCTCTGCTAGAGTTGGCATAGCCACTTTCAAATCCCTTCTGGGCTCGAGTCGCTCCAATGACTGGAAATAATCATCCCACGGACAATCTCCCCATGATAGCTCCCCATCCTCCAAACGTCGGAGGAGTTCGTGAATTCCAGGCCCCAGAGTTGAATCTGGTTGGATATTTCTGCTCAGCGCTGCGTCTTTGAACCTTTGAAGTGAGCTGGAGCCTGACACTTGAGAAGAACGTGAAGACCGAGATGCCAAGGATCTGGTGAGAGTAGGGTTTCCATTCAACACGTTCAGGTATATATGATGGGCAGACAGAGATGTTCTTAGGTAAGAAGAAATACTAGAAGACCCGAAAGACTGGGGATATAGGCCCTCTTCTACATGTATGATGGTATCTCTCTGGTTAGTAGATGCTAGCTTCTCGTGCTGCTGTATCAGCCAGTCCAAAAACTCATTATCAGTCGATGCGCGTGGAACTTTGCCGGGAATTTCTTTTGAAGCTGTCATCTCCTTTAATGTAGGAGAAGTAGGAGTTGATGAGCGGCTGCGTCTAGTGGCCAAGACTGATTCGAGTGCTTCCATCTGGTGTGTCTGAACTTCTCTAGCGAGATCACCTTTTCGAGCAGATGGTGGAGACCATGAGAAATGCTCAACAAATTGTGTGGCAAACTCTCTTTTGGCATGTTCTGGCGTGTATGAGTTATCATAAAGAAGCGCTGGTATGATTTCACAATAGAGTGACACGTCTGAGGGCTGAAGTCCCAGTGGACCATTGTTAGGTTCAGAGACAAGAAGCGACCTTTGAACTATGATCCTGCTCACAATCATCAAAAAGTGTGTCGCGGAAATTGTAGGAAGGCTTTGACCCCACGGAAGAGGAGATTCACGTTCCAGTTGGATTTGTTTCCAAAAGTGAGTAAATAGGAAACTGGATTTTCTCCAAAGATAGAGTGGCCTCTTTTGAAGAGCCAGGTCATTCATTCTCGTCGGGTTCATTCCTTCGAGTCTCTCTTTGTCATAGCCTGGGAAGGGCTTTGGACATTGAGTATCTCTCAGCGTGCGCCAACAATGCGTAAGGCAACGCTCCATATCCGATGCAAACAATTTGTTGTCCCATTGGAGTGGGTTCAGCAAGTCCTCTGAAATATTATGATATTTCTTTCCTTGGAGACGTAACAATGTCCAAAGGTCTATCGATTCTGGGCCAAGTGTGTCGAAAGCCTTTGTAAAGTTCCTGGCTTTGTCAAGATGTTTCTGTTCAAGACTGGTATCTCCATTATGCGCATAAATCTGCGCAAGATGGCGATGGAATAGGAAAGACTGCATAGGGCTCATCTCAACCCCATCGGAAGGGCAAGGGTTATGTTCCTCTCCAATTAGAGGGTCATTGCTCATCTTGAGTTCAGACTCCATCATCACCCTCACGATCTCACAGGGTCTTCGTGTCTTGGCAGTCCTTGCCATATCGAGCATCCTGGCGCGTCGCTGTTTGGCCGAAGGCGTTTTGTATTGGAAAGGAATCGAGATCTTGAGGTAGTAGCTGAAAGCTTTAGTGTAGCGATGGCAACAAGATAGGTATTCTGCCGACAGCTTGTCATCGTACGTGTACTGGCAGCGTGGACTCGACTGTGCAGTCAATGGGGTAGAAATGAAATCTCCATCAATAGAGGGATTCAATGGTGTGTCAGATGAACTTTCTGCAGTGTAGTCGCCTGACTCGCTTCTGGGTTTCGGTCGCTTCAGTGGGCGGCGAGGAAGAGGTGAGGATGGGCCGTATGCTGTGATATCACTCTTGCGACTGATGGAGCTTGTGCCGCTTCGGGGGCGCTTGCTCGACTCATTTGCAAGTATGAGACCTTGGTCCGTAGAGCCATCCACGGTAGTCACGCATGATGGCTCGTTACTGGCGGTTTCACTAGGCGTGCTTTGACTGGCCGTCTCATTCGGGGTTGGTTGAATAGAGAGGGCCCCTCGAGGCTGTTTGTGAAAACCCCACCGTCGCGTTGCTTTTGAGAATTGATCTCGGCTACGGATGACAACGTCAGCAGGGAAATCATATGGGGAACGGCATACTCACGATATGGCGAAACTCAAATTTGTTTCTAGGTAGTTGATTACCTGGTCTCGAGTATAATTCCGGGTCAAGTATAGATCACCAATTAGATCTTTGTGCTCGTCTACTGCGTTGTCTGACAGCCCAGCAGCTCGGGGAGCACGGCTGTGGATAAAGGATAGCTCTCGTGGAGCCATTAGTCGTTGTATGACTAGGGAAATAAGCTTGAAGTCTGGTAACGGGCACCTGCAGAGACTGGTCTTGACCGACAAAAAGTTAGAGTTACACTGCGCATCCAAATATGAAGAAATATCCAAGGGTAAATTAAGCATACGGTCTCCCATCATTAATTCTATCCTCTTGCCTCAGCAAAAAAGCAATCAATCAACACGTCATTCCCGGCTAGTCTCAGGTAGTCTAAGATTGGAATAACCCTTGTCTTTGGCCATTAATTGGACAGGAGGTCATGACATTGTTTGTTCTTTCAACCCCCCGGACTGAACTAGACCAAACATGGTAACTCCAAACTTTTGTCTCAAGTTTCTGCTTGGCCGTTGACATTATCAATGAATGTGGCTTGGAAACGTCCTCAGCGGTTCATCTCAGCTCAGTAACAGTTGGCAAAAGTGGCGAACCGTACATCATGCCGTATCAGGTAATTCCAATGAAGCTCTGTGGCCTCTTTGACCGCCTTTCTTTTCTTTTTCTGTAGACAAACCCCAGATTTTCAGGGGAAACTTCTCGGGGCCTGATTACTCGGGGCGATTAGCAGGAAAAGCTCCTGCACCTCTATCACATTTCGTCTCATATTCTGGGAATTGAAAGCTTGGAATTTCCGGATTTGGATCCCAATCAATATCATATGAGCTGGTGCCTGAGTAAGGCAGAGACTGTGATGAGGCAGCATAGTTTTGGGTCAACCTATCAACCATCCATAGATCTCTATGCCGCCTGATGGATAAAGTTTGTTCTTTCCAGAATTGGCAATGCCAAAGATTACGACGGGTGTCTGAGCAGTGTTAGGGTTTTATGGTGGTTTCGTGAATCGTAACCAAGTGTAGTTGAGAGAGGCCAACAATCTAGAGAGTAGTTTCGATTCTGCACTATATAAGAGTCCAATTATGGTCACAAGCTTGAATAAAACTCTAAAAATTATCCTCTACTACTTGAGCCATTAAGACTACAAGTTTCTTATTAAATACAACTCTTTGAATACGCCTTTTCTTTCCAAATGGCTCTGGATCCCGTCAAGCACAACCACAAAAAAGCTCAGGATACTATGGTTGCCCATGCTGGTGCATGGACTCAGGATGCAGGCTCTTCTCCTTCGAAAAGCGTGGTATGTCTAAGCATTCTAATATGCAAGCTCTTTACTGACTGCAAAGATTTCTAAGATCGAGGAAAGGATCGAAGCATCTAAGAAAAACTCTGGTAATAAGAATTGAGCCCTTCTATCCCAGAGACTCGATTTCCAGAATGCCTAGAGTTGCGCTTCTACTCAGAATGATGTTCGAAACTTACGGAGGCTTTGTGTCTGATTTGTCGAACGTTTACGAGGTTTAAAAACAAGAGCTCTATATAGCACAAATTTCGTAAGAGAATATAAACTATCATCAAGATACTTCTCCTCTATTATGACAAAAGTACTCTTGAGAATTCTAAGTGGTTATCTATTTTAACCATGAAAAATTGTACAGGGAGTTGTTGGGTGACAAGACAAGGACTAAAAACCAGAACAGCTCAAGAGTGCCTACCTATACTAAGTTTCTACAAGTAAAGAAATTAAAAAATAGCAAGCCTATATTAGTTTATTTCCCAATATCGTTCCAAAGTTTGACGACCTTGGTAGCTTACGACTTCAATGTTGGGGCTGACTGCTGCGTATGTTCCCGTTTACCCTGCACTACAGTCAATGGAACGAACCAATCAGAGATTTAACAATAAAGATATGTTATTCTTGCAAGTAAATACTATGTACTGGACACTATCCTTAGGAATAGCAATCTATATCTTATCGATATCAATTAGAATTCCTTCTCCTATCATCACCTCATCCTCTCCTTTTCAACCCCCCTTTTCAACCCATGATCCGATTCTAGAACAAGGGTGTCCCTTTATCTCGCAGCCTTATCTGCCGAGAAATACGGGACAATGGAACTTAAAAATACGCCCCATGCCAGTTTTCCTAAGCTATTGTTTACCGCTTCTGGTCTAGCCCATCATTTGATCAATTTCCCCCGCAACTCGGAGGCGGAGGCTCATTACCCGCTGATTGGGCGCCCGTCGCGAGTAAGTTAGCAACCAACGCGCGATAAGACCAACGTTCAGCTTTTTATATCTGGTCTGGTCTGGTCTGGGGTAAAAGCTTAGACCTCATCTCTGTTCCCCTTATTCTACCGCAATTGACAGTAGCAAAGTATGGCGAGCGATGCACCAGCCCAGGAGGGTCACCTCCAGAAGAGGTTCTCAAAGATCACTATGATCGGCATGGCTTTTGCCATTCTCAAGTAAGGAGTACCACGCGTCACATGAAAATCGCTAACTAATTGAATGCAGTACATGGATCTCTCTTGCTGGATCAATAGGTCTAGTAATGCCATCGGGTGGCTCTGTTAGTTTCGTCTATGGCTTTATTTTCTGCGTTCTCTGTAACATTTGCTTGGCTGCAAGTGTTGGAGAATTGGCCTCTCTATATCCTACAGCTGGAGGACAGTATCACTATTCCTTTGCTCTTTCATCCAAGAAATGGAAAGGAATCAATGTGGGATTTACCAAGACTACTTTTTATGTATGGCGCTAATTGAAACAGAGCTTCCTCGTCGGATGGACAAATATTGCTGGCTGGTTGACTCTCAACACAACTGCAGCCTACTTCGGAGGTATATAACTAAGATCACCGACAAAACAGTTACTTACATACTATAGCTCGATTCCTCGCTGCGGCTGCTGTCGTTGGCTCTGGAGGTAGCTACGAAATTACCCAATGGAGCACGTATTTGATGTTCGTCGCTGTGTCTATCGTTGGCGTGTTCCTGAACATCTTTGGCTATCCCATCCTGAACCGATGGAACGAAGGCGCTTGTAAGTCGAGCTACAGATGCGCCCCTATTTAAATTGACCTTTCTTAGTATACTGGTCTTTGCTCAGCGTCGTCGTCATCAGTATCGTCCTTCTCGCTACCTCTCCAAAGACTGACGCAGAGTTCGTCTTCACTAACTTCTCCAATACCACTGGATGGAGTGATGGCACGGCTTGGATGCTTGGACTGTTGCAGTCAGCTCTGAGTTTCATTGGGTAAGCAGTGCGCCGATTTCTACCAGGCATAGCTGACATGCTGAAGTTGGGATGCTGTGGCACATATGACTGAAGAAATGCCTCGACCATCCAAGGATGCCCCCCAGGCCATGGTTGCGGCAGTCTTGGTCGGAGGCGTGACGTAAGTTTTGACCAACCCCCTAAAAGTCTCTGTCTAACTGTCTCCAGCGGAATCTTCTTCATCATCGTCATGCTATTTTGCTTCGTCGACCTTGATCTGCTGCTCGCATCGCCTACACAAAGCCCTCTTACAGAGATGATACTGCAAGCGACCAACAGTCGAGCTGCTGCAACCGTACTCACTGTTGCCGTTGCATTGTGTTTCGTCAACGGTGCCAATGGTTGTGTTACCTCCGGCAGTCGTCTCATCTGGGCCATGGCACGAGATGGTGGTACTCCCTTTTCCAGATAGTAAGCATCCTATTTCCATTCCCCATACAAACATAGCTAACTATTGAAGTCTCTCGCATCTTCATCCCAGGCTCAACGTTCCTGTTCGAGCTATTGTCGTACAGGCTATATTCAACCTTCTCTTCGGACTTCTTTACCTGGGTATGCTTCTCTTCTGAATCATTTGCTTCTTACCACTAATGTACCCAAAGGCCCCGAGGTTGCTTTCAATGCTTATATTGCAAGCTGCACACTATTCCTCAATCTCTCATACGCAGCCCCTGTTCTTATCCTTCTGATTCGAGGTCGACAAATGGTGCTTTCGCAGCCTCCCGAGTTTTCTCTTGGTCGTGTCAAAGGCTACATCGCGAACTACACAGCCGTCATCTTTGTGGCTGTGACCTCTGTTGTAAGTATCTCACTTGGACGATTTTGACGCCTGATGCTGATCTATCTTAAACAGTTCTTTTGCTTCCCTCCTGCAATTCCCGTCAACGTATCAACCATGAGTAAGTCACTCCAGGCCAAAAGGTTAGCCAGAAGCTAACAGATTTAGACTATGTGATTGCAGTATTGGGCATCTTCATCGTATTTGTAACGGCTCTTTGGCTGGGAAAGAGAAAGTCTTACGAGGGGCCCAAGCTTGAGTGCATTCTGGGGGAAGAATTGCCCGTGACTGATACAGTGTCACCGAGGGGCCCTAAAGAAATTTCCTCTAGCTCAACCTCGAAGCACGATGAATAAGCGTACTTCATGGGATTACTGTATAGCGATGCTAGGACAGTGGGTAGCGATCTGATGTATTGGTATTGGTTTAGTTAAAGAGCGTGGGATGTTGTCATTCTATTAAAAGCTGTATCTTTCTCGAGGTTATCGCGACATGGACAGACTATAATAATTTACCATTTTAATTCTGAGACACCAAATGAATCCCCATCGGCCTAATATTTAGTGCTATGCATGTAACAACAGATGCCTTGGTCTTTAAGGAAGTAACTATCAGCAACCTTGTCTGCAGATGGGTACATATACGGAGAAGTCGACCTTTCGAGTACTGAATCTCCGTTTGTGTATGTTTGCTTGGTGACACGCGAGAGGGGTTGAGACAGAAGTGGCACAATCTAACATTAAGGTACTAAGCTAGGTATCAAGTATTGCATCCTATAGCCTTGCGACCGTGTTCTTGAGATAACCATAATGCCAATCATCCCTGGCCAAGTCCTGTCGGATCTGGTAATTACGTTCCGCAATATCCACCGTCTTCATATCGACATCCAAGATACGCATAGCCTCCTCACCATCGGTAAAGCTCCCGGCCACCGTTCCAACAATGGGTAGTGCAACTTGACTACAGCCAAAGAATCCCTCTGCCGCCGGTCCACCGGCATTGCAATAAATGACAGCGGCGGTGTTCTCAAACGCCCTGGTCACTAGAGCAGACTGGATGAACATCCTCTCGCAGTCGGCGTTATATGCAAGGCCATCCTTGCACATATCAAGCGCCGTCCAGTATGAAGGAATTATAATGATCTTGGCGCCCGCCAGAACGAGCTGTCTGAAGGCTTCTGGGAAAGCAAGATCCCAGCAGACGAGGATACCGACTCGGCCGAGAGGGGTGTCGATGACTTGATGGGGATTGGGGGCAGCGTAATCATCTTTGGATATGTTCTTAGCATGATCGACAAAGGACGTTAACGTGTGCCTTTCTGGTATCCAGAGGTTGGTCTTTGTGTAAGTGCCGAGGAGGTTTCCGTTGTGATCGATGAAGTCCGACGTATTTAACAACGTGGGTCTGGCATCAGCGTTTTGTTGATCATCAGGATTAGGGGCATGGGAAACAAATGTGCCAGCACAAATATTGATATGAAGGTCGGCAGCGAGGTCTTGGTATTTCTTTCGATATTTACCAGCGTCCTCAGGGGAGAGTGCGAAAGAGGGTTCTTCGGGGACCCATCCTGTAAGATGGTATTCTGGCAGTACCGCTAGTGCAGCACCCTGATCAGCAGCGATACGGATCTGCTCGGCAGCATGTTCAAAGTTATGTTCAGCATCAAGGGGCTGTTTAGCATATAAGTGTCAGTCAAATAAAAGGATTGTATGTTGGTAGCTGACCTTTGGTTTCATCTGTACAAGAGCCACCTTGAAAGAAGGACTTGGTATAGTAACAGCCATGATTGATAAGAATTTGATGCTGGAGCAACATCAAAGCGCGGGCTCCCTTGGTAAAAGATAGGTGAAGTGAAACCTGGGCCCTTCGGCAAACATGTCTTCAGATAACCAAGGCCAGGTGACAGTAGCCGTGATCCTGTGCCGTAGCCATAGCATAGCATTTGCTTAGGAATTCCGTTTATGGTATTGATTTCCTTCTCTAATTAATACCGAGTTTGGTAAGGATTGGTGGAGCATCGTGAGTCTCGGGAACGATATGCGATGGCGATTTCCTTGGGAATATTATCCATTGCTTCGGATCGGATGTGAAATGAGATGGACAAGATAAGAGAAGCAATTCTTGATCAGGGAGTGTATGTTTTTAGTAATACTTTCATGAGACAGGTTTCCTTGGGATAGTCGAGACGTCTTGGAGACCTAGGGGACGGATATATCTAGACTGAGTTCCACTTTAGAACTAGTAGTTTAACACGGAAACATATATGCTATTTTCTCGTCCCCTGGGTCTCCGAACCAACCCATAACTCATAGACAGCATTATTAGGAATTAGTCCATAGCATTGTAGCACACAATGGTTTACACGCTGGAATGTTACCTCGAGGCTGAAGCCGAGTCCCATGTCGGGACACTAGTATCATCACGTGATGACAGCCCCTCTTAACTCCACATCACTCCATCTATCTGCACCTTGCCATCTCCACTCATCAACGCGGATACATCCAAACGGGTCGTCATGCTGTCCTCATCATACGCACCGGCACCAAAAACAATCACCAGATCACGCACTGGCTGTGCCGTCTGCAAATCCAAGAGAGTATGGCCACCCCTCCCGCTCATCCGAGCCCTGCCTGACCCCTAAATAGCTCAAATGCGATGAGTCCAAGCCCGCGTGTTCGCGCTGTGTGAGACTAGGTATCCCATGTCCTGGGTATCAAAAGCCTCTGCGTTGGAAAGCTGGGTCCAAGTCTCCGAAGGATGTTGCGGAAACACCTAGGAGCGATGTCACTGCTGAGCCGCAGCCGAGCTCGGCATATGTGCCTTATCAGACTCAGCCGGCTGAGCAGTTTGTTAACAATTTCTATGACCCGGAACTTATGGATCAGCTCAACGATGCTATGAATCCCGAATGTGTCAATACACAAGGCCAGGAAACGCTAGATACAGCTTTGCCTCTCATGCAATTCCCGGATGACGTGTTGCAGCTATATCCGGAACAGGCGCTTGGACAGACACCTGATACCATAGGTCAAGGGTCAGCCGATGAGAGACTTTGGCCTGTCGCTACCATTGGTCCGACACAGCAGATTCCACCAGCACAAGCGACCTCACAAGCCTTGACTAGACAGAAGCCTCAAAACCAAACCGTCGAGACTGTTGGTGAGATGCCTTTGGCTCATGCCCTTCAGGACTATTCGTCTGTCCTGGTAGAGTACTATTTCAAAGAGGTTTGCGGAATGATGTCTTGCTATGACAGCCCAATGAACCCGTACCGAACTACCATCTCTAATATGTGGTCTGGATCTCAATCACTTTACTACATCACGCAAAGTATGGCAGCTGCTTGTCTATCCGAAGTATCACCAAATTTCACACCAGTCGGTCGCCAGCTTCGAGATCAAGCCATGATCTGTTTATCACGAGAAGCCAAGATTGCTCAACTTGAGACCTCGTCTTTACTAGCTTTAGTTATGCTGGGAATGAGTCTTTCGTGGCATGATCCCAGTAGCCTTGGGCAACTGCAATTCGACGTTCTATCCCGGATGGTTCAGTCCGCCGAAGCACGTGGCGACGCCCTAGCAATCGCCGACAAGAAGAAGGAATTCTTTTTCTATAACTCGCTTGTTTACTGGAAAATGCTGCTTTCCTTCGTCACAGACGTGGATTCAAGCACAAGACATGGCCAGCCTCAACCAGCACCTCCAGAATGTCTTGACTTGCAAGAACCGCGCATGCCTCACCCGCAGACGGGAATCGGTATCGAAGTTCAAGAACTCGTTGCCAAAGTGGGAAGTCTTGTACGAAAGGAACGCAAGAGGATTCGTTCACGGCGATTTGTTTCTCAGGAGGACATCCAGCGTGCTCAAGAAGCTATGATTGCCTCGGAACAGCTGCATTCTGAATTGTGCGCAATACGACTACCTACAGAGAACGACATTGTTGATGCTGGTGACGACATGACTCCAGCTAACCATCTGGTCAGCATTGCTGAAGCTTATAGATGTACGGGCTTGCTTCAGTTGTATCGTAACTTTCCGGATCTTCTGGTACCTTACATACAATCTGGAAGCCCAAACAACCAAGCGTTCCAGTCAGGATCACCAGATGCTGCGAGCAACTACCCAGATGATAGAACATTGGCAGATACGTGGTTGACTTGTCTGGCTCTTCACGTACTGGACCTGGTCAAGGATATCCCGACTACGTCTAGAAGTCGGTCTATTCAACCACTGCTATTCGTTAGTATCTGCAGCGAGATGTCTTTGAATAGATCGTATTGCGGGATCTCTACATTACAACAACCTCTCGTGGCAAGCATCGCGGCTAGTACAAGGTTCAGGGTGCCTCTGGCTGGTCTTGATGTACTGCAAGCCAGAAAGACTATCATTTCACGTCTTTCTGCTTTTGAAAATATTTTAGCGGCAAAGCCTATTCGCCAGATGTTGACACTCGTCAAAAAGACGTGGTCTTGCATGGACGAGGAGAAGCAGGATGTGTATTGGATGGATGTCATGATGGAGAATGGGTATGAGACTTTGATGGGATAGAATCTGCAAATTGCGAGTATTTATAACTTACATAACGATGATGTTTCGGGCTAATAGAGGCGCGACGGTATTATAATTGAACTTTGTTTATATCCAGAGTCGTAATCGTCGTTGTTGATCGCGTGCGACAAAGTTAATGTTAGTGATGTCGTATGGCGAGTGTCATTCACGGGGATCGACATACCCACAACCTTAACTTATTAGTTAACCTTAGATGTAGCCCAAACCCTACAACGCGTCTCACGACACATCGTACTCGAATCAATCATTCGCAAACGTCTAGTCTTCAATTCTAGACCCATGAGAGTTTCCGCCACAGAGATCATACCGCATATGACTATACTGCTCGTAGGTAATGAGTCGCAACATCAGTATCCCGCCAGCACCATCTTATCGTCGTAAACAATGCAGCGAATCACGCAGAGGCAGTGGGATAAAAGAGATCAATAGTTTCTGAGGGATTTAGACCCTGCAGTAAGTTACTATTATAGATTCATTACTAACTATGGTCAGTTGGTGTCCACTTATCTGTTTGGGGAGAAGCACCCGCTGGGCTTAGCCACTTCCAGGCGATGCAACCGCCGGAAGCACCACGATCTGTTGTAGTCCCTGCACCATGGAATTCGGCCTTCTGACCCTCTTTGGACATGGAATATTACAGTGGTCTTCTAGCCGAACTCTCTGCTGGGGAGACCCCATGTTTGCTTATAGTGCAGGGACCATTGAGTAATGTACTTATACCAATGTTACGTCGCTCACGTCAGGCTCAATTGGAGGGGATCACCATCATCGACATCTTCAATCATGGCTCGTGGTCTTCTCACTCTTTTCGTCAGCGCACTCCTCGCTACGGCGAGCGCTGTAAAGCCCGTCGTCAAGCCCGCAGATGTAGTCTTCGTCAATGGCGAGATCTACACCATGTGTCCGTCCAACGGACATGCATCGGCTCTCGCTGTGCGCGGCGGAAAGATTGAGTATGTTGGCAGCAAGAAATCCGCCGACAAGTACATTGGCAAGAACACAAAGGTCATTGATCTCAAGGGAAAGATGGCCATGCCTGGTCTTGTCGATTCGCACATGCACGTTCTTTCTGGTGGCCTGTTTCTTCTCAAGTGCGATCTGAGCTACCAGACGCTGCCAATTGAGGATGTGATAGAGCACATCCAGGGCTGCATTGATGGCGAGACTGGCAAGACGGATGATGATTGGCTTGAGGTTGTCAACATGGACTATGCTGGTCTTGTTGAGAAGAGCGGAAATGTTGGAAAGAAGCAGCTTGACAAGCTCAACACCAAGCGACCCATCATCATCCGATCCAGCGACTACCATACCGTTCTCGCCAATTCGCGCGCTCTCGAGCTCTCCGACATCGACTCCAGCACCAAGGACCCCGCCGATGGCAAGATTGTTCGTCTCCCTGGTAGCCAGGAGCCCTCGGGCGCTCTCTCAGATGGCGCCTCAGCCCTCCTTGCTGGTCCTCCTCCTCCCACTGCTGAGGAGAACGTTCAGGCTGGTCGCGCTGCTCTCAAGCTTCTTCGTGAGGCTGGTATCACTACCTTCCAGGAAGCCGCTGCTGGCGAGGAGCATCACACTCTCTTCAGCACCATCAAGGCTGAGGATGGTCTTTCT
Organism: Fusarium acutatum; assembly: GCA_012932015.1. NCBI lineage: Eukaryota > Fungi > Ascomycota > Sordariomycetes > Hypocreales > Nectriaceae > Fusarium > Fusarium acutatum. The sequence continues at coordinate 269,238 of JAADJF010000080.1, read as the reverse complement.
GCGCGCGCGTACTTCGACTACCGCATTGAAGCGCCCAAGTCAATTGATGGTGTTCCCGCGCTCGTTAAGGACGTCGTCAAGAAGCTGACCCCTTGGCACGACAACAAGGCCATTGGTCCCAAGCCTACGCTCAAGTGGCAGGCGATCAAGGCCTTCATCGACGGTGTCATCACCTATCCTGCCAACACCGCTGCTCTAATTGATCCCTACTGGGCACCTGTCAACAGCTCTAACCTCGATGGCAAATGGGCTCCCGATAAGAACTCTCTCAACAACCCTTACTGGAGCCCTGCTGTTCTCACTAAGACCCTCGAGCTTCTCTTCCTTGCTGGCTTTGACGCTCAATTGCACGTCGATGGAGACCTTGCTGTCCGTGTCGGTCTCAATGCTGCTGAGTCGTTCCGCAAGAAGTACCCCCGCAAGGATTTCCGTCTCGGTCTCGCTCACGATGAGTTGTCGCACGAGAAGGATTGGCCTCGCTTTGCTAAGCTCAAGGTCGATCCCATTGTCAGTTACCAGTGGGCGCAGCTCAGCTCATTCTACATCCCCAACACGTTCAAGTCTCTCGCCGACTACCGAAAGGACAATCTTCAGGCCTGGGCTGAGATTGAGAAGGCGGGTCGACCTCTTGTTTATGGGAGCGATTGGCCTGTAAGTATCGCCATTTTTTCACGTCTGAGACATGTCTAACACAAACAGATTGATCCTCTTGATGAGTTCCTCGCACTCAAGGTCGCTGTCACCCGCTCCGGTGATCCTCAGAACCCCAACTCCCCCGCATCCCAAGGCCCCCCCTTCGACGGAAAATTCCCCGGCAATGGGATCTCCCGCACATCCGCTCTTCAATCCATCACCATCAACGGCGCCCGTTTCCTCCGCGCCGACAAGCAGATCGGCTCCCTCGAAGTAGGCAAGCTCGCAGACATTATCATCCTCGAAAACAACTTCTTCAAGGTCCCCGAGTCCAAACTCGGCCGCCAGAAGGTTCTGCTTACCATGGTCGGCGGTGAGGTGGTTTATGTGGCTGACGGGCAGAACTTTGGCGTCAAGGCCAAGTTCCCTAACGACGACAAGACCAGCGCTAAGCTCGCCCGTCGAACTATCGGCGGCTTCAACGCCAACGCGCTGTCAGAGAGAGCCAAGGCCGATGCGGCCAAGCTTCGAAAGCGCGGCACTTGTGTTCATAAGCATTAAGCCAGAGTTGGCAAGATGGGCTGACAGGACATGTTAACGAGTCACTACATTACATATAGAACTTTTAATAATTGAAGCAATGTACAATATGAACTGATTTGCTGATGCAAAGCGTAACAATAGTCTTCTTGGCTGCGGAGTCTCGAAGGACAAAGCAAACACAAGATCGAGTCAACTCCCTTGTTCCGCTGCACAATATATCGGCTGACTGCTGCCGATCACAAGGATTCACCTGCAGAATCAACAGGTACGCGAAACGGTTGCTCTCGTTTATGCTCGTTTATGACTTCGGGCCTATCGGGGGTACAGGATGACTGTTGGTGCGCATGCGATTGTCAGCCAATATTAACAAGGAGGACCCGGCACATATCTGCATCAACGGGTAGGATCCGCTGCATCCGCCTATCGGTCTATCCCAGTTCTGGAACACACTAACGCGGAATTTCACGACATTTGTTTGGTGGTAACAGCCTAGAAGTGAGCTGGCGATATTGCCGCTGTGAGCAAGGGGTAGGGACTTCTGGTTAGACCATCTGTCCGTTTTAGTCGGAAAAAGACCAACAAGAGTTCCAATAAGGAGACATTATCCGTGGGGACTCTGCAAAATGACCCTTTTGCTTATACGAATCTTTAGAAACAGGAGTGCCCTTCTTATGAAATGACTTTGTTCCTTTTTAGCTGTGTTGGTTATGTTCTTTTTCGCTTCAGTTGTGGCTAGATCCCCGACTCCTGCAGATTCTTGGCAATAAACGTGGATGATCAACTGATACCGATCACATCAGGTCGATCATTTTCTCGTCCCGACTCAGCTCAGCCCTACTCAACCTTCGGAATGAAGGCTTTTCAATGTCTCGGTTCCGCTGCGAGTCTCGACTAAAGCCAATGGTGCGACTTTCTCCCACTGAACAAACAGGGCTTGATGAAGGTGCGTTAAACTCGTCACGTAACGAGATTCCAGTTCAAGCGAGGTGCCCGTAGCGTGAACTCTAAATGTTCAGCCTGAAGCCTCTAGCGGCGCCACTTGATAAGCTTACAGTCAAGCTCAAAAAAACGGGGGAATTTCCGTCAGTCCACGATTGCCGGGGTTAGCCTTAGCCTTGGACTGAGCTATCGCCAGCTTTATTTAGGGTTTTTATCGTCATTGTCCCCCAGCAACTTTCGTGACGATCATTCTGCGTTTTCGTCTACTCTGTTACATTGCATTGCATGGTCCGAACCGAAAGCATAAACGCTCTTTATTTGTTTGCTTTTTTATTTGTTTCTGTTTAATGCTGTAGTTTCGTCTGGAGTCTCACAATGATCTCTGCGCCGTCAGGCGCCGCTGTGCTGGTAAGTCCCCCTAAATTAACCCACTGAATTTAGCCTCTAATCCACCGCTTTAGGCAGTGAACTTCATCCTCATTACGCTGGCCGCTGCCATCATCGGTGCTCGAATCTACCTGCGACTCGTCATACAGAAACAGAAACTCGTCGCTGCAGATTGGTTACGGGTTGCAGCATGGATATCGGCATTTGTTACGGCGGCGTTCGACATCATTTACATGAAGGAGGATGTGTTGAGGCCTGAGATCAACTACACCCTTGTTAATTGGGATGTCCCGCCAGAGAAGCTATCGAGAGTGCTACGGGTGAGTATCATCATCATGAATCGAAACAACAGAAACTGATGGCATTGTAGTACATGTGGGCCAGTGTCATTCCCTTCTTTGTAACCTTCTACCTCTGCAAGGCATCACTTCTCGTCGTATATCTCCAGCTATTCCCTCCGTTCATGATCAAGAGAAGGATCGTTCTTTGGAGTGTAGTTGGTTATTGTGCATGTGCCTTGATCGTATCACTATGCCTGCAACTATTCCTCTGCTTTCCGATTAGACGAAACTGGTACGTCGTTTACCTCGTCCTTCCTCAACTCTTCTAACTCATACGCAGGTCGATCTTGGGACCGGAGCCATTCTGTGATGACTTTGCCTTGGTCACTACTTTCCAGGTTGCTTGGACGCTGCATTTTGTTGGGAGTCTTCTGCGTAAGTCTTCCAGACCTGTTAGAACTCATGGATACTAATACTTGTACAGTCTTTGCTCTGCCATGGCTAGTTCTGTATAAGCTCAACATGCGGAAGAGGGTCAAGATCGGTGTCTACTGTGTTTTCCTTCTCGGGATAATCGACATTGCATTCTCGCTCACGCGCTTCTTGACAATCCAACTCACAGTCGTCGGAGACTTCCGTTCCATCACAACAATTGGTGAGTTATATCATCTTTCCAGTAAATCTCATCTGACAAGTCACAGAACTCTGGAGCGGACTCGATGTTTACATCGGCCTCATCATTGCCTGCCTTCCAGCTCTCCGGCCATATCTCCGTAGAAAGGGCTCCAAGTACGATTACAACTACAACACATCCGGCCGACCGAACAACTCCTCTGGCGCACCAGTTCGCAGAGCAGCACAAAGTGGCTTCGAAGAAATCGACGAAACACCATCTTTAGAAGGGGACCCTGGTCCTAGCCCATGGACAGGATCACATTCACCGGAGCTCACGGCAGGCTGGAGTGACAAGAAGAGCAACAGGAGCGATATCGAGCTTGTTAGTCTCGATGTAACGGTCAAGGATAGGACGATTGTATAAAATGAGATCATGTACGTAGAAACCAACTAATCACATTGTTCATATTCATATCGGAACGACTCTTTAATTTGCAGACTTGAAATTCAGGGTGAGCTAAATATGCGAGTGAGAGACGCGAACGATGCTCGGTCAAAGTGCCAGGGAAAGAAAGTATAAACTATCCAGAATCGACCAACATCCCTCACCCCTGTGAAGGAATGCATTGGTTTGTCTTGGCATTCAGGGATATTGACTCGCAGGTCGGCCGTCCTCTGCCAGATGATGCGATTGGTTAGGATAACAGAGGTATGAGACGATGTGAAGAGAAGAGAAATCCAAAGGAGAAAACTGCACAGATATTTCACACATTTCAGTTGCAAGAACAATATGATTGCTAAAGGGGGTAGTTTATGAATTGCAGTCATGGTTAAGAGCGCGTGTACTTTGCTCTACTGTGACATCTTACATGTCTTATTCCCGAGCCGACTCGGAGAATTAAAACTCCAGCGTATCCAAACCTGCTTCAACTCCAGACTAACAATGCAACCGACATCATCATCCGCAAAATGGAAGCTTCACTTCCATACCACGAACCTTCTATAACCATCGTTGCCATTCTGTCAAGCTTTCTTCTTCTCTTGAGTTTAATTAACTATGGTCTCGATAAAATAGCATATTGCGGTTTAATTGGCCAAATTGCGCTAGGTATAGCTTGGGGAACACAGGTGCAAAATTGCTCTCCCGAGAGGTTGAAGATGCTATAGTGCAGCTTGGTTACCTCGGGCTCATCCTTCTCGTCTTCGAAGGTAACTCAGATACATTTTTTTTTTTTTTTTTTGCATGGAACATCTGCTGATTTGGGTTATAGGCGGTCTGTCAACATCTTTTAGATCTCTCAAGGCTAATCTTGGCCTTTCATCCATCGTGGCTACGACCGGAATTATTATTCCAATCGGCCTTTCTTTTGCAGTGATGCCCACGCTAAATGCGACCCCATTGCAAGCCTTTGCCGCTGGTGCTGCCTTGTGCTCTACCAGTCTCGGTACGACATTTACTATCCTAGGCACAAGTGGTCTTTCTGCAACGCGTCTTGGTGTCGTTTTGACAAGTGCTGCCATGATGGATGATGTCATAGGCCTAATCATGGTCCCAGTTATTTCAAAGCTAGGTAGTGATGCCTTTGATGCCATCACAGTCGTCAGACCTGTTGTTGTCTCTCTTGGTTTTGCGATCATCTTTCCTGTTCTATGCAGATTCATCGTTCTACCACTTACTGTTCGACTCAATGCTTTCCGAAAGGCCAATCCGACTTCTAGAATTTCAAAGGTTTTCGCTATGAGTCAGACTTCTTTTGTCATCCATACCGGATATCTCCTTGGGATAGTCATTGGTGCGACTTTTGCAGGCACTTCGAGCCTCTTGGCTGCATACATAGCTGGTGCAACTATCAGTTGGTGGGATTCTGATGTTTCTCATTTTGAAGCTCAAGAGATAAGCACCAATGCGACTGAAGCTACGGGAGAATTTGTGGTTACCGAAGAGTTGGTAACCCAAGATCCAGCTCCAGAGAGCAGCGTTCTCCCAAAGGTTATGGAGGCGGTTCGGGTGCCGAGATCTTTCATCGTTACTTTGAACCTGCCCTTCAACACATTCTCAAATCTTTCTTCTTCGTAAGTTCCCCAACCTTTAGTCCATTTCAAACAAATCTGACTTGTACTAGGCCTCTATTGGATTTTCCGTCCCCATCACAACAGGCCCCATAGTATGGCGCGGCGTGATCGACACCATCCTTATGATATTTGCTAAACTTGCCTGTGGTCTTTGGCTTATGTCGTTCACAAACCCCTTCCGACCTCTTGTACAGCTTTCTCATAAACTTACGCGCAAGCTCAAAAAGTCTTCTAAAGGATTGGTGCCTGGTGCTCAATGCGCAGACAACTCATCACCTCGCGATGGGGCTAGTGCAGCGCAGGAAGGAGAAGAACGTGACGCCATTCCTCTGGAACCCTTCACTAACACAGATACATCTCAGGCGTCTCCGCAAGTGCGTAACTCAACACCTAAACCCGAAAAGGCTTTGTCTCTGTATCCAGCATATGTCGTTGGCATTGGCATGGTAGCTCGAGGTGAGATTAGATATCTGATCTCGGCACTGGCTGAAAGCAAAGGTATCTTTGGTGCAACGGCGGATGGCCAGTCCTCTGAGATCTTTCTCATTGTCACCTGGGCTATCACACTCTGTACGATCATTGGGCCTGTATCTGTGGGATTGATCGTGAATAGAGTTAGAAAATTGGAGAATGGGAGTCTAAAGGAGAAGGGTGAGGGAAAGAAGAATGTTCTCGGGGCCTGGGGAGTGAGCTAGACTTCTCGCGTCATGACATCTGGATTCTGGAGTGGCAAGGGTTTCACGTTGTATATAGAATCATTCGGACCATAGTATTTAGACAGCAAAACCACATTCATAGCGAGATGACTCGCTCAAACCTCGGGGCATTATCATTGAGGAACGAGATTTCTCGGTGCAATATCATTGACAGTATTTCACATTGTACAGGATACCCAAGTATAGCGATGTCAATCTTCGTTTACTATTCCCAAGTTTCTAAACTAGATGTCCTTTATCAAGCCTGGATAAACTCCTATAGCGAAACGCGAGCAGACTGTGATGTGGCAACGCTCAGCGCCTCTTGACTCAAATCCACCCAAGGCGATGATTTTCGAGATCCAGACACCGGCGTTTGATTTGAGCTTTGTCTCATTTTGTTCAGCGCTTGAAATCCACCTCTGATACTATCTGCCTCGTATCCTTTAGCCCTCAGGACACTGGTTGCAACTCGAGCACTATCACCATCGTAACATGTGAGAAGAACTCTTCTTCCGCTGAGAAGAGACTGGACCTCTGCGCCCGGAGCCTTGAAAGCCCCTTCGAGGTTCGTCCATAGCGATTCCAATAGCTTGGCATTGGAGAATGGGCTTGGGGTACCGCCTTGGACGAAAGGCATATTGACAGCGCCTGGTAGATGGAACATGTTGAAGTCTTCAAGCTGGCGTAGATCGATTATCGTGGTGTCCTGCTTAGATTTCAGAATGCTTTGTAAGTCGACAGTGTTGACAGATCCAATCTTGGGGTCGGCAAGAACCATGTCGAGAAGTGCTCCTCGGTCAACGTCGAAGAATGCATCGAGGGCCTCGGATGCTGATCTCTCCCACTTCTCATCGTATCGATACAAGTCAACTGTCAGAAGGTCCTGCACCATCGTTAGCTCGTTGATAGTAAAACCTCAATATCGCCTACCTCATTCTTGATAGAGGGGAAATAGCTCTCTCCAAGCTTGTCAAAGTACTCGTTGATGTACTGGTAAGGCAAGTCACAACACAAGAATACACAGTTAATAGTTCCATCTGGTCCAGCCAGATCTGACAGAGTACCTTCAGCTTTGCGCTTCTCTATAAGCTGATACAGACCCTTGAGGTTAAAACCTGAAGACGGTCCACAGACGATGCCGTATCGGCAGAGGTCTAATGACAGGGAGAAAGAGTTGTGAGAGTCGACTTCTTCGATTTGATCGACTGCCCGTTTCCAGGGGAACTGGACGGGAGCCATGAGAGCGAAGGAGCGGGGGCCAGGGACTCGGTCACCGGGTGCTGTGCAAACACTGAGCCATAGTTAGTATTGATGGATATCATCATCATGCGAATGGTGGCTCACTGACCCAAGTCGATAAACTGCAGGCTTTGCGTCTTTGAAGTATGTGCCAAGTCCAGTCATAGTACCTATGTTCCATTAGTCAACAGAATTGATAAAGGATTATCTTGGCGCACCTGAAGTTCCCATGCCAGCACAGATGACGTTGATTTCCGGTAACTGCTTATAAATTTGCGGACCTGTCCACTTGATATGGGCATTCCAGTTCTGTTCTAATGTTAGCACGAGCCTCGCCTTGCGAATGACTGGAGACCTACAAGATCGTTCTCATATTGGTTCGGATTGATGATAGTTGCATCTGACTCTTGTGCAAGTCTTTGAGCTGCTCTGATGCCACCGCGTTCGTCAAGAGGCTCTGGCTGGGATGGACCACCGAATAGCGTACTATAGTTACAACGTGTTAGAGTTAAACCTCGTTTGGATGGCTATGGGTGATCTGGTAAACTCACATGTCAATACCAAAGAACTGCATGAGTCTAAGCTTAGTTGAGCTTGTCTTGTTACTCAAGAATGCTCGAACGTCATCAACACCATGAATAGCTCGTGAAATCAATGACATCGACAGGACAGTCGACCCTGAGCTGTATTCAACCACCGCCTTGGTTTTTCCGGGCACGACACAATTTTGAAGAAGGTTCAAAGCTATCATCCAGTCAGCCAAGCATACAAAATTCAGAGTAAGACTGCCTACCCGGCATCGCTTTGACGTTGTTCGCAGGATGCATGGTCATCATCTTGGCGTAGATACGCACTCCATCTTGACGATATGGATTAAGCGAATCGGGAATCTCGACAAGCGGTAGCGGCGGTGCTGATTCTGGATCGAAGTACTTCTGGATGGAGTCCTGTCCCTTGTACACGTTGAGGGGGTTGGGGCTGGCCATGTTGGAATAAGGTTATGGCTTGGAGACTGCAGAAGTAGAACCAACAGATCTTCTGGGTGTTAGCTAGCTATATAAGTCGGGGATCGTACGTCGCAGGTTTACCAGCCTTTTTGAAGTGGCCATTGGGTGGCAGCAGGCTTTGCTCTGCCTCTGCATAAAAGCGTAGGATGCCTGGCCGAACAACACATCTTTTTCTCGAGTGTAACGGTATACCAATCAGAAGACCTGATATCCACACGATTGCATGAGTCGTATCTTGAGGTATTCGGCAGATCCAGTGAGTATCGTGGATAGAGAAAATGGGGGTCACCAAGTGAAGTTGCTCTAAAGGGAAGCTCGTTGAAGTGTTTAACTTGAAATCTCTTGTTGATCGACAAATTTTCATCTCTAAATGGATTTGATCTGACGAATTGCTAAGAGAGTTGCTTTAGCAAAGCAGGTCATTAAGGTTCTTAATGCTTGTTTCGATGATGCATTGGAGACTTGAAGTGGCGCATACGAGAAATTGACCATCAGGGTGGTGCCATTCATGAGATTGCACGCATATGGGCAAGATAATTGGTCAGATACTATTCCCACAAGGAACTTTTACTCCTTCTTTTGAGTGTGATTTACAATAGCCTCGGTTATTTCCGCAAGCTTGTATCAGCCTTGGGAGAAAAGGACCCTGATAGATTTCCATCGGCGCGGCTCAAGGTGGAGATGCTTAATATTATCCATAATTTAACTACTTCTAGAAACACCTTGATAGATTTTGTATTACTTCTTTGCTTTCTTCTTGAAACGTTTTACAATATTATTGTTTTCATTTTGCGAAGCAGCCATTTTATTGAGAAAGACCTGTGAGAAAGTCTGTTGAGCATCGTGAAAGCCTCATAGTCATCAACGAGCACGTTTCTCGCGAATTTTCGCAAATATGCTCAATTAGCTCGTATGAGAAAGTATAGTGGCGTGTTTAGAGCCGTCTTTAATCCGCGTTACAACCTCATTCTTTGCAAAAACCGCGCTGTTGCAACCCTAGTTGCCGATCCCTAGCGATGACACCTTCGCGTCTGTTTAAGAGCCAATCGCACAAGGCTTTGTTAGGCTACTACATTTTAATTTACATAAAAGCCATTGATAACAATAAAGGGGGTAATAATGGCTCAAGGTACACAGCACGGTAGTTGACCGGTATTTTAAGCGGTGTACCTAGAAATAACCTTGTTTCGGCCAAAAAGGTTGCTCAATGCCGATCCCTGAGCAAGTTTGAGCGAGGTTGAACGCTGCCACAAAGGGGTTTGCTCACCGTCAAGGTGGCTGCCACTCTGCCATGAGGATTAAAGGAGCTCCCACTGCATTTTCACTCACCTCGGCGCTTAGACGGTGGGTTTGTTGCGACACCATACACAATGGCAGAAAATCGTGAACCAGAGGCCAACGCGGTCATGAGCCGTAATACGGACTCAGCAAACACTATTGTTGTAGATTCAGGCGACAATGAGAAGACCCATGAGTTCAATGAGCAAACAAATTATGTGCCCAAGCGAGCCATCATTACTGTAAGTCCCAAATTGTAAGTCCCAAACAACAGTGATATCGTCTTGCTAACTGGATTTATAGATATTCCTCGCATGCGCAAGTGTAGATTTTCTGGCATTGATGGACCAGACTATGCTGGCAACCAGTTTATACATCATCGGAAATGCTTTGGGGTCAACAGCCCAGGTCTCATGGATCGCAAACGGATATTTCATGTAAGCTTCATCAGCGTTGGTGCGAGACTATGCTAACAATACCAGAACTTCAACAGTCGGACAGCTCATGTATGGGAGATTATCTGATATATGGTCTCGTAAGATCATCCTACTACTGGGCCTCGCAATATTCTTCGTCGGATCGCTGGCCTCGTCCCTGGCGCAGTCTGTCTTGCAGCTCACAATCTTTCGCGCCTTTACAGGTATTGGAGGTGGCGGGCTAATGACTGTGGCGCAGCTCATAGTGAGCGATGTCGTCCCTCTTCGGGAGAGGGGGAAATATCAAGGAATATTGGTAAGTTCAAGTTAACCGAGGCTTGCATCATCATGGCTAACAATATTCTAAGGGTGCCGTTGTTGCTCTCGCAAATGGCATAGGTCCTGTCATCGGAGGTGCACTCTCGTCGAGTTCTACGGACTCATGGCGATGGATCTTTAGGATGCAACTACCGCTGACGCTCTTGACAACGCTTTGCGTACTATTCTTCATGCCATTGAAGAAAGTCGAAGGAGATTGGAGACTGTGAGTTCCATCAGGAAATGCTAGGGTCGAACTGACGTGATAAATAGCAAGCTCAAAGCCGTTGACTTTCTGGGCATATTTCTCGCCTTGGCTGGAATGACAGTCGTAATTTTGGGATTAACCTGGGGAGGAGAAGAGTACTCCTGGAATTCCGCCCAAGTTATCGCAACATTGGTAGTAGGCACGGCTGCATCCGTTGCTTTCATGCTATGGCAGTGGAAAGGCCCTCGATATCCATTGATACCGTGTAAGAAGCTCCATGTTAAAGCATAAAGCGTTCTCTGACATAAACTTAGTGCATATCTTCAAGTCAAAGATCGTCAATGGCGCATGTCTAACCATGGCTATCAACGGTTGGAACTTTGTCATGCAGGTGTACTACATCCCCTCCTTCTACCAACTGGTCTACGGCCACTCCGCGACCAAATCCGGAGTAATGCTTCTCCCCATAACACTCCTCCAGACAGCCAGTAGCACTTTCTCCGGATTCATCGTACATTGGATTGGTCGGTACCGTGAATGCATCCTGTTTGGCTGGTTATGCTGGACCATTGGCCTTGGCTTAATGTCAACCCTTGATGAAAACACGGGCATTGGAAAACAAATCGGTTACTCGATACTTATTGGAGTGGGTGTTGGTAATACACTGCAGCCGTGAGTAGAAATTGTGACGTCCAGATGGGCTCGACTGACTGTGATAGTGCGCTCATTGCTACGCAGGCTGGCGTAGAGAGGCGCGATATGGCTGTTGTCACATCATTCCGCAAGTAAGTGACAAGCCCACAACGTAATCCGGAGACAAACTCTGACCAAACATGATAGTTTCGTGAGAAACTTGGGAGCAACACTAGGACTTGCAGTTTGCGGGACAGTTCTGTATGTCAAGCCAAGGAACATTCTAGCAAACATTCGCTGATGTTAGTCCAGGAACAACGTCTTAGCAGGTTCTTTATCCTCCCTAAACCTAGACGAACATGACTCAAAGACATTGCTCGGCAACCCTCAGACATTTCTAGACACAGTCTCACAAAGCGAAGCTGAAAAGATCCGCTCAGTTCTCATCCCAGCATACAGACAAGGATTCCGCATAATATTTCTTATAGGCGCAGGCGTCGCAAGCCTTGCATTCGTGATAGCGTTTTTCCTGATGCCACAGGTCGATCTTACTCGACCGGACGACTCCCGGCTCAAGGAGGAAGGTCGCAAGGCTTATGAGGAGAGAGGGAAAAGTGCGGTGTAGTGCTTGTGACGCCAGAATTACCTCTTCTTCGTTTCTGCTTTTTTGGAGGGACTTGGGGCATATAAACCTTATATACAGGGTCAAGCCTTGGCTATCAGCATTCGTTTTGTATTTCTTACGGTCAGTGTGACTAGACTGACGGTATGTGACGGTCAACCGTGTGTTTCGCCCCCCTATGTTGGCCTGGTGGTGGGTTATGGAGTTCGCCACTTCCTTGTAAGGCTGTAAGACCTTGCAGGTCACAATCTTTTATTGATAGAAGACAAAAGGCACGAAATCCGGTTCTGAGTGCTGAACTGGGAATTGTGTATTGAGTTAAAGTCAACGTCTCTCCATATCTCTGCGGGATCCCATTACACGAGCAGGAATTTCAAGCTGAGAATGAAGAAATAGGACCATAAAGGCCTCTGCCTATGCATTACGGCGACAGTTATGAGCTGATAGGTTTGCCTTTTCTTTCTCCCCTGACCAGACGCAGTGACTGAGATCTGGAGCTGAGGCATGATTAGCTATTTTTGTTCTCACCATTACTTACTTCACTGTTTGACTGTGTACTAGATGAGGTAAAGGTCAATGTTCAGGCCGAGTCTGATTCATTTGAACCCTTCATGTCTCCCATCATTCTGACAGGGGTGGAGTTCCGGGTTTATGTGGTACTGGAACTGTTGAGTTGAAATGGAGCTGAACACAACACGAACGGTCTAAAATGTGGTCTTGTCACTCTCAATAGAGTAAAGAACAACATCGCTAATTTTGTTTTCTTATTTCTTAGGATACCACTGCAGGCATACTTTGCGGTTGAGCCCCCCTTGACAGCGGCGGGCCCTTGACTTGGTGCGCCAAGAAACTACTTGCAGTCTTCTCCCGTAAGGTCTGCACCAGTAACATTTCGTCTTGACTCATATGTCTCACTGTCTAAAGTATATAACCCCTGGTAATATAAAGACAACCGGTTCGTAGTCATAATGTCGGGTTCCTCCCACATTTTAAGGATATGCGGCTATTATGACGATCATTTTACAGCTCGACTAGTGGACGACCCAATCACCTTTAGCGGAGGGGACAGCCGAAGGTGAGGCTATTGGCTGCTCTGCAGGATATATTGAAGGTGCAGGGCTCTCATGCACTCCTCGGAGAAAAGAATGGGGTTGATGTGCGGCCATTGACAGACGTTAAATGATGGCGGCATGAGGTAAGCGTCCAATGGTAGGTTTCACAGTCTCGGGCATGTCCCTTACTGTGATTGACCAGGGGGGCTTTGTCAGACTGCACTGATATACCTCATGTCGACTCGGCTGAATTGTGCTTGACTTTTGATGTAGCTTTCCTCTTGTTCCCCAGGACAGATACCTTTTAGGGTAAAACGTGCCAACAGTCCTCGAACTCGAACTACAACTCCTCAGAATCATCTAAGCAATGGCCGGTTTTAGCCAAAGCCATCAACGTCCCCTCCTCCCTGCCCCCGAACTACCGCCCGGTCCTGCACCCCGCCTTGTCCTCCAACGTTACCCAAGAGTGGGTGTCATGGTTGCTTGTGAAACCTGCCGCAAGCGAAAGATCAGGGTCGGTCCATCATTCGAATCCTTCTCAAGCATGTATCTAACCACTTATCGCAGTGCAATGGGAATCGACCGCGTTGTAATGGCTGCATCCGCGCTGGTTTAGACTGCAACTATGCGCCCATGAATAGAGATCACGAGTTACGACAACGCTACGAGCATCTACAAACTGAAAAGACGGAATATCAAAAGCTTGTCGACTTGCTACGATTACGAGACCATAAAGAAGCGAATGTCATTCTTGATATGCTGCGCCAAAACACGAGCGTGCATGAGGTTCTTCGTCAAGTTGAGCACGGCGATATGTTATGCGAGCTATCTCTTGTGTCTGAAGATAGGTAGATTATATTACTTCTTGTTTCTTAACCCCGCGAAATCTCTAGCCATGCGCAGTAACCTTATGACTGACTCTGTTCTTAGAGTATGTAATGGCTCGAGCATGTTATGGGCCGTCGAGAGCCCTCAGTCGCTGTCATTTGATAGCGACTAAGTAGGCTTTCCGCACACCCTTCCCAGGCTAAGCTCTCTCCTAACCTTCCACTTGTTCATCTGAGGTCATCGTCAGTTTCTACAAGAACTTCTTTTGCACCCCATGATGCACAGCTTCCCCTCCCTTACCTCGCCCAACCATAACCTTCTTTGATATTGCTGCATTCTTGAGCATTATGTGCTTCCGTGCTAAACTCTTACTGACTGTTATCAAGTAACATTGTCACCGCAAACTTCCGTTCACCGATTAGCTTCGAGTCCCTGATACTCCCAGGCAAAGGCTTCTACAAATGATTACACTCCGAACGATACAAATGCCTGCTTACACTTCTTTCAACCTTATCAGGCAGTAAAGGAACCATATCATCTCGGCGGCCGATTTAGATGCCCAGATCGTATTCACCCTAACAACGATACCCAATGGAATACGATTTACGAACACAACAACACGGGATCCCCTGTCTCATGTATCAAAGTACATTACGGAACCTTTCTGCATCGCGTTTTATGCTGCCTTTCTCTTCTTGAATTGTTGCTGGGAGCTTGAAAACAAGAACTCATCTTACTGAACCATGGCATTCTCTCAGGTTGTCCGCAGAGATATCACAAATCGAGAGGATTCACATCAAAGGGCTACGGGGTTTCTCGGACCGCGAACAATCATCTGAGAAAGTTTCTAGAATGAGCATGTTGATGTGTGATAGGTTGGCAAGCTTGTAAGGCACATACGGACTTTATGAAGGGTTCGCTGGAGGGTGGTGGGTTCTGCACATTGCACAGAGATAGTTGAACATTACCGTATTTTGGTTTTATAGTTGTTGGGTCGTTGTTATACAAGACCTTCGTTATAAACATTTCGCAGCAACATCAAGCTTTGCTTTTCAGTATATTCAATTCGTCCCTCAATCAAGGCGCCACCGAGCGAGCGAAGGAGACATGAATATAGTATTTACTGCATGTAAGCGTGTCATGAATTTATCTATCAACTTTTGCGGTATGTGAGTTTGCGGAATCGGGTAAACCAAAGTCTACGAAACTTATTTGATCCTGTTGCTGTTATAATCATACCCAAACGACGAGTTGATGACTCCAATTTGGTCATTGAATGATGACTAAACCAGATATGCTGCTGCATGTCTATGTCAGCCCATCCAATGGTTTTGTTCCTCAAAACAACTCATTTACATACCACTTCACCATGCCAGAACCAACTGAAAGTTTGAGGCACACAAACAGAACCTTGCGTATCCTGGAAGATGCTGTCAAGGGTAACTACGGGGTCTTGGCAGCAATATGGTTTGCCTTCCGTACCATCGTAGGCGCTGCTTATTGACCATAACACCTAGTTACAATATTGAACATCTCACAGCCATAGTCAAGGCAGCCGAAGCAAAACGATCTCCATTAATCCTCCTGCTGTTTCCTTCTACTCTGAGACAATTACCAACTCTAGCTTGGGCAGCATCCGCAGCAATAAAATCAGCGACAGTTCCGCTCTCCCTACATCTCGATCATGCACAAGATGTATCTCAGATCGAAGAGATTGTTAAAACCCTGCCTTTAGACTCTGTTATGGTCGATATGAGCCACTATGACCACGAGGAAAATCTTGCCAAGACTGCTGCATTGACGAAGTTGTGTCATGAGCGGGGTATCGCTGTCGAGGCGGAGAGTGGACGGATTAATGGAGGGGAAGATGGCATTGCTGATACTGGTGATCTTGAAGGTGAGTACGGCTCATCACCCTAGTAGCAGTGGTTTAATATCGTGACAGCTCTATTTACTTCTCCCGAGGAGGTAGAAGACTTCCTTAAAGCAGGCATCGACATCCTGGCCCCAAGTGTCGGCAATATTCATGGTGACTATGGTCCCAAAGGACCAGAACTTGACCTTTCCAGACTCTCATCTATTGATCAACAGATCCGCGGGCGTGCAGTCATGGCACTTCACGGGACAAATGACTTCACCACTAAGATCATGCGAGACTGCATCAAAGCTGGAGCCGTGAAGCTCAATGTCAACAAGTTGCTTTTGGAGGTTTGGCACGTCCATTTGAAGGAGAATGCATATAAACCTTTTATGCAACGTGTAGATGAAGGGATAGAGATACTACAGGCTGAGGTTGAGAGATGGATAGATATTTGTGGAAGTGCTGGCAAGGCATAGTCAAGTTCATTATGCGGGATACTTGGAAATTGTAGAATGCTTAGCAGTCAAGGACAAGTTCCTCATGGCTATTATTCTTAGTGGCTTACCATTGGGTTTAAATCCACTTGTAATCCCTTTTCTATTTCGTGCTCAGTTGCCCCCTTCCGGAGAACTTTGATATCATATACCATCAAAACATAACTGTGTCCAACATGAAATAAACGAATAGCACAAACACTTAATCAATATTACCTATCAACTCTCGACAACGTTTGTGGCTGCCTGTCTATATCTCTATGATAAAAAGAACACACTCTGACGTAGAATGTGGCAATCTTTCGACCACCGCATGCTCTTCTTCGTCACTGCCACCCGTGAATTCTTTCGCCAGTGGTTTCATCTTCCAAGTCATCATCTGTTTCACCCTCCTCGTATTTATAGTTCACTCTGGGTAAAGCTCAATTGTCTGGACTCCTACGTATTAGATTTTCCAACAACGGAGCGTCCACATAGACAAATGGGCGCTTCTCCCAGTACTCCTCCCATTCTCTGGGCGAGAATCCGGCCAATCTTTCTGGCACAGTGTCTGTCTGGTGAATTAGTTTGTAGAGATGGCGATAGATGGCCTCTCGAGTTTGAGACCATTCCAGTCCGCTATAGTGGTTAAGTGGTAGAGGCACAGGCTCGCAGTCTGGGCCAACAAATCCAATATATTCCATGGCGCTATAGATCTCCTGGTTGAGTTCATTAGGAGGCGCTTCGAGACCATCATAGAAGCCTTGGCATATGTGTGCTCCTTTCCGGATAAACTCTGCTATGACAGAATCATTCCGTTCAAAGTCTTGCAGATGAGTGATGAGCGGTGTGTTACCAAGAAGGTCCCATCTGTTGATGTCGGCTCCGTGCTCCGCAAGAGTCTCGATTATTTTGACTGCTGGATGCACCATGTCCTCTTTGGAGCAGTTTATTAAGTAAAGTGGAGTCTTTCCGAAGGGATCCGTACTATTCGAATCGATGCTCTCCATAAGCAGGTACTTTGCCATGGTTACGTCTCCGTTGCTCACTGCCTGATGCAGAGCGTTGAGTCCTGTCCCAGTATGGGTCGTCGAATTAGCCCCTGCCTTGATAAGATATTCTGCAGTCTCAATATTGCTGCCCTCCACAGCAAAGTATAAAGTATTTGCCCCTTGCTCTAACTTCATGAACCGATATTGGTTGTCGACGGCTTGCGGAG
Organism: Fusarium acutatum; assembly: GCA_012932015.1. Taxonomy (NCBI): domain Eukaryota; kingdom Fungi; phylum Ascomycota; class Sordariomycetes; order Hypocreales; family Nectriaceae; genus Fusarium; species Fusarium acutatum. Next base: position 251,915 of record JAADJF010000080.1, on the reverse strand, counting down.
ATCCCAAACACCTGAACCCCAAGAACGCATTATGCGCCACAGCTCTGTTGGCGCAAGTGAATGGGCAATAATCTATGACAGAGCAATCCTGGTCCTGCTGATCAGCCGGCACCGTCCGGTGAATGGACCATTCACGAGTATCGATGCTGACCCTGTGGTTGATGTTGGCCCCATGACTCAGGAGTAGGGACACAATGTCCTTGTGCCCATTCAAAGCGGCCCAGTGAATGGTAGTTACTTGGTTGTCAAGGTACAAGGGAACCCTATAGCTAGTCTTGATAGCGTTTGGTCCGGTGGTGTAGTAGGTGACTGTCTCCATCTCATCATTAGAGCGAATGTTAGCTCCCACATCAAGGGCCCGGATGACGCCAGCAATTTTACCACGCTTAGCCGATATTAGCAGGGCTGCCGACTGGTTTTCCCTCATATCTCTAGTATAGACTTGCTTCGTCACCAGCCGCGGATGTCCTTACAGGTTGCTGCAAGGTTGAGAGCATCCACATACACCTGAAGAGGGTTGTGCTCGGGTTCAGGCTCAGACCAATAGTCCCATTCCCAGCTCTGCTCTCTGTGGAGGCTATTTCCATCCAGTATTTTATCGACGATACACTGGGTGATTTCTTGGGGAAGGTTGCTGAAGGTAACGGGACGTCCAGTGACGCCAGAAATCCGAGGAGACATGAGCGATCAAGTATATGACTTTAGTCAACGGTCTCTCTGAGAATCCAGTGAATGATATTTGACTGAGGGAAAGAAGAAAGGATATAGCTATTTAGGTAGGGAGAAGACTCCCTATTTATAGAAGAATTCAAGGCCTCATCTGGCGGCTACTCGCTGATTAGTGTTGTCGGATCTAAATCATGTATTCAAGCTTTTACGATTTAGAACTTAGGGTCCAACTTAACAAGACGTGGTTGTAATCAACATCTTAGCCCGATACTGAAATCATCTTTGCGCTAAGTTAGGCTTACCATACGAGTCATTAGCAGTTAAAGAAAAGAATAAGTTTTGTAATACTAAAGCTTTCTGCGATTATAAAAGCTAATCTTGGGGTTAATGGAATATAAATTCTGCTGCGAAGTCTAACTTGGTGGTAGATTGAGCACTGTTAGCAAACTCAAGAAACACTGATGCTTTGATCTCAGTACCTCAATGGATAATCCTATTATGGTGGTCTGTCCCTATACTTTTCCGTGTTTGCGAGATCCTTCGGTGTCGCTTACACCAAATTTCGATGGTCGTTCGGTGTCCGGAGCCGAGAGTGGGGCCGATCCGGCACCAATTCCTTCGCAAAGATACGTATTCATCATGGGGAGCTTGAGAACCCGACGGCTACACTAGAGACTTCAACACAGGCATGATGGTTCTAAAAGTCTGCTGCAAGTGCTCATGGGTTGGGGGCTACTGGGTATAAAGCTTAACTTCGAGGAATTAATCTGATGAGCAGCTCAGGAACAGAAGTCTCTGAAAAGTTTGGCTTCGTCCTCAGCCAATCAAAGGAGAGAGCCCACGAACAGTCTGGAGCTCAGAGCAATGACATCAATGACCCTGGCTTAGGGCAGTTCACTCAAAGTGCCGACGCTGATAACGATTTGCTAGAAGAGGCAATCTCATATCATCAGAGTAAAAGAGAGATTCCTTCAGCATCATAAATAAAACAATCGATACAGCAGCAACTGGAGTATTTCCCCATGGAGCATTCGGAGACGGGCTGATTACAAAGACTGTTGTAACAATCGCGCAATGTGCCTTGGTCCAATGTGGGTTCAACCTCCACCAACTTCGGATTACCAAGCCAAATCCAGCTGTACAATGAATAATCCATCCAATCCCCAGAAAAAGGAACCCCTCACTATGCCGTAGCTCTACAGATGTAGTATTTGTAACCTCATATCATCATATAAAGTGCGTTTCCCCTCCCTTGACCTCATTCTCATATCTACACCCTCAAATTAATGACATCGCGCATCAATCAATTGGGAAAACAGCTCTTCACAATGGCTCAAAAGACCAAGACCGACATCACCCTCTACACCACCAACACGCCCAATGGCATCAAACCCTCTATCCTGCTCGAGGAGCTGAACCTCGAGTATAAGGTAGACCCCCCAATCTTTACACTCACAAGTACAGCACTGACGAGCTCAGGTGTATCCCATCAAGATGACCGAGAATGAGCAGAAGGAGGAGTGGTTCCTCAAGATCAACCCCAACGGTCGCATCCCTGCTCTCACTGATACTCTCGACGGCAAGCAGATCCGTGTTTTTGAGAGTGGTGCTATGCTGCAGTACCTCGTTGATCGTTACGATAAGGATCACAAGCTTTCGTTCCCTCATGGATCTGCTGAGCATTGGGAGATGACCAGCTGGGTGAGTTTTCTCATTCAAACCGTCAGATCATCGCTAACGGTTCGCAGCTCATGTGGCAGATGGGTGGCCTCGGTCCCATGCAGGGCCAAGCCAACCACTTCAAGCGTATGTTATCGCTCATACGATTCGTGGTACTATACTGACATGTGCAGGCTACGCTCCTGAGAAGATTGAGTACGGCATCAACCGCTACACCAACGAGACCCGCCGTCTCTACCGCACTCTTGACACTCATCTCGCCCAGACAGAATCCGGCTACATCGTCGGCGACAAGGTGACCATCGCTGACATTTCCATCTGGGGCTGGGTCTCCAGCGCAAGTAAGTCTCACATCTTCCCTGCATCACCACTATCATTCACTAACACCCAACAGAATGGGCTGGTGTTGATCTCTCCGAGTTCCCGCACCTCGAGAAGTGGCTCTACAAACTCCTTGAACGTCCTGGTTTCGAGGCTGGTCGTCATGTTCCTACGCGCCACACGGCGTTTGAGCTGGCCAAGCTGAGTGAGGAGGAACTTGAGGCCAAGGCCAGTGCGTCCAAGGCTTGGGTTCAGGCGGGTATGAAGGACGATGCGAAGAAATAAATAATGACAGCATAAATTAAGCGTAATACATTCTGATTTGACTATCTCCCGAATTACCTGAAACTGTCTTACTTCTTCACAACAGCCAGCTGGCTACGAACTGGCACATTCTCCTCCCTGCCAACCTCGGGGAATCCCTCAACCTTGACGCCCTTACGGAAGATGACACAATGCGTCGAGCCTCCGAAATGGAACATGCCCGTCTCCTGTCCCTTCTTGACATGCTGACCCTCCTTAACGGTGATCTCACAGGTACTAACCTCATCCATGCCAATACCAACGAACGCAATGAGTCCAATTGCCGGCTCATCAGCCTCAATCAGAATAATGGCCCTCGTCGCCAATGCACTCAGATATCCCTGACTCTGCGACAATCCCGCTGACGAGATCTCCGTCGATCCAGGTTCGCCTACACCTTCAAATAGAGGCTCGCTGAAATACGTGCCGTCTTGAACAAAGGCACGTACGATCTTACCAGAGACGGGAGTGTGCCAGCGGTGATAGGAGAGAGCAGACAGGAAGGCTTGGTAGATGGTTCCGCCGGCGAATTTCTCAGCGAGAGGATCATGAGCCAACATGTCGAGGATAGAGTAAGGTTGGCCCTTGGCGAAGAAACGATCACGAAGTTTGACGTCGCGTTCGATGTTGTAGACGCGTGATTCGCAGCAGTTGGCGATGACGAGGTCATCATCTGGTGAAGCAACAGGTCGAGCACTGTCGCGAACCTTGCGGGTAAAAAAGTCTATGCCAATTGTGAGCTATGGTTCATAGCGGTGAATCTTTTGGCTTACCATCCCAGGACTTGAAGCCGTAGTATTTGGCTGATGGATCACACTCAAAGACCTCCTCAAACTTGAAGTTCGTTTTGTTGGGCTTGTTGGCGACCTCGACGAGGTCATTCAGGCCTACTGGTCCAAACCAGCCTTGCTTGTGATCTCCAAGGACCTTGGCAGATTCAGGCGTCTATCTGCCGTCAGTATGACTCTCGTGATTATTCATATGGATTAACATACCATAAGAAACTTGCCCCAGTGGTTAAGAACCTTCTTCAGCATTCGATTCACATCAGGATCCAAAAACGCCGCATAACCACTATCTTACTCATCAGCAATCACTTATCAATCTCATATCTCATAAAGCTCACCTAGGCGTTCCCATAGGATAGTCAAAGATGGCACAAAGCGGCACGCCTACCATGCCCACACTCTCCGCCGCATCCATCCACTCTGGAGCCGTGCTAAAAATGTGATTGAGCACCTGCAGCATATGCTCGTAGTCTCTCAACTGAGGTGTTCCAGTAGGGTCATTCTCATACGGATGTTTCTGGGGGATCTCCTCGAACATCTGGATGAAGTACATGTACACGCGGGGCGTCTTCTCGATAAAGTCCTTGAACTCTTGGAGAACGGGGGTGAGCTCTTTGGGGTTCTCGTCAGCGTGCTTTGTGACGCGACGCATGTACTCTCTGTGCACGCGATGGTCGGCGGGAAGCCATGCTCCGGGTCTGCGAGTGTTAGTGCATGCTGAGGTCGTGGTTGAGAGTGTAGGTCCTACTTGTGAATCCGGTGCTTGGCGGGGATTTTATGATGATCTCCGTGCTGATGAACCATTGTCACTGATGATATCTTACACTGAAGCAATTGTAAATATGGAAATGAATTCTAAATGCCAAGAAAGGTCCCAGGAGATCTTCCGATCTATATATAAATACCCCATAGTCTACCCAAGCCCAGACCTAACTCACTCACTCGCTCTCTCTACGTCAGCATCTCGATGATGCAAACTAACAAGCCAAACTCCACAAGCGGGCATTACCGCATCGCATCAGATCCGAATTACCCGTTTCTGGAATGCCGTTATCCGTACGCAATTCCCTGGTAATTCTTCGTTTTAATAATGAGAACTGCATGAATTCACGCGAAATTTACTGTGCCGATCTCCCGATTGAAACGCGTACAGCCAAAGGGTAATGATGACGTTGTGGGCGGTTTCAAGACCGGGTTTTCCGAAAAAGCTTCAGAACTGAGGGGTAACTTGGTGATATTGGGGGTGATATCTCCTTGGAATAACTTGGTTTCGATATGGAATACCTGATATTCAGCTGGAGATGCTCAATCTTTATGCCAGACACAAACCTTTGCAACATCGTGATGAACATTCATTCAAGGTTTCTTGGCACATACCTCTGAAGACTCAATAAGAGCCTGAGGTCATTCACAAACACGGCACGGCATTATTTAACGTCTTGTTATTGATTCACTTAACTTCGCTCTCCAAAATCTCTAATAACAAGATAAATGAGCAGGTTCCAGTCGCTAGAACCAACTCACACCAGCATCACCCAGACTCTCGCTCACTCACTCAGAGCGATTCCACCACAAGGCCCATCAATTCTATCATCCCACTCCAGTTCATGTCCCCTCCTCCTGTGGCAAGAATATAACAAGAAGTACCATTTTAACGGCAAAACCACTCAACTATCAAAATGCAAAACAAGAAGCTCAAACGCCGATAATTAAATACAAATAATGAAGGACTCCGGCAAAGACGTGTATCTCTCACATCACCAGATCTCAGACAGCCTACCGCTTGAGCCTGTCAGGTCGGTGAATGCTTGACCTTTCCGCGAGTGAAGTGGTGTCTCGGTGACAAGGTCGCTATCTTTTGGTCCGGATTGGGTGGAACGGATCGCTAAAGTTGTGACAAAGGGAATGGCAGTTGCATCGCTAAAGAGATAGCAGGCTGAGTTGGTATGATACGATTTAACACAATGGCTGAATGCAAGCAGATTGAAAAGAAAATTCGTTACGTCGTAAGTGCTGTCAGACACGTAGGGAAGGGAATGGGTATCCTCGATATCGTGGTTCCGTCGACCATGGGCAGGCTGGGTGAAGACCAAGTCTTTACATGACCACACAGCATCCGCAGCCTCCCTTGCTGTCGTCCTCAGCAGGTTGTGGCTGTTGCGGGTGTTGCTGTACTGGTCGTTCAGCAGATGGTTCCGGCTTCGATTGTTCTTGCGCTGGCGCTTGAGGTGCGTTGGGTGCATTGGGCGAAAGAGGTGTTCTTGGGCTTGGAAGTGGGCTGTTTTGGGGTTTGTCCGAGATCTTGGGCATAGTAGAATAGCCGCCAGCGCGTTGCGTTGGGCTCTTTGTAGGCTCCAGCTTGAGCGGCCACTCGCCTTCTGGTGGTGATGCTTCTCGTTGCTTCTCGTCAGTCTCCTCGGACTTCTCTGCCTGGTCGGCTGGATCCGGTTTGCCGAACTCATTATCGTTCAGCGGTCGGAAATCCTTGTCATAAACATCTCCAAACTTTCCTTCCTTCTCCCACTTCTCCTGTTGTAGGCGTCGGGCGACAGTTGGGAGGAGTTGCTGATCAGGAGGAAGTCGAGGATCTGGCTTATACGAGTTGATCATCCACGGAGGATCGCCTTCAGGCGCCTTGTTTCCTGGTGACAATTCTCCAGATCGGGTCGAAGGACGAGTCGAGATACTGTTTCCAATAGAGCCAGACCTCGTCTTTGGTCGTCCCGTCGCTGCCGTGCCTGTCTTCGAGGGACCAGACGTCTTTCTTGGGCCAGTCGTGGCCTTTTTGGGCGAAGTATCGGTGGCGGTTCGTTTCGGCGCGGGTAAACTATTGTTGTGATTGCTATTGACCGACATGGCGTCGAATCCCTTCATCATGTGCGCGCTTCCAGGTCGAGTCTTTTCATTTGTCAAATTCCGTTCATCGTCGGGGCTCTCGCTCGTTTTCCTCGATGCTCGCTCGAAACGATCAACAGATATGGGCGCTGGACTAACCTTGGCAACAGGAATGCGAGAGCCTCCTTTGTGGCTGTTCGAAGTGAAATAGGCATTGCTTTCCTCCTCCGCAATCTCTTCTGGGGTACGTAAATCCCACGATTCGCCTGCGATCTCGGGGTTTCGTCCTTCGACGGCTGTCGAGTTCTTTCGGGATCTAGGGCCATTTTCCGACGCGTCAGTACCACGGCGCATAGCGCTGCGGCTTCGATCTCGTCGTTGCTTGCTGTGGTTGCGGGTTCTCGGAACAAATATGCCAGCAGCCTGAAGCTCTTCACTCTCTATCCTTGCCAGCTTGTCACGGTGAATCCACTTGGAACCTTCGTCAACGACTACCACTTCTTGGTCGATAGGTACCGCATTGCGGCTGTATTCGTCTTCGGTCTGGGGGCCAAAGGTTTGTCCCCAAGAGTTACCGTTCAAAGCCGGGCTAGTTTTGGATTCACTAATGTAGCGCGCTCCGGCTCCGTCAACAGAGTTGTGAAGTTTGGCACTCGAAAGATTATCGTGCGAGTTCACTTTTCGGCCAACTCGGTCCATGCCCGAGTGGTAAGAGTTCGAGTTACCATTTTGGGTAGTAAAATGGTTCTTTTGAGGGTAGTCATGGTTCGTGCCAGCGTTCATGTCATTGTCAAAATCCTGGCAAATCATCAGCAATCTCTCCCGGAGAAAAGTTGGGGTAGCAGCCATCATGTGGCAACTCCCACGCTTCGTACCTCCTTCTGGGGCATGTTGTATCCCCATGAGTCTGAATGACCATGACTGCTGCGCGGCGGAGTAATGTTCTCGGTTGAGGTCGGTGCGGGTGCCATTGTGGCCATATTGATGGCGCCCGCAACCTCTAGAAATAAGAGATTTGAGGATGCGTAAAGGGCGGCAAACGAACGGCGTTTGTTCTAAGATGTTGATGATCGAAATTGGAATGATATCGTTGCCAATGCTACCGGAATTCGAGCTAGCAACTATCGATTAAAGGAGAGGTATTGTTCATAGACGCAAGCGGCGGTGCGTATGCGGGTCGGGATAAGTAACGAAGGATCCGGTGATAAAGGGGCGGTTAGATGGCGAAGAGAAGTCGATAAGATAACTTTTGGTGGATGGAATAACGGAATAGGCTTTGGGTCAGCCAACAATCAAGATATCGTCGTCACAGAGATATCATGGCTGGGACGATGAAGGCGCGTCGGGCTCCGAGAGAGCTGTGCAGAGAAGAGAGGGTAGAACAAGAAGACAAAGAAAGATGATTGATCCATGGGAGATTTCCATGAGGGGGGCTGGTTGGCTAGGCGGGCAGATTAAAATTGACACTGTGTTGGCGGGCAGCACCTGAATGAAGCCTGCGCCTGCGCCTGCACGGCCCCTCAGCCGGGCTGGATCCCCTGTAAGCCCCCTGTACGGAATCAGCGAGCTCTAAGTGGGCATTGACGGAAATACAGTTGTGATTTGACAAGGATAGGGAGAAGGAAAGCTCATGTGGCTTCAGATGGGATATGAGTTTGAATGATGGAGAGACATTTCTTACGAGGCAGGTTAGAGCTTGTTTGTCGTTTCTTGTGAGTGACTTGGAGAGGTGCACACAAGTCTAGAACCATTCTCCAATACGAGCGAGGAGACATGATTACGCCACGCTTCATGTACAATCAACACAGACCATCCACTGATATCCATAGCATTGACAAAAGAAAAGCTCAGATAAAAGCATTCGTTCAATTATAGAAGAACCCCAGGCCATCATACAGTCTGCGGTAAGCCCGGTCCCCTTAGTTGCCGCCGCCGGTTGTTTCATTTCTGATTGCTCAATGGGCAAAAGGGAGGAGCTCGCGAGTGGAAGGGGAATAAATCAACGTTTCCCCTGATGAGAATAAGCCGTGCCAGGGTTCAAGAAGCCACTGACAGGGGCTCATTTGATGAGGCCGGGTCTCTTGTTGCTTTTTCCTCACATGTGAAGCAAGGAATTGCTTGGTCACGCATCATGCACTAGAAACGAAACTCAACGTTGGGAATAGACACGGATACACGCTCGCAACAAATCATTGTGCCCTCTTGTTATTATAATTCATCTGATATGGGGGAGAAATCGGCCTCTCCTAACTCAATGAGTTGATACCGAGATTAGCTTCCCTCCAAAAGCCTGGCCCGTTGCGCTGGGAATGGAACGTTGTCAGCTGGCCCTGTCGATGAATTGACAGGGGATGTATTAGCACCTACGAATCAATGCCCTGTGAAAGGCTTTAAGTTTCTCATTAAGTACAAGGGGGGAAGAAGCAAAGAAAAAACAATAACTGTCAAACGTCACAATCTCCGTCCAATCCCCAAAGATGAAGTCATTGCGAGAGAACAAAGAATAAAAGCAAGAAAATAACAAGCAATGCCTAGACGAGACGGGAAGAAGTTGGCCGCCACAAGGTGAAGAGGTTGCCATTTAGGGTCTTTTTAGTGCTTCTAGTGCTCATTAGCGGGACACTGTCTGTGCACTGTACTCTGCTTTTGAGACGGTCCCACAGAACTCAACGGCACTTGTTCTCCAACATCTCGGTTCATTATCGCAGCCTCCGTCACTATTAAAATTACGTAGCATTCTTTTTCCTTGCTGGCTTATACGCCGAACCATCATCCCTTGTTAATTCCTGCGACGTTGTCTGTGTTTTGACGTTGACAGTTATCCGCTGCGATAATACTCTCCAGCCTTGATTTGGTGTTGAGTGAGAGAGAGCCTCCATTCATTGATCCACCATCTGCGCTGCAGCCTGCACATCATCCTCGCATTCCCGGGCACAAGCGAGACGCTGAACCTCAATTCAACTCAGGGACGACAAAGAAACTTCAAAACGTGCTTTGGACGGACGCTCCCGTCTCGGAGCTGCACTAATCTCCCTTGCAGTTGACATCTCAACCACTGGACATGAGCTTGTCTTCCATTTTCTGAAAGGGACCAAGAATTGTCTTAGACAACTCCGCAATCGCATGGCTGAAAGTCTCCATCAAAACTCATTCCTCACAACTCACAAACGCTAGTATTTACACTTTCGGCTCCTGAGTTTAGACAAAGTCAACCAAATCCTTGGGTTCAGTTCAACGTTGGAGTAAACGATTTCCATTTCCGTCGACGCCATGGCAGCTGTCATGAGGAGAAGGACTAGAATTGTGTGTATCTCAGATACCCACAATTGCCAGGTCAAGCTCCCGAAGGGTGATGTTCTCATTCACGCTGGAGATTTGACCAACCAGGGGAGTCACGCAGAGGTCTGTAGTTCTGGCCTATATGCTCCTGATGGTCATACAAAGCACCGAGGCTGATCTCTTTTCAGCTTGCCAAGACAGTTGCTTGGTTGGAGAAGCAGGACTTTGAAGCCAAAATCGTCATCGCTGGTATGCCTCCTCATGGGACAGTGTAGCAGCCTCTGACTGTGACCATCAGGAAATCATGACCTCACTCTAGACCCGAAGTTCTACGCTGAGCATGGTCTCTACTTTCACAACAAGAATCCGCAGTCTCATGACGAGTGTCTACGACTGTTCACGTCTTCGCCTTCGATAACGTACCTCTCTCATGAATCAACCACTATCCGCCTCAAATCTTCTTCGGGGCCGCGTACGCAATTCAAGGTCTTTGGATCGCCTTACTCTCCACGTTACGGGTTATGGGCGTTTTACTATGATGCCCCTCAAAACCACAGCAACTGGTCAGATCTGACGTCGCTTTGGCAGTCCATACCACTTGACGCAGATATTGTGGTGACGCACACGCCTGCGAGGACGCATTGCGATGAGACGGATGAGCATCGCGCTACTGGCTGTGAAGCCCTTCGACAGGCGCTTTGGCGAGTGAGGCCGCAGCTTGCTGTCTGTGGCCACATTCATGACGGAAGAGGTGCTGAGAGAGTGAGGTGGGATCTCAGTTGTCGAAATGTCGTCTATCAAGAAGAGAGTGTCGTACGCTGGCAAGACCCTGGTGAAGGCAATAACAAAACTTGCCTCATAGATCTGACTGGGAAGAAGACCCCGTCTCTTGCTAACGATGGCTCCCATCCAGGTCGGTATGGGTCAAGTATAAGAGAGCCTGACGTAACGGACACCCCTCATTTCTTTGACTCAGCAGAGAGCTCTCCATACACCTTCGGATCTGGCCCAGCTGATAAACACGCCTCTCATGGCACTATCGGATTGGGAGGGGATCCCGCCTCACCACGGAGCGACCAGGCAGCTCTCGCCGGGAGGATGGGTCGTCGAGAGACGTGTGTGGTGAACGCAGCGATCATGAAGAGTCGATATCCCCACATAGGCGGGAAACAGTTCAACAAACCCATCGTTGTAGACCTGGATCTCCCCATCTGGGAGGACGAGGGCCATATCTAAGCCCCGTGATTCGCTCTTGGCTTACCCTAGACTCAGGCTCGTGTTGGTGCCCAACGAACCACGTTGGGAAAAGAGAGATGGCCTCAAAGAAAGACGAAGCGAGGACTTTCTTGATAAGTTTACAGACGGTTGTGGGCTACTGATATGTTTGCTACGCTGTGACGCGCCATCTGCATTATGCTGGATCGGGATGCAATTGATCGATGTGGTGGTACTCGTCGTGAACCAACATTGGGTAGCTTGGAGTCGTAGTCGGATCCAACGGATGAACTGTAATGCAGCCGTAGTCCATGAACGTGGTCCCAATGGTTGTTCGAGGTGCAGAAGAGTGAGAGCTAATTGAATCTTCAATTGAATTAAAACCTTGTTCTCATCAATGTTTTACAATGTCGCGTCATGTCTCTGGCATGTAGTGACTTGTCTTTAGATGGCTACCCTGGACCTGTGCTGAAGCTCACGATCAGCTCTCAGACTTCAAGTGGTAGAAGTCCCGAACATCAGGGGATGTTCAGTCGCATGAGCCAGTCACATCCCTTTCCCACCAATGCTATAGCTGGCATCTACTCGATCTTGCGGTGAAGCCATTCCCCTCCCGTTGAGACGCCAAGGAGACAAAGAAATCTCATCCCTTGGGACATGAAACAGGACCAATCCGATGATAATCCTCCACGTGCCTATAGCATTGACATCAACCAAAACCTCTCCTTGCTCATTCATGGTCGTCCGAGTTACAGAATCAAGAGAGGGATCCAATCCAAACAAACAAACCAATTGAGCCTGATGCTGCGGGGAGCTAACAGGGCTCCGCCAAGAGGGGTGCCATATCCTCACATTTCATTCCTGCTCACCGCCAGTCTCTATCGTGATGCCCTCAGCCCAATAGCGTGGCTTAGGAGCCCCGTGTTTTTTCTATCTTGGGAGCGGCGAAGCCAAAGCATTATTGTCTCTTTTGAGCCTGAAGCCTGATGAATTTACATGAGCTAGATCAGGTACGGTAGTTCAACCCCGCGTTTACCGCTCGGGAAGAAGCAAAAGAATTTAAAACATGGCAGACGATGATCTTTCCAGGTACAGGCCCTTGAGGCATTTGACCGACGCGGGTGCAGGCGGGATGCTCCCTGGAGTTTGGGAGGTCATTAACTAGACGCGTGCGAGGGGTCATGACATCGCCAATCGCGGGATCGCCAAAGGGTATCGGTATCGATCGAGCTGTAGAGTTGATGCCAGATGGATCAAGTTTACAATAGGCACAAATAGGTAGCTATAGAACATTCATTTCTTAGGCTCACATGGTGGATATCGTCAATGATCCAGCTTTGTCTCTTCAAAACTTGGAAACCTGATCTTGACACAACAAAAAAAGCCGGATCCAAGAACTTTGACGTTTGGTAAAGAGCACACCCACGTGGTGCCTTGCCCTCCATCGCAAGCTACCGAACAACGTCAAGGAACTCGTGCCGGGCCACACACTTGGATATTCTGGCCCTAACGTCAACCGTATGATCGTGGTACGTCTTGTATGTCATTGCGCTTGAGAGACGAGAACGACGGCGTGTCTCGCGATGACTGTCGTGGAACAGGAATTCAATGTTTGTATTGTCTGAAGCTTCAGAGGCAGACTTTTCTAGAACCTTGCTGCCACTCACGTTTCATCCCTCACTCAGCTTGTAGCTCTACGCAGTAAGCAGCAGCAAAGAGGTACTTTGGCGCTTCTTCCCAGGGATGAGCCTAGGAGCCCAGGCCTGTGATCCCCAAAAGCCACATGCTGCGATCAGATTCAAGCACCGTCCTTGCCTCGAGACGGCTAGATAGCTCTCGTGAGGAGGGTCCTCTATCAATCGTTGCCGTCTGCTATACCTATCAGAGACGTGCAGCCTCCATGCTCCTTACTCAGTTGGGAAGCAACCCCCTGGACAAAACTGTCGATGATCTTCCCTGGTTTTCGCTCGTTCTGGCGGTGGCCGTTGGTTGGCTTTGTCTTTCCCCAGGTTGGTCTTCTGTTTATTCAGATGCACGGCTGTAACCAGGCCAGATACGGAGACCTGGACAGTCTTACGCGTGCTGAGCTGATCCTGATCTTACTGACATATGGAGGAATGTGTGATTTAGCCTGGAGCTGAACAGTCCATTTGGGAAAAAGCCCTCATTCAAAGACAGAGATGCTTATCTTGATTGGTCGGCATATCACAGAGATGTGATCAGATGCAGAGCCCGTTGGCGGCCCCGCCCTCTCCCGAGATGGGGGAGAACTGTCCAATCATGTACTAGACATCAGGCCTTCTTTTCTGTCCTTGTTCAGCCCAACAGCTGGCTTCTGGGCCATGACGCTGGTGACCACGAGTCTCTGATCTGGGGGAGCATCTGACTATTTGATCGTTCATCGGGAATGGAAAGAACATCATTAACTTTTGTAGTGGAAACAAGGTGATTTGTGGTTCGTTCACTCATCACAGCTCGTCACACAGGCGCTTATGAGTGGGAAAACATAGGTGGGATGTGATGGATTCTGCACCACCGTAGGACTCGAGTCTTCTCTTGGATGGTGTCATGCAGAGAAACAGAATGCCCCTCACCACCATCTTTGGACATTTCCTCTCTGGTTAATTGGTCTTTGTCAGCTTGTGCCCACTACCTTCTGCAGGTCCATCTCCTATCGGATGAGGAGACCATAGAGAAGCCTTCTGCAGGAATGCTCGCGTGTCTGGCTGCTGTTGCATCCGCATCATGATACTGCTCATGAAGCTATCACTCCACATGTGCTTCACCCGTGGTTTGCTCATCGTGGGGGTATCTCATTAACTGTGGAGGCATCTCTATCAGCGTTTCTTAATCCTTCACCGAATATCTCATTCTTTAATTCATCATTGTTTATTATCATGAGTCTCCAGGACATTGATCAAAAAGCCATAGCAACGAGATTCTGTATCCACAGAGAGCGGGCTGCAGGGGGTGAAGCGAGACTCTAAGAACGTCGTGCAACTTGGAAATGCAGGCCTCGTGATGCCATGGCCTGCGCCCACTATCACAATCCGGCACCACAAGGGGTCTCTATTCAGGGATATCTGCTGCAGCTGGTCGCCTATTGCACTGGATTGATGAATAGAATCGCGCGCTACCAGAATTGCAAACCCATCGTGGAGATGGTCTCCGTACCTTGCTGGAGCTTCTAGCTGCATCGTTTGATCAAGCGAGCTGAGCATCAAGCTAAAAAGCTCATGGGATGCTGTCGCTATAGTGATTACATGCAAGTTTCTTGAAGCAATTGACCGCCGCATGTATTCTCCGAATATCACCAGGGAGGGAGCTTGGCTTGTTCTTAGCTCCAGAGCTGTTGAGAGCTCAAGACGTCGATCCCTGGAGCTCTACACACCGAGTAATTGATCGACGATCTAATTTTTTTGTTCTCGTGGTGGGAGGAATCATTTGCACTTCATGCCATCGTTCTTGGTGCAGGCATGATGCTGTCTTGCAATTCATGCCCAGATGGCCTCAGCGGTGTTCAGCCCAACGAGGAGCAAGCCAGTCAGCCCATAGATGTTGGTGATCCAATGAGATGGGGTGAGAGAACTTATCGACTATTGAAAAGTGATATGTCGTTGTTTGGGCTATGTATGTTTGTACTTTGGTCGTCCAGTCTGAGAGAGGCTCCAATACACATAGTAGCTTCACTTTGGTGTCGAGTTTGCCCTAGCATCGGTTCATTCTTTTCTACTCTGCTTAGCCTCATGGAGACAGTTTTCAATCATTAGATATCAGCCTCGCTTCAAGTGCTGAAATAGAAACTATCGTTCTCGCTCAGCACCGCCCCGTGTAAGTTATTCAGCTGGCTTAGATACAGCTTTTGGTTGCTAAATTAGAGATGACACGCCAGTCATCAGCCTCACCGCCTCTGGCTTCGTCCCGCTCCCTTCCGCTTCCGTTCCCCTCCCGCTGGGCATCTTTCAGCTACCGATCGGGCTCCGTGATGACCGTCCGTCGTCTGCAGTTAGAGGACCCGTTTCATCACGGGGGTTTACGAACGCCTGGGGCGTATCATGGGAACCGATGTTGTTTTTGCTGGGCCGATTGCATTGTCAGGATGTTCCTGGGCTGATACTTACAGACAAAGAAAGTTTACGGAGTCATCGGATTGATCAATGAACGAGCCAACTTTGTTGTGACATCTCCACTCGGACCCTGAATTGACGATGGATGGATGATCTGGTGAGACCCGGAGCATCGGATGCCTCACCTCATCATACATGAACATTGTGGCTCATTCTTACGACGTTCGCACAAGCAATTCATCAGCTTTCATCAACTACCGCGGGCCCCGAGGTAGTAGATTCGCGTTGCAACTCAAGAGAAAGATTCAATTGAAGGGTCTTACTCGCCACTACCAGCCACTTCCATTAAAGAGGTACCTTGGTTGTAAGCTTTGTGCAACCGAAAAACCGAAAAATCAGGTACCGAATTTTCGTACACCACTACGGAATCGCCATCTACTAAGACTGATTGATTATTCAACAAGGGGAATTACGGATGGATTCTTTCGGACATGGAGATTACTCAAACCCAGTAATTGAGCGATCCAAAACCCGACACCGAATCTGACCTTGCATCCTTGAAAAGATGATCATAATCATGCTCAAACCGTTATTCGTTCTTCGGCTCACACTGATTCATCGCGCTTCGCGGCCGATTTCTCAGCCATTTCGCGCAGCGAAACAGTGACGCGGTACTTGAGCGATAACCTGACTCACCATACCTGGTACAATTAGCTCCGTAGACCTCGCCACTAAGACGCATGTACCTCGACGTGTCTCGACTCGTAAGACCGCGTACCTCTTGCAAACCGCGCCACAAGCCCACTTGTCATTGAATCAGGTCTGCCAGCGAGCCATTTGAGTGCAAAAGGGCCCTAGGAGGCCGTACAATTGACCACTAACGGCCGGCGGACCTCTCACTAACCCGGTATAAGTGCGGGCTGCCAGCAATTCCCGTCTGCTCTTGGCTGGACCGGGACTGAGACTCTCAGAGGCATTCGATACCCTTCCATTGCCGGCTTTTCTAGCAGGATTCTCCATCGCTGCTACGCTACGCTATTCGCCCGAGGCCGCATTGCAGAGAGAAATCCCTTACCAAGCATCTCGCTTCGGCGTCTCAGTTCACTTGGAGCAGCTAGTCAGCTCATGATAAATCGCCATCGCCGCGTTCTCGAAAGGGGGCTAAGGGGGCGAGTTTTAAACTCCTGAAGTCTCTTTCAAGTCTCTTTACGGACTTTAGAATCACAATTAAAGTAAAATCAACTCGCCACGTTCCTGATTCTTTGCCTTTTGGAGCAAGGGATGGAATCCCCTCACCCAATTGTTTTCCAATCTTCCATCGCAAACTGATTCTGCTCACTCCACCAAGAGAGATACGTACCTTTTTTACTTCGCTCAAACAGGAACCTCAGGCAGGAAGTTCTTGGCACAGAAGAGGTACTTCCAGTTACAGCTTAGAAAACACCCAACCACCTCGTTACAAATACACGCCTCGCGAGTCAAACCATTTGTCTTTGATTAGTAGACTCCAACTCGTCTGATTGACTCTTTTTTAAAACCAAGTTATTCAGAGTATTTCGGTCAAATTCATCAGACCAAGTGACTCTTCGAGTCCCATAACCAAGTCACGACTCACAAACTCCACCACAGCGAGACCAGACCACGACGGGACGGGACCGACTCCATCTCAAAGAGGGACCAACAAGTACCTACCTACGCATCTACGGCCGCTTACACTACAGCACCCCCCAGGGGACCACCTTGGACCAGCAGCGACCACTAGCAGCAGCTCAGGACCACGCACCACCAGACACACAGGTGGACCGCTCTGACCGGCACCCCCAAAAGCCAAAGGCGACCCTCCAGCAAGCCAGTCGTGGACCCCCTACTACCTGGCGTCTGATCGTCGACTCTAGTCTCTCTGTCCGCCGTCCTCTCACTATCGACCCTTGTACCAACGAATCACTCTCCCCTGTCGCTAGCCACGCTTTTGCCCGTGACCTCATCTGGCTCTTGTTCTTCAATAGTCAATACCCCAACGACTGCTGGTCTCCTTCTCCCGCATTGTTCCTCTGTTCCACTGTGGACGTGAACAACCAAACAACACCACCAAATATTCACATCGTCACTTTCTCTCGTGTTCAGCAGCCGGCTGCTCACGTAAATAAACTCTTCCTTTTCTTTTTCCCCCTCGCCTGCCAACTCTGGTCATTCGTTTGATCCAGTACTGCACTTGCAAGTATAGAGTACAAGTTTCTGTCTGGTTCTACGGTACCCTGCAAATCCGAGCACCCACTCACCTTGCTCTGGCGACGAGACTCACAAATACACCAACACCGCCCCCAAAGCCCAGACCACCTATCCTGTGACCGCTTCCTATCGCTGGACAACAACACCAATCCGGAGAATACCCAACTTGGCCTGAAATACATACAGCCATCCAGCCCCTTGACAGCCTCACCAAGATCCGCCAAAGCCTCGCCCTTCCGACGACCTTCGGATTGATGCAATAGACAGCCTCACGATTGCCTTTTGTTAACCTATATACTCGACTTCTGCCCAACCCGGTAGTCGAAAGCAATTCACCCAACATGTCTACATCAACTCCTGACCCTTACGAAATCTTGGGTGTTGCCAAAGATGCGCAACTGCCCGAGATTCGATCTGCACACCGAAAGCTCGTTCTCAAGTGCCATCCCGATAAGGTTCAAGACCCAACATTAAAGGCCCAGAAGCAGGACGAGTTTCAAAGGGTTCAAACCGCCTACGAATTATTGGCCGACGAAAAGGCGCGAAAACGCTATGATGATCAGGCCCGGTTAGCAGAACTCCGCGAGCAGATGCGGGCAAAGGCTGCTGCGAGCGCATCAAGTCGCCCCTCTGCTTCAGCCACCGCGAGCCCCTCATCAAGTCGACCTACACCTACATCTACAACATATAAATACGAAATTCGCACTAATGACCGCACATACAAGACGGACCGACAGCCATCGCCCGTCCGAGGCTATTCCTCTTATTCTCGTTCTTACGAGGATGAGCATCCTCGCGCTGCTGATATCTTCGAGGGAGTTCGAACTGTGAGAAGGGAAAAGTCTTATCAAGATAAGACTACAAAGCGCGAAGAGAGGGAGAGGGAGAAAGAGTTGGAACGAGCGCGAGAGAAGGAGTATGCCCGAGAGCTCCGTGAGAAGGAGCGTGAGCGTGAGCGACGAAGAAGAGCCGATGAAGCCATTCGCCGTGCTGAGAAGGAGAACAAGGAGGCAGAGAAGGAAGCGCGACGTGCCGAGAAGAAGAGCCGCGATAAGTCTCGCAAGCGAGATACTGAGGAAAAGAAGCGACATAAGCAGCCTTACATTGAGACCTTTGATGGTGAGCCCATCTCATCAAAGTCCGAGAAGAAGAAGTCCAGCAAGAAGCACGATGAGCGACGCGAGCGTGATCGATCATCACATCGTGAGGAGGTTCCTCCCACGACAAGCTCAATGCACCCGCCACCCATTCCCGTGGAATACCAGGATAAGACCAACGCTGCACTCAACTACATCCAGGCATCTAGAAGTAAAGGCCCATACGCTTCTCGACACATGGTTCAACCTCCCGCTCCTACTCCTCCTCCAGTCAGCTCTCCTTTCGCTGCTCCGGCTGACGATGACGATGCCCGTCGATCATCGGCCAAACCTAGACGCGGATCCACCGGCGAGAAGGCTTACAAGCCTGAGGTTGTCGATGATCCTATTGAGGCTACTCCTCCTACCGCTCGTCCCCATATGCAAAAGTCAGCCACAGCTACTGGCGCACCTACCACATCTCCTAGACGGACGAATACTATGCCCAATGAGGGTTACAGTCGCCACGTCCCAGGCATCTCTCGAGCTCAAACCTTCAGTGGCGCGTATCCTGAGCCCGATCCCCGCGGCCGTGGCCGCACAAGGATGCAAGCTCAGGTCCCTGAGAGTGATGACGAGGATGAGTATGAACGTTATCGACGCGAACGGGAGCGTAAATCCCACCGCAGCAGCAAGAAGCACCGCTCTCCTGAGTCGCGTGGCGAACATGTGATGCAGTACCGAGTTAATGAGGGCCGTACAACGCTACAGAACTCATACTCACGCGCCACCCCTGCTGAGGAGGCTTACTCATATTACCCCAGCCAACCCGGTATTCGCATCGTTGAGCGTCCCTCCATGCCCTCTCGCGACGGTACCTACTCTGCTGGCTACTACCCCTCAAAGGTCAAGACTTCAAGTTACGGCGATGTGCAATTTAGCGAGTACCCAGCCTACCGCGGCGAAGCCTATGCTGCCTAGACAGCTAAGTCGACCTCTCAGTGGATCGCCCTCGGACTTCATTTCACGGCGTTTGACGCATGTATTCCACCATATCGGGTTTTATTTACGATCTCAGCCTTGGCATTGATATTTGTTGTTCTATTGTTTCATACACCTTACGAAACGAAACATGTCTTACGAAATACGAAATTTACCTCGATCGCAGACAGGCGATTCGGGATGCGGGATGAACGGCGTGATGGGCAGTGTGGATGTTTTTATTGCTTGCTTTTTACCATTTAGCTCCTGGCATCTGGAAGGAACTTGGATCACAGTGAAAAGACAAGTTTGCATAATAGACTGTGTGTTCTTGGCTTTGTCGCCGTGTGGTCTTTGTGACCTCAGGGCCAAATCATTTGTACGTCGTTTGGAGTGCGACATGCATGGCATCGGAAGGGATGGCTCTCAGTATTTTTCTTTTTCTTAACATATCATACATCGGCGTTGGGGATACCACACTCGCTCTGGATTCTTAGTTGCTCGGCTGAACGAGACATAGCAGATAGAGATGAGGTAGGCTGATACATGGCCTGGCTTGGTTAGAAATGAAGCTAATTCGCCTCACACTTGACTATTCCTTGTGAGTGGACGTGAATGTTACCTTGAACTAAGCCTCGAAGCACGCGGGAGCAAAGGTCCTGTAACGAGGATGCAAACAATCAAGACTATGATTAAATTTCAGGATCCGTTGTATTGGATTCATTTAGACTCAGACTAAGATTTCTGGCACCTAGCTTGGCCTTTGAGGCAAGAACTTTCGTACAACTCATCCATGGACATGCAAACATCGTCTCATGACAACTTCTCACAGGTCAAAGCCTTGTCTTCAACCTAACCTATAGTCATGAAATGATCCACCAATGCAAAGCTATTGGTAGCATTATCGACCCAATCACTATGCACACATTACCCTCCACCTCTGACAGCCTCTTGGCTGAGTTGAGACATGTGAAGTCCTCAGACTCACAGTGGCGACTTACATGTAGGGGCACAAGCTGACAGCATTTCCGTGCCGTGAATTGATTAACGGTAATGATTGACTGTTCGTGATATCGCCACCAGCTTGAACGGTCGAAATCCGATACGTCAGGCCGCATGTTGAGTCATATGTCAAACGCCCTGAGCTGCAATGCGGCCTCGGTGAGAGCTATTGTCCCCGTCGTGGCGGCGAGTATCCGAGCAATACCCCATCAAATTACCTCAGTAACAGATGCGGGTACTCGATCCAAATGAATGTATGCATCAAGGATAGATATTCGTGACAAAATGCCGTTGAGGCGGGATCATGCTTGCTTCCTGAGACCTTGACGGGAGAGAACCTCTCCGAGGAAGATAATCTCGAGTGATAAAGGGCTGACTGGATCCATCTTGAGTCTGGTACACGAATGGAGGGGAAACGGACTTGGAGTATCACAGAAGTACAGAAATGGCATGCCGAGTCTAGATTCCCGATGGTGCAGATATGCTCAAGAATGTTGTTTGGCAGAATGAAGCTGGATATCGGTGCCGGGGAGATATCCGGTGGACGGAGAGATGCATTGGTGAGGAGGTTGTGGTATCAGGACTGTAACTTACCGCTCATAATGTCATGATTTGGTTTCGACTTTGGTGTCGTTCCTTTTAC
Organism: Fusarium acutatum; assembly: GCA_012932015.1. NCBI lineage: Eukaryota > Fungi > Ascomycota > Sordariomycetes > Hypocreales > Nectriaceae > Fusarium > Fusarium acutatum. Next base: position 230,827 of record JAADJF010000080.1, on the reverse strand, counting down.
TTCCCCGTTAGAAGGACGGGAGAGCACATCATTGCGTAAGATGACGAGGCATTAAGGGAAAGTGTTGTGAAACTGCTGCCTGAAGTGAGGAGACGAGCCTGGAGTATTGAGACATTGCAAAAGTGATGGCTGGGTCTGGATCTCTGGTGATCTTGTGATGCCGATCAGGCTGGCGAGTGAGTTGAGGTGGGATATCTGTGGCAGGAAGACACCTGACGGCTGGACAGGTACATTGAGGAAGAGGCTGTTACATTTGGACTACGAGGAATTGCTGAAAGTGGTGATTTATCTTTTATGTAGATCTGAAGCCTTCTCGTTGGGAGCAAGGATGGTGTATTGACAATGTCATGATGTCAAACGACTCGAGTAGGCTCGGCGAGAATCACATATACTACCTTCGAGAAGATTAAATGACTCCCGAATCATGGGCAAAACTTGACTCCAGTTAATCCAAGACTCCGATTGAGTGCTGGGAGTGTTCAGGTAGAACAAGTTTTGAGTGCATGTTCAGGTCATGCACGAAGCCGTGCCTGAGCTCAGCATACGGATCCTGCACATTGTATTGGCTACACTTTACACGTTGACGGATACACATGAGCAATCTCTTCGGAACAATACACATTGACCCGTCCGTATATGTAAGTATGCATCGAGGCATCCTTCCCTTTGTGACGGAGACAATGCCATCTTCCCGTAATTACTATGCCACAGATTAATCACTACCCGACCACCGACTTCCATAGCTTGAGGAAACAATGGACTTAAAAAGAAATGTTATTCCGATGCCGGAAATCGAGTATACATGCCTGTTATGCCTCCCACACTTTCCTTCCTTTCCTTCTTCTCTTCAACTATCATAGTGCGGCTCCCCCTGGACGTGCTGCTTTTGTATCATATTCGGGTCGTGAGGGGGCGGCCCATGTCTTTCCGAGTCTTTTTGAACATCAGCTTGTTTGTTACCCTTGGTCTACGCTGGGGCAGATCATCCTCTGGGGCTGAAGACCATCAAATTATCAGTGTAGCACTCTCTACATTCTTTGGACTGTTTATGGTGTCGCATTGGCATGTGCTTCATATTAAATGCGGTCAGTGCGATAACTGCCTAACAAAGAAGGTTGGGACTAGGAGCAACATGAGCAAGAGCTACGACCTCAAAGAACCCATGAGCCCAGAGGAGCGTATTTCCAGGCAGGCTCGGACAGAAGACCAGTTTGACGGCGGTCTCCAGACCGCACCAACCCTGGACGAGATGGCCACTCTGAACACTTCGCCAAATACCAGAAGAAGGTACAGCATGAGTGTCATGATTGCCGCAACTGATCACGCGCGCCGGCAATTTGCGAACGCATATCATCAAGTCCGACAGCTGAGCGAGCACAGTCTTGCTCACCTGCTCTGGTATGTGTGCGTATAACCTTGGTCCCCAGTCTCTCGAAGATAGTGGCTACATCAATGGGGTCTTCGACCCAACCGTTGACAAGGTTGTGAACTTGATAGACTCGGAAATGACTGTGGCCAAGGAACTGACAGAGGACCACGTGACGGTGAGTAGTCTCCAGGCTGGATAGAACTGAATCTTACTGATAAGTATTTCAAGGTCATCGTGGTTGGAGTGGGAACAGGATCCAATGCCCTTCATACGATAGGCACGCTACCTGGTCCTCCATCCTGGACAGACCATATACATGCCCCTAGGGACGATCCACTACGTCGTTCGCAAGCGCAGCGACCCGACCCTGATCGCAGATGAGTTTGGCCGAGTGGTTCCCTGCTACCTCGAGTTGAACATTCTGGGTGATACTGGTCGTTATCGGCCTTGAGTGGCGGGCAACACATGACATGGTATACCAGCTGGTCTGAAAGGCAACTGAACGAACAGCTTGGCTTGTAGTCTCAGACTGCAAATGAAATGAACGTTTTAGATGTCCTGTCAGCTTGTTGGCTGTCCGTGTCCCACTCAGCGACGTGGAATTGTCTCACTATGCATGACACGTCGAACCAGTCAAGATTACAAGATCATCGTGAGAGACTATCCACTCGGATTCACCAGCACAATTACATCGAGTCAATAGCTGCGTCTAGCATCGATATGAACTCTCTTCAGGTTTCGGGACAGAACCTGCTGACTACACTATCGATTCTCAACGCACTCGCATGGAATGTCTTGAAGGGACGAGTGGACGGTGCCTGACCAGCAGCGTCGATATCCCGATCTTGTGTACACCTACTGGACATCAGAGAATCTCGGAATAGACTCAAGATGACAATGAGTAACCAGCATTGGGTTTCAAGCGGTGGCTGAGTTATCACCCAAGTACTTGGCTTATCCTAAAAGAACGTCTTTCTACCCAGACAGAATCTCGACCTTTTACTCAACATCCCTCGATACACCAGAGTGATAGCGTTAATCGCAAGGGCGACGTCACTTCATTCCTCGAGATAAGCTTGGGTCAGATCCGGACGGCAGGAATCTGAACCACACTCCAGTGCCGACTCGACCAGCCTTTCGTCCACAAAAGCACACCAGCTAAGCACCAGTGCCGAAACTTCCTCCCATGGCGATCCACCCTCGTCAATTTGAGAAGCATCAACACGAACAGCTTGTTTGTAATATAAATGAGGTTAACGTTCTTGGTGCTCCGTTTCTAGACGATGCGTTGACCTCTTGATATCGGACCAGGTGGTCGGAGTGGTTCAAAGTCAGTGAAAACAGTCTAAAGGCCAGAAAAGGACAACAATGTCCTCTCGCCATGACAACACTTGCTAAGAGAAGTTTATCAAGCGCGCTTTCACGGTAGGACGCCCTTTGCACTCGAGGAGTTCCAAAGCTCAAGCCAATATATCAAGAACATGCCCGGCATAGGCCAATTTGGATGAGAACCAAGAGACTTAGACATTGCTGAGAGCATGTAGAACAATGTCTCCATCAAGAAAGACACAGTTGTGACGGGACAGAAGGACATGAGCGCGTTTTCCTACTCATATAGCGCCAGCCACTAAACGAACACAGTTGAGCTGCAGAGGCTTTAACAGGCAGAAGACAAAGCTGTTGACATGTCGCATTAAGCTTATGCCCAGATAAGCGAGACACAACAGATCCCGTCGTAGGTCTTTGCTGCTCAACGTCTAGTATTGACTCGGCAGCACAGGGAGCCAGGCGACTTTGGGTCATATCCTCCGCCGGTATCAATGGCCTATTGAAGACTCCCCAAAGTTTATAACGGAGTGCTACTTCAGTCATCTCAATAGGTGAGCCTGGCCGGGCGAGAGAGACTACAGTCATCCGTTCGTTCAATATCCAGCTCTCCAACGCCCTGGCAGATCAGCTTCAATGCTTGCTGGCTGCCGCACCAGTAGTGACATCTTCACAACTGCAGGATATGGTAATAGCATACAAACACTATCATGATAAATCTTTGTGGTTGAGCCGTCGAATTTCGGGTGTCGCTGTCTCAAACCCGGCGAAGACGCTCGAAGCCCACCTTGAGCCCGATCGACACTGCGACTACCGCTACGTCATCCACGCGGTGCCTTACGACAAGACTCTCCAGAACCAGCCGGTCGCTTATGTATATACTCACTCGTCGGGGCGTGAATATAACGAGCCTTGACCCATTCCCTAACTCTACCTTCCCATGAAGCACGAAGGGTTACGGAAAACTAGGTATAGGATAACTACGGAGAGAACAATCGCCGCTGATGCCAAATATATCACGCTCACAATGATATAAAATAGTTGAGCCCGAGTTGCAGAATATCGTTGCCAAGAGCGATTACTACGACATCAGAAAACTTATGCACCATCTTGAAGGTCCCCAGTGGGATTCATTGAATGGACTACTACCTGAATTTGTCGGCGAAACCTTCGCCAGCTTCATTATGCACCTCTTGGAGGCCTTGAAAGAAGGACTACCTCCAGACTCATACTCCCTTACTGGTGGTGGCTATCCTGATCTGAATTGTGTAACAGAGATCTTTTCCGTATGCATGAAGCCTTATATAGCCTGGCTTACGGCTCACACGGATTGTGTCGCCGGGGGCCTGATCGCCACTTCTACTCAGCATGACTATCCCTTTCCCACAAGAACCTTAGCCCAAGGAATGGCTCCCGTGAGCGAGAGAAGCGCCATCATTTAGTGTGATTTCACTCTGGACCAGCCTTGGTAGTGGGAATCGATCTACAATGAGTCCAAAGTATTCCGCGCCTTAACTCTAGATGAGTTATGGATCTTTACCTTGGACTTTGGGTTTAACGGCCACCTTCACGTTACCACCAATCTCCTTGATTGGGAAAGGGTCCAGAATAATTGCTATGAAATTGAAGAGCTTTCGGAGGGGGTTTGCGCAGAGCCTTATGATGATCGCTGGGTGGCATGAGGGAAATCTAGGCAGTCAATGGCGCGTATTCTTCAGTCGAGCTGTTTGGAAAGTCTTCTGGGTCATAGCATGTTTGTTCTCTGTCCTGACGCGTGTTATCTTGCTTAAATTGACACTATTAGTGGTACTGTGCACTAAGTCCAGTATGCATGATCAACTTCTTGTCTCAACAGCTTGCCATGATGCTTTTCTTGACGACTAACCATACATTTGTCGCCGGTGCATGTCTTGAGTGGTGGGTCAATACATAGCTCAACATTGTAATCAATGGGAAAGGAGAAGTGCCACTTCAACAACTTCATTCCACTTGAGGCTCGCAAGAGGTGCATCAGTTTTGATTCGCGAAACCCCTTTTATCTCCTCCAAACTGCGTCAGCGCTGTGTTAATGGGGAAAATATCACTATGATGGCCTCCGTGTAATGTCGAAAAACGTACACAACTTGTAAAGAACAAAGCGATTTCAAGTCGTGAATCCTGGTTTTCGCAAGCATACCATGACTAGCAACGCTTGCTTGCAGCGGCTTTGTTGTTTGACCTCAATAGTCTTGGCATTCGTTTGGGCATCAGCTCTGCCATTAGTTATGTTTTTTAGTTTTATTTGTATGTTTTCTCAGCGGCTGTGACCTTCGAGGAACGAATGAACATGAGCGAAGATGTCTTATATTTCCGTGGAATAAGCATAGAGCCTTGGCTTGTTCCTCGACCTCTATAATCTCGAGCTCTTGGACAAATATCACCTAAGTCGCGGCTTATATAGACTCCCCGAAGGCTTCACAGATACAGCCAGTTTCAAGAAGCATTATAGAGACAGCATAAATACTGGTTCTCCCTACTCCAAGCTGATTGTAGCCTGGTCTTCGGGAAGCGAAGTCAATATAAAGATTCAAGATAAAGAAATATAGATATTTGGCCTCGAAGAGCATGTGGCGAGCACTTCCACTAGAACGAGACACGTTACCATCGCTCATCAAGGTGCTCACTTTGTGTACACACACCATCCAGGCGGAGAAAAGGCGCATCTGCTTTTACTTGAGTCACTGTAGCTACAATTCGTGTTCATACCTCAAGGGCATCGCTTGACATCATCGCAATACAATACGAGTCGTTGTGCTCCATAGTGTTATCCGGCGTGTTAGTCTTTCTTCAGCAGATCGAGGACTAGTCCACTGGAGAAGTACCTAACAGTGTCAAGGCTGGCAAGCAGGAGCTCCAGGAGGGGTTCACAACTGTTACGAAGAGCAAGAAGCCTCGTTCTCTTGACTCAACTGGCGAGAACCTGAGGTCAAGATTAGAGCTCACCAGGGGAAAGGTAAAGTCAAGGCCAAAGGCGGATACTAAAACAACCACGCCAACAAGGGGCAAAAGAAATAGAAGCCTCGCGGCGACACAAGACTGATTCGGTCTACGAAGGAGATGGCTCAGGCTGCTTCTAGGTCATACAAGATTAATACATTAGGTTGGGGAGTCAAGAATACGACATTGGAGCAATGGAGGATCAGATGACTCTCAGACTCTAGTTCTATCTTTTGCTTTTCTCCATTTCTTCGTATGTCCCCAAGTGAGAGATTTGAAGATATGTTAGCCTGGGAGGCCGACCATCATATGACGTTGCCCCTCACGAATATATGCAAAGGCCTCCAAACCTGCCAATGAGAGGACATCTACGGCTCATCTGTAAACTCGCCATTGATCAGCATAAATACCCGGTGCCTGCCTCTTCATTTTCTTCTTTCCCTCTCTCCTTTCTCTCCATCAATTCATTTTCGTACTTTCGAGACCTGGTGTCCCTCTAATAAACCCCATATGTTAGCACCGCCAGGAAAACCGCGGTCTGCCCGACAGCAAGATTAGTAGCCTCTACAGCTGTTATCGGGCAGACCGCGGTTTTCCTGACGGTGCTGGCGAACCTCAAGCTCATCACGCATGATACTTGGTACCTGTCATGCGTGGTGAGCTTGGAGGGCCTGCGCGCGAACGTGAGTTACTGCCAGGAACCTTTCAAGAAGAAGTCTAACATGCCTTTCAGGCTATATCCCCTAACACGCCAACTTTGGCCGGATCTTGAGGACCTGCAGTCCCGTCGTTGTCTATCCCCGGACATATGCACCTGTAGATCTTCAAGATCCGGCCAGATGCCCGGAGTGTGTATCAGCAACGCGCGCGATCGAACCATCTCAAAAGGAGTTGTTTCATTGTTGCGTATTGTTTTTTTCACTTTTTGCTTGGGTATGTCGGCTTCTTGCTTCCTCGATGTGGCAGTGGACTTACAGTGTCAGCCAACACGATTAATGGACCCGGATAAGTCGTAAAAAGGTGTCCTGTTACTTTCCTCTTTCGAAACCTCCTTCACCAAAGACCTACAATTCTCAAATTCCCAAGATCTTTCTATGTCCTGGGCGCAGCCACTAATGGTAAGCCCGGTCCAACCCCACAGACGATGAACGATCGGATGCCTGACGATGGTCTGCTCTTCATGAGTGAAGAGGACTTCGTCGTAGACTTTGCAAGCGATGGCCTGGATAGCTTGCCATGGAATGCTCCATATGATACGAATGACGCAGCGTTTGCCGACGTACATCAGGGGACAACTTTTGCAGATACAGTCGACTCAGCTAATACGAACTCATTTGACACTTACTCCGATCATATCAACCCAATTTTATATAACACTCAAGAGCTACTAGCTCTAGATACTACTTATCTTGACATCTTACCTATGAAATGGGACTTCATGACGATGCCCACTGATCCCATCACTACTGCCATTGCTGGTTCTATAACGGCCACAGAGCAATCCAATTACTCCACTACTTACACAAACTCTTCCTCACCGATGACTCAAAGCAGTTCAACGGGACTGCCACAGTCACAAATATCCAACCCCTTATCGACAAAAGAAGCCGAAAACGCATCAAGCACATCAACCAGACGACGAAGAACGAAGATGGAACCAGGCACCAGACCTTGTGACTTGAAGTAAGCCAAGCCATCCTGGCCAGATTTATATCCTTAATCCGTCTATACTAACACTTTCTTCGAGAAGACAGAAGCGAAAAGAAGATAAGCCCGAGAAGTGTCACATCTGCGGAAAGGGGCACCAGTGGAAGCGCGATCTGGAAAGGCACTATTGGAGTAACCACCCAGATGAGGCAGCTAAGATGGGCCTTAGTCGAAGCGAGCCTAAATGTAGGCACTGTGGAAAATACTTTGCGAGACGAGATCATCTGAAAAGGCATTTGAAGAGGAAGCACGGGGGTGGTTGAGCGTGTGAGCTGTTGAGTAAACCTACTAAGCTGTAGTCTCCTTTGTCTTGAGTTTTAGTTAGTTGCAACGAATAAGTACAAATGAACTGGTTCCTGCTCTGTATAAGTGAGGTGTACAGCCCGCTCAGACAAGACTGTATATGTTCCTTCGTTGGTACAAGTCCTGTCAGTGAGGAGGCTGGTCTAAACTTAGGATCTCGGTCCTAACTTACAACAAGACTTCAGTAAACTTGTAAGAGCTTAGTATACTTTTTTACCAACTCGGCTTCTTGCTTCGAAGTCTGAAGTCGTTCTAGATCAAAGCACTACTAACCCCTTAGTCACGCTCTATTTGCTTCTCGCCCCCGACATCACAATAACGTCGGTTCCCATAAAGCCACGCCCATGGGCAAAAAGAGGAAAGAACGCACACAACTGGGAACTAATAGAAGAACCCAGAATAGCAAAAGATTAAGGACTCCGGTACAGGGAATCGAACCCTGGGCTCCGCGGTACTGATCCCTCGGCTGAAGATGAGAGCGCGAAATGTTAGCCACTACACCATACCGGATGTTGTTTCTTAAAAACGGACCTCGAGTTAGTCTCTATGATCGCCACGCACTGAAGCACAGCACTCACTCTTGGCCTACGTACCATGAAGGGAAGAATTCCTTGCCCAATTGTCATTTTCATTGTCGTCCTCTTCTTTTTACAAGATAGAAGAGTATCTCTTGCGCTGTGCGCGATAGAAAAGTCTTAACTGCACTGAAGTCAGGCTGATGGTGGCAGTTACACAAGCCCATCAGTCACCCAGCAACGCCTCTGCCATAAACAAACTGTCTTCTCCTTCTCGCTGAGGTGCCCTCCTCCTTTTCCATGCTGACCCCTCTTTCTCAAGCAACAAATACAACCTCGTTTCATTTTTATTCAAGTGAACGAGGCTATTGAAAGGTTACTAGGGAACGATAGTTTTGGAAGATATCATATTCCTCAGCTGTCGCTCAAAGGTATAAAGCACACATACATCCACCCTCTCACATACTCTCACACAAACGCAGACTTCCGCGCTCGTGTCACCCTGTGCGACAATGTCTTCCGGTAAAGATACTCCTTCTGTCATGTCGCTCGACGACGAGCCTCTTCACCGAGCGCCTGAAGGCTACTATGTCGGGGACGAGTGCCCAAATGAAGAGGAGCAGTTCACTTTCACTTGTCCCTACATTCACTGCGATGGCTGGATCTTTGCCTCTGCCGAAGAGTGCTAGAAGCACGACAAGAACTGGCACCAAGGTCCCTACGCGTGCGGGCAATGTCATGTGCACTTTGCTGCTCAGCCTGCACTCCAGCGACATGCCAAGGCAAGCAAGCATAACACCCAGTGGGTTTGTGAGGATGAAGACTGCGAGATGGTCGGAGAAGCTTTTGAGACAAACGCCCTCTTTCGCGAGCATGTTCGAAATTCAAGTGGCCACAAGGACTGGTTTGCGGATGAGACTGCAGATGATAACGACTCGGTGTTCACGCCATCTCTCAACTCTGGTCATCAGAGCGCAGAAAATGATGTTTTTGGACCCTTCGCATCAGATGGAAATATCTGTAACGAGCCTTGTTGCCGACACTACGGTACGGATTATAAGTGCAAGTCCGAGTTCAACCGTCATGCAGACACAGGCGCTCATCGAACTGCCGCGAATCTGAACAGGGTCTTGCTCTCGGGCATCCCTACTGCCTCCGCGCTCCAGGCTGAGCAGGAAGGTCTTCGTTCTTTCCGCTGCACTTCTCGTCGCTGCCGCCGACACGGGGATGTCTTTAATACAGCAAAATCATTCTTCAACCACCTGAAAGACGACGAACATCGCGACGGATGGTATGTCAAATTCGACGACGATGACCTCGATTACAGTAGCGATAGAGATGTCTTGCCCGGAATTCAGTTCTATGCTGGTGGCAAAAAAGGCAGATGCGTCAACGAGAAATGCCCCCGGTTTCGTTTCCAGCTTGACTCTTATGGCGCTATGAAGCAGCATAGCAAATCAGTCGGTCACGTCCGGGCGGAAGAAGACCTGGGGTTTACCGACGCGAACGAATCAGACGAGGAAGTCTGGAAGAAGAGCGCGGTGCATGGCATGGAGGTCGCGGAGGATGGATTACTCTGGAAGTGCACCAAGCAAGGCTGCAAGAAGTTCAACGTTGTCATCAAAGGGCTTGGAAATGCCAAGAGTCACTACAACTCTGATACTCACCTCATGGCTGCGGAGGAGATCGTCACTTCATCCGATGAGTCCGTCGAACAAATCGAAGGCATGGAGTCCTTGAAAGACGGCGACGGCTGGAGGTGCCTCAAGCGCGGTTGCCGAAAATTCAACAAACTGTTCTCGCATCTAGGTAATGCCAAAAAGCACGCCAGCGGTGACAGCCATGCCTTGGCCGAGGAGCCCGACTCTGCAGATGAGAATCTCGACGGGTTGGAGTACTCAATGGAGGAAGGTGTCTGGACTTGCGTTAAACCTGGCTGCAAGCGAATGAACTCCATCTGTCAGCGGCTCGCCAGCGCTCGAAAACATGCCAATGCGAACTTTCATGCTCTAGCTGAGGAACCTGCGGAGGAAATCGTTGAGGAAATCGAGGGCATGATGGTTTTGGATGGGGAGAGTGCTTATATTTGCGTCAAGTTCGGCTGCAAAGGCTCAGGTAAAGCATACTCCAACGTCCGCTCTGCCAAGTTGCATGCGAACGCTAGACCTCACATGAAGGCTGGCGAGGTTTCAGCTTTCATGCCCAGTCAGTTCAACGTGGACTTGTTCGCAACTCCGACGCGAACTCCGCAGAACCTACTGCTCACGCCCATGGAGACAGAGGAATCGGCCATTGTTGTCATCCCGGGGAGCCCCTCTGTTGGTCGTGGAACCAACCCTGCGGGCCATCTAACAGGCGCACGAAACAATACCTCTGCTCGGACTGCGAAGACAATTCGACTACGAGGGCCTTCGGTTAACAAGCAGGAAGAGCTTGAGAGACAAAACCGAGAGTTAGAAATTCGTGTCGCCAAGCTAGAGATGCAGGTTGGCCAGGTCCTCGGTTTGCAGAGTCCTCCAATCCACAATGCGCACTATCGGAACTCTCAGGTTTATCATAGTTCCCAGGTTTTTCAGAGTACGCAGTTGCTTCAGCAGATGCCTGAAGCTCCTCAGATTCCCGAGACTACATGCGCTCGTGTTGAAGATTTATCCAAGTTTGTGCGAGCAGCGTACCGTCCCAAGATGTCAATGCCCGTTGACGAGGATGAACTGTGAGAGGTATTACTGTTGACATTACAAGTGACGTAATGCTCTCAAGTGAATGAGATGACATGTCGAAGGAAAAGGCCTTTGAAGGGAAAACTTGTTGAAGGAAAAGGAAGGTTGGTTGGTTGGTTGGTTGGTTGATGTTTCATGTTGTCATCTTACAGGATCGGTCGGAATGTGTTGAGAACAATTGCTTTAAGATACTGGCTGTGCGTAAGGGTCTAGATACAAGACATGCTCGAGAATCAAATCTGTGCGAGTTCTGTCCCATTTCATCAGAAATGCCCATCTCCGGTCTTCCCGCAAAATACCCATTCTCCGCTTCAGTCTGAATATGTGCTTCTGTAGCACTCGGTACCATCAAGAAAGTTCTCAATCCTCATCCGCGCAGCTCCTATCTCAGTCCTCTGCTTCCCATTGTTCGTCATCGCTAGCCGTGAGAGACAAGACCTCCATGTCATCCGCCACATCATCCAATGTCATCTCCTGGTCCTCCTCAAAAAGCTCTCCGGTGCAGATGAGTCGGCCCCCAACGATCTCCAGATCGATCGCTCCATCAGTTCCAAAGTAATGTTCGTAGGACTCTTGATCGATAGCCAACTCCATCTGTGGAAGATCTTGGATCTCGTCCTCATCTTCTGCGATGTAAACTTCGAGGTCAACGATGGAGTGTTGGGCTGGAACGCCCATGACTTGAGCTCCGTGGAAAATGTTTGGTTCGTCGTAGTCGTCTGGATCATCATACGAGGGCTCAGGGTCGAAGATGGTGGATGTTTCAATCTCGTCGTTGACGAGATCATCGTCATTTCCTGTGACCGTAGACTCCATATCGGAGTCACTGTCGTCGTCGGTAGTTTCGGCATCATCTGTGACCATGGGCGTGTCGTTGTCAGAGTCTTCAGGGACAAGGTTGACAAAAGTTCCCTCAGAAGAGTCTGAATCTTCATGGATGTCGCCCTCGGGAGAACTGTGGTTTTCGTCCCCTTCGTTATGTTCGAGCAGAAACGGGATCGCTTCTTCCGCTGCAGCACCCTAAACTGGCAGCAAGTTCAGTCCGATCTGAATATCCTCCAGCGCAATACCTAGGCCTCTCGCTTCGTCCAGCTTGCGGTTGCTCTTCCGGATGATATCCCTACGGACCATAATGCTAGCCTCCTGCGCTTCAAGAATATTCAAGGCATCATCTTGGAGAGCATCGTGCAGAGACGCTGCATCAGGGTCCCAAGTGCGGCCAGTCCATGTAGCAAGGCAGTCGTCTCCGATAGAGATGTCGCTGAGGGTGATCCCCTTCTGTTTCGCTTCCTCGAGGCGACGGTTGGAGTCGTAGAAGATGTGATTTTTGAAGTCTGCGGTCATCAGATTAAGGAGAAGAATGTCCGTTAATCGTTGAGTCACATTTTGTACAAATGTGGGGGGCAATGAGGTGCTCATGTTGTGATGGATGGGCGAGAGTGCCTCAAGATGAGATTTTGTAGATGTAAAGATGAAGCTACCAGCTGTGACAAGAGATAAAAAGAAATGTGAGTTAGCGCCTGAGCTAAAGAAATGCGATTTCAATATTGATTTGGCGGGTTGCGGTGCGGTGATGAGGATAGAAATGAAGGTGGGTTCAAGATTGAAGATTGAAGATGGGAGGTTGGGCTGTTAAAAGGTACAGTAACCTAGTGAATCACGACCAACCCAGATTTCCAGACAGACAGTTGCCAACTGTCTCTTGTCTCTACATCATTGTGACATAAAAATCCATCCAGAAGCTTCACCACAATTGTTAACGTCATGGGTTCGGGAGACACAGTTGGAAGATTTATCATCAATTCAGTTGATCTTCAGAAGATCTACGGCCTCCCTGCGTATGTAACTTTGGGACCTCAACCTTTGGCCTTATGGAAGTCGGAGCGCAGATTCCTTCGTGCCATGTATAGCAGTTTTCCAGCTTTATCTAGTCCTTGATCTTGGTGATGCCTTTCGTTCTGAAGTCTCGTTTTTGCCGTGAGGTTCGCCTCGTGGTAGAGTTTCCTCGCAACTGTTACCCTGGTTGCAACAGCTCCTCTTCGGAACTCTTTATCGGATTTTGTTCGTTCGTCTTCTTGTCTTCCTTTCCCCCGTCAACTGTCCCTCACTGAATGTCGCCCATCTCAACCTCCTCAGCCTTCTCGCCCTCACCCTCAACCTCTGGCGCATCTATGCAAGTCAGCACTTTTATTCACAACCACCCAAGTAGCAACTTACCCTTCATCTCCGCCTCGCCCTCAGCTTCCATCTTTCTCTTCATAGCGTGCGCCAGTCTCTTCTCTATCTTGCGCGCCTTCTTGGCGCTCACCTTGGCTCTAGGTCCGCTCGTGGGCAAAAGACCTGGTCTTGCGCCTCGTGTAGTATCGGCCTTTGCGACCTTATCCTTGGGTGCTTGCGATCGCTTGCGTCGCTCTTTGCGGGCACTTGATGCGCGCGCCGCAAGACGGTTCTTAGAGGGGCCGTTGGGGTTGCCGACGGAAGGCATTGTGGCTGTATGTGTTGGTTGTGGTGATGGAAGTTCTGCGATAAGAGGTTCTCATCTTTTTTTTTACTGGGGTCGAAAATCTCGGTGGAGGTTCGGTAAGGAATGCGCTAAAGTGTGCCCCGCCGCGGGGATCGGCAGAGCTGCATGTTCCAGAACGCCTCCTCCAGAAAGTCAACACATGGAGACAAAATGTATGTATTCATGAATCCCAATCAATTGCGCCTAAAATGTCTAAGTAATACAATTCTGAAGGTGCCGCTTCCCATGCCATCAAGTAGTTATTTCAACATCATGCACATGCTATCAAATGACGCCAAATACCCCTATGAACATTCTAGGTATGCACCATCCCGTCCCCAAATGTACATCTCACGAGAGACCATATGTCTTCCCTTAAGCACGAGTTTGTTGGTTTCGTCCAACAGTAGCTGCGCTATCCTCGCTATTGGGTCCGAGCATTCTTCGACTAGGATCGTCGTCGTCGTCGCTCATCAATCCATCCAACTCAAATTCTTGGGCATCCCGCAGTTGACCGTCTTCGACCGCGAGTCCGTTGGCGTAGTGGTTGTTGCCGAGCTCCTTGGTGTCCAATACAGGATGAGCAAGGCGGTCCCAGAGACCAATGAGCATGTTGACAAAGAGGAACATGATCGAGGCAAGCGAGTAAGTAATAAGGATGTACGAAACGTGGTCCATGGCGGAGCCAGCAACAAGATTCATTTGCTCCTCTGTAGCGCCCATGAAAAGGAAGCCAGCGGCATACATGAACTGCAAATGTTAGTCGAGGTTTTACTTTGGAATGCGGTTTGACTTACAAAAACTGGGACAAACTGGAAGCTGTTGGCAGTTCGACCATCTTCTGAGATGGAGTGAGCGTCCCTAAGCACAAAAGCAATCTCAATGATCCGAGTAATGCCCACCACCATAAGAGTGTATCCGAACATCGTGTGCGTAGCAGCACTGACCATCAGCTCCTGAGGATGAGCAGACATGGCCCAGCCAGTAATGAAAATAACGAAGCCGGGGATGAAGTTGCGCTTGGGGTTTCCGTCGCGGTCCTTGCTTAGCCAGATACCAGCCAAACCAGCACACCACCAGATAATTCCCATTGTTGTATGTTGCCAATCGTTCTTAACCCAGTCAGTTCCCCAACGATGCTCGGTAAATGTGTTAACGCAACCCCAAGCAGCGATCGCGACGCTATCGTAGAACTCCTGTGAGCGTCCATGTCGTCGGATCCAGAGCTGGCCAACAACGAGGATAATAGTGAGAAGAATTCCATAGGCGATGAAAGCACCACCCATAATAAAGTGAGCGGCGCATTGTCCAGTATGATCTCCTTGACAAAAGCCAAGAGCCGTGATTCCACCAAAGATCATCTGCGTCCATGACAGGACTGGCATGAGCTTGCCGATGAAAGAATGACACGGGCGGATCAGCTTTCGAATTCTGCCATTGATGCCTTTCTCCCAATGTCCTTTGAGGTATAGTCCGAGAACAACCTGCGCAGCGAGGAGAAGCTGAAGAATGTGCGCAAATTTGCCATGAACGTGATTCGGAATGAACTCGCGGCCCTTATGCGCATGGCCAAGGAAGAAGCCAAGAATAGCGAGAATGGTGCCAACGGCTTGGGTCGGAACGTGCCATCGATTCTTGGTCATCTAGTGGACGTCAGTATTGTGCCAAGGCTGAGTAGGTTTGTTTACTTACACCCAAAACCATACCGACAGGGAAGATAACGCCATACGCTAACATCTGGATGAAGATGTGAATCCATAATACCGTATCCTGCTGCTCGTCAGCCGCTAACTCAAGTTTTCAGACCTGTAGAACGCACCAAAGGTTCCAAAGAAACTGTTTCGCCTTCGGGAATATGGCTTGCATCGTGGTCGTGGGCTTGTACAGCTGTGACAAGAAGCGCAATTGTCGCAACCTTGGACAGCGAAGGCGCCGCAATGGCCTTCGACTTATAATCACCAATCATGGCCGTATGTCCTCGGATTTCCGTCAATATTGCGATCCAATGTTTCCGTGCAAAATTGTGAGCAATCGCAGTTTCGGCTCCGTTCTTCCCGTCGTAACAACCGTCGGTGGGGGGTCGTCGATGTTTAGCGGCGTACAGATTATTCAATTGTAAGCAGCAATCGCTGGAGGATCGTGGCTCGATAAGCGAGTAGATAGCGAGATGCCGAGAGCAGAGCAAATAAATGACTGCGTTTGTACAACGAGGCAGAATAAAACTCCTCTAGGGAGACCAAAGATGACGAGGAAGAAGGAGATGAGGAAATTGGATAAACTCAAAAGTTGTTTCCTGGTGTCGGTTCAAGTAAAAAGGCCGCCAACCTCTCCCACTTCCCACCTCGGGCCCTCCAAAAACTTGAGGTTCCAGGGGGCTCCATCGATTGAGGGCGTCATTCCGGAGCATTCGGCAGCCTGTCATTACACAAAGCGCGATGGCGATTGGTTGCTTTTAATATCAGGCGTGGTGCTTTTCCACTAATTCCTGCAGTATCAGGGGGGGTGCCGGAGCTTTATTGTCCGCTAATAGAGCAACGTGCGTCAACTGGGTCCGATATACCCGAATCCAAGAATGCCATGTTTGCACCCAAGTCTTGGTCTTCTTGGACCCAAGAGTTTGAAGTGAAGTGTTTTCATAAGCAGCTTATGAGACATCTAGCTGTCAATCACCTAAGATTATAAACAGAAATTCTTGAGAATGCAGCTCATGCATTGATCTCACCATCTTGTAGTAACGAGAATATACCGAATCCGGCAGAAGAACATCGCTTGTTCGATGGTTGGAGTCGTCCCCAAGAATTAGAAGTCTTTGGCATTAATGGGCCCAAAGCTGATCACTGATCTATGGGACTTCATTTTATAAGTGCTGCGTTTAGATGTCCGTATATCCGTCCAGTTCTTCTCTTAGCTCTTAGCATGCACCAGTACGATACTACCTTGCTCTAGCTACCCTATAAGAAGGCAGAGTTGATAGCGCATCTGGCCCAGGTACCACGGATTTTGACTCCATTCATTGGATAGATCGTATGTGATCAAGTTTATGCTTTTGGTGGTGGTCGGTATTCACAGCTGTTTCTGTCAACACCACTTTAAGAACTTCTGAGTCGGTTTATGGTAAGCGATAACATAAGGTTTGACTTGCAACATGAAGATCCATCGTCGATGGATTTGCATTGTGCAGCAAAGGTCTACAAGGGTTGTTTCCTTTGTAGTTTTATTGGGATGACCGGGGAGATGATGGTCCCCTTCCTAAATCTTTCGTCAAAGCAACATTGCATCTACCATCTATCGTGATCCCGACTCCAGCTTTGCTTCCTTCTCCTTCAGTATTTCCTTGGCCTTTCCCCAGAGCTCTGCCTCCATATCCCTCTCAACTCTTGTCCCCCGACTGTTCAACCAACCCGCTCCGATGTTGCCCACAGCTCCCACTCCGTTGGGCGTCGGTTGTGGGATAATGGGACCCGTCTTGTTCAGCCGAGGCGGTGGAGCAAGACTGATGATATTGGCTTCTTCGAGTGCCATGACCTGGCGTTTGATCTTGACATCGACGGCGTGAAGTGTCCGGAAGAACTGATCTGTCGCAGAGGCGAAGGCTTCTTTTTGTGTACCAGGATCTAGTGATGGCTTAGTAGGTTCGGCCGATGGATCCATGTTCTGGTCGGTTTCTGTGGATTTTGGTATTGTGAGTGCGTTGAGTGCTGTGGCAGTGTGTTTCATGAGCTGGATGATTTGTTGGTCGATGGCATTGAGCTGGCGGATGTTCTCTTCAATAGTGAATGGCTCATTGCGTGATGATTCGGCACCAGCCATCTCGACATCATTTGGGGAAGCCATGACTTTGACACAAACTTTGGGGGCTTTTCGTGTATGTATACGATGAGGTTGATGAAGTGTCCTAGGATTTATGCGCAAACTCTCGGTTGAACACAGGGCTCAACTGGAACAAAGTTTGTGATGGTTCAATCCAAGCAAATACTCAGAAAGGATAATCAGACTATCAATCGTCGAAATCGCCTTATTTTTATGCAAGCAGATGAGTACAATGTAAGAGAGTTCTCTGTGATGATGAAGCTGAAGTGAGTTGAAGTGCAACGAAACGGATCTCCATGAATGAAAGGAAGACCTGGTGAGAAGTACGTACCCGCTGTCACTGGCAGATCGCGCTGGCGGCCCGTGCGTGGGTGCTCAATCAATTGTTTCAACAGCAGCACGATTTATTATGATGGACGATAGGAAAAGGGCTCTTGAGAATCAAAAAGAACAACAAGGAAACCCTGGGCATCTCAACTTTGGATATTCCTGTGTGTCACGCTCTTATTGTCTCATCGAGTTCAATATACATCTTGCGCCGCTTAATCATCGGTTAACCTCCCGGCGCGCTCTGCTAAGCTTTGGCGCGTTTGAATCATCCACGATTCACTTGAACTTTCAGCATTATTGAATCGAGGTTACAACTCACACAAACCTTAGGATCTCATCGGCTTCTTAGCTACAATCATTCATCTTCGAACCATCTTAATCCACAGATAAAACCGACCTACTAAATCTTTCGAATATCCGATAAAGAAGGACACTGCCACAGACTAGCAGCTTGTGACCTTTCATCTCATCACCTTGAGGAGTGACAGGAGCTGGTCCCCATCCGAAAGTCACAGCTGGGTATGACATATCGCTGAGGGACACTCACTCTCTCTACCAGCGTGTGGTGTAGATAGGTTGGATCGAACACCCAGGCCCCAATACAAACTCACCTTCTTCTCAAGAGTCACTGTCCTTTACTATGTCTGGGCCAGCACAAACACCAGGCGCACCTCAAGCGCCGGGCTATCAAGGGCCTGCACCAACACCTCCAGCTCCAACACACGCAACAGCAGCCGCAGCGACGGGCCAAAGTGGCTCATCTGGAGGCCCAATGTCGAATCAGAACCTCAACCAGATTGTAAGTCACTTTCTACTTGTTTGTTTGATGAATCTCCATGGTTGTCTTATTCCATTACACCACCAACATAAAGGCGACCATTATATCATCTTTTGCCAGTGCCCCTTAGCACTTTCCATGACAACACATATCAAGCATCGGCCATATTGCACATTGTTTCTATGTAACCTGTCCAGGGTGCTTATCTCAACTTCTCTTGACTTTGAGCCACAGTAACGCAGATCATAATCCATCCATCCCCTACAAACACATATATTTGATCAGCTCGCACACCATAATTATAATGGAACGTCCATCAAAATATATGATTGCTAAAGCCCATGCACAGGTCACGGACTACTTGCTCAAGAGAGGCTTTAACCGGACCGAAGAGGTGTTTCGTCAGGAATCTAAACATCTCGGCCCTGACGGCAAGCCTATCTATCAGCTGGCCAACCTCGGCCCCAAAAAGTACCAACGAGCCTTTGGACTTCTACGTGAATGGGTCGAGAACAACTTGGACATCTACAAGGTATGCCATGGCCACCCTCCTGCTGTTTCCTTTGCTGACAACCCCAGTTCGAACTGTCCAAGCTGCTGTGGCCCGTCTTCGTCTATTCTTTCCTGGAACTTGTCCAACATGCCTACACTGAAGATGCGAAAGCTTTCCTCAGAGACATCGGTCCTAACTTCCAGCCAGTACACGCGGATGATCTCAAGACCCTTGGTACCATTACATTACCACAGCACATCAACGAGAACCCCATGACAAAGCTGTATCGGGAAAACAAGTACCGAATCCCTCTGAACCAACATGCCAGCGGTGATCTTTTCAACTTTCTGGAGCGTGAGTCTGACCAGGGTGGTTCCGTGATTCGCCAAGTCCTGGCAACCTACTGCCAGATTGATTCTACAGCTCGTGGACCTATTACCCCCTTCAGTTTCGAAGCTGTTTACAGAAGGTCAAGAAACATGGAGATAGAGAGCGTGGATACCAATGAAGGTATCCCGGGCGTCAATATTGGTTTGTCGAACAAGGACGTTCTCGACCCAACTGCTCCCCTGAAGCTTGGACCACTACCTATGGACGCCGACCTGCGCGACGATGTGCGAGCTGAACTTGAGGAAGAGGAGCGACGAGTTCCGCCACCGCCCGGGAAAACATCGTTAGTGGATGAGTTCGACCAAAAAATCAAGCGTGAGGAGAGTGCAGATGCCCCAAGCAGAGCAGAGTTACCCTTACCACCCTCAAGGCCTAGGGACATCATGCTAGAAATGCAAAAGCTTCGAGAGAATCGCGACCGATTCAAGATCGATGGTGCGACGGGAGGCGTGGGGGTCCCTATCAGCGCATGCATGTTTACATTCCATAACACGCTTGGAAGGTGAGTTTTGACAGCCCTCGAGGAACCGCTGATACTAACAAGCTCCAGTGTTGCCTGTATGGACTTCTCCAATGATGGACAATTAGTGGCAGCTGGTACCACGGAATCTTACATTCGCGTTTGGTCGCTGGATGGTAAAGCCCTACCCACGATGAACGCGCACGAGAAAGAAGCGAAGTTCAACAGCCGCAAATTGATCGGACATTCTGGGCCTGTCTACGACGTGTCCTTCTCCGATGCTGTTTCTGGCCCTCCGCAGAAGCTCTTTGGCGACGAAGGAAAGTCGAACCCTGCCATGGACACGCGACCGAAGCTGCTACTATCAGCATCTGCAGATGGCCAGATTCGTCTGTGGTCACTAGAGTCTTGGAGTTGCCTGTGTCTATACAAGTCCCACGATGGACCTGCTTTTAGGACACTCTGGGGCCCCCATGGACACTATTTCATCAGTGGAGGATACGACAAAGCTGTTCGACTATGGATGCAAGACCATGCTTCCCCTCAACGATTGTTGGTTGGGCATGACACGTCCATCTCAGCGCTTGCATGGCACCCTAATGGTCTCTATGTCTTTTCTGCCTCTGACGAGACTGATAAGTCGATCCGTATGTGGTCTGTCGTAACTGGCGGCTGTGTCCGCGTGTTCACAGGCCACAACGAATACATCACCGCCTTGGAATGCGCGCCAAATGGCAAGATCCTAGCAAGTGCCGATTGTGCAGGTAACATCTTCTTTTGGGACCTTGCGAAAGGAACACGCATCAAGCGGTCACGTGGCCACGGTAAGGGCGGAATTTGGTCACTCAGCTTCAGTGTTGAATCCAACGTGCTTGCTTCTGGTGGTCAAGATGGCACAGTCCGACTCTGGGATGTCGAGCTGCCTTCTGATCCCCAAAAGGCGAGCCAGCAACAGACAGGCCTCGATGCGGCAGCAACAGGGGCCGATGGCACAAGCGCGGGAGGCACTGCTGGTGAGGCTTCTCGCGTAACAGCCGGAACTTCAGGACCAGCGGGTACCAGCGGGACCACCGGAACTCATAAGAAAAAGAATAAGGAGGTGATGATCACACCTGATCAGATCAGCGCGTTCGCGACGAAGAAGACACCAGTGATGAAGGTCAAGTTTACACGGATGAACTTGGTAATTGTAGGCGGCTGTTACGACCCCGAACGTTAGGAGCGGGAGGCAGTCGACCCAGTTGCTCGCGAGAAACGGCGAAGGCAACAATTTGCCGCTAAGTTTGGAATAGATTTGGGGCTGACGGCGAGACCTCGCAAATAGTCGACGATGTAACTGGGCCAGACAATCAGGAGAGGCGCAATGGGCTACCTTCGTATAGCGGTCATGATCACAGGTATTGGGAATATACAGCGGGGGCAGGATGATTGCGAATTTCGAGACTAAATAAAGAGACTGGTTTCAGTGAACAAGCTGGAATAGAGAACAGTCCACAGGAAATCGGATTAGGGCTGATGTCATTCTTTGCAACAGAGCATGGATGTCCTGTAGTAATAGAATCTGAGTAATAACCACGAAGTACTGTGAACCTATGATCATATTTAATCACTGATTGCATATCTGAGTATTCTATGGTAGTCTTTGAAGGCGTGTAAGTTGAAGCTGGTTGATATAACAATACGTACCTGCCTTACGGGGAAAGAGTGGGGCCGTCTCCGCTGACGTCCGCCTGCGTGGATGCTCCCAAGCTTCCAACCTCTACCTCTCAAGCCCGTTCTACATATCAACCTCGACCACTTTAAACCCAAACAGAGGTAGCGCCTCGCGATCGCATTAATTAGAAATGGACGTCGAAGAATCGCCTTGGGCCGACTCATCACAGGCCGCATCGCAACAGGCATCGCAGCCTGAAGCCGCGGCCTCGCAATCGTCCAACCCAGCTCCCTCTGCTTCCTCATCGGCCCCCCGTCCATCTAGAGGACCCCGTCGCCTGGTCGCTCAACCCACACGTCTCGAAGCTGTCGATGATCCTCTCGGTCCTCTCGGAGCCGCCACCGAAGACAATGGCCCTGCCCAGGATGCCCCTCCGGTGCCTCCGCAAAAGGAGCAGATGGTGATTCGTACCACCATGCCGCAGCCCCAGCAGCAGCGACGACCTGCTGATCCTCACCATATCGACGATGACGAGAACGATGGGCCAAAAGCTCCTCGCGCACCCCCTCCCGTTGAGGCTGCCCAACCCAGTGCCGTTAGGAGCAGCAATCAGCCGAGCGTTAGTGTTGAGCAGGCTGCCAAGCCAACGTTCCAGATTACGGTTGGCGATCCTCACAAAGTTGGCGATCTGACAAGTTCCCACATTGTCTATTCCGTTCGAACCAAGGTATGAAGAGCCGGCATCCAATTAACTCAATCAAGCACTTACGCAGAGAAACAGACCACTTCCAAGGGATATAAACAGCCCGAGTTCGAAGTCAAGCGCCGATATCGCGATTTCCTCTGGCTTTATACAACTCTTCATGGCAACAACCCAGGAATTGTGGTTCCGCCTCCTCCTGAGAAGCAGGCTGTCGGTCGCTTCGACAGCAATTTTGTTGAGAGCCGACGAGCTGCTCTTGAGAAGATGCTTAACAAGACCGCGATACACCCCACGCTCCAGCACGATCCCGATCTGAAGCTTTTCTTGGAAAGCGAAACTTTCAATGTGGACGTCAAGCATAAGGAGAGACGGGAACCCATTCCTACCGAGAGCAAAGGTGTGCTTGGGTCTCTGGGTATCAACGTTGGAGGCGGAAACAAGTTTGTGGAACAGGATGACTGGTTCCATGATCGCAAGGTCTATCTCGATGCTCTCGAGAATCAGCTCAAGGGACTTCTCAAGGCTATGGAGACCATGGTTGGCCAACGTAAGATGATGGCCGAGGCAGCTGGTGACTTCTCAGCTTCCCTCCACGCACTCTCCACTGTTGAATTGTCACCCTCACTATCAGGCCCCCTTGATGCTCTTTCCGAGCTCCAGCTTACTATCCGAGATGTGTATGACCGCCAGGCCCAGCAAGATGTTCTGACATTCGGCATTATTCTTGAGGAGTACATTCGCCTCATCGGTTCAGTCAAGCAGGCATTTGGCCAGCGACAAAAGGCGTTCTATTCATGGCATGCTGCGGAATCAGAACTACAGAAGAAGAAGGCCACGCAAGACAAGCTCTTGAGACAAGGAAAGAGTCAGCAAGACCGACTCAACCAGATGAGCGCTGAAGTTGGCGAGTCAGAGCGCAAGGTTCACCAGGCCAGACTTCTTTTCGAGGATATGGGCCGGTTGATGAGGAGCGAGCTTGATCGATTTGAGAAGGAGAAGGTGGAAGACTTCAAGAGTGGTGTTGAGACATTCCTTGAAAGCGCAGTTGAGGCGCAAAAGGAGGTGAGTACAGTGAAAGCAGTGAAAATAGAAGCGTGCTAACATGTTACAGCTTATTGAGAAGTGGGAGACATTCTTGATGCAGCTTGACGCTGAAGACGACGAGTCAGTATTTTATAGACCACCAGTATACCAGCAGCAACAGCAGCAAAAGGGAGGTGATACTGCTGTTGACCGCGCTCGAGCGAGGATAGACGAAGACTCGGATTAGATGGACCGGGCGTCGGTTTCCCCAACGCATCTTGGCGGTTCTATCTGGTAGCGATGAGGTTGAGCTCCTGATGGGAGGAAGAATTATATTCACGTCCACAGTGATGTTTGACTATTGATCAGTTCCGAGAATCGGAGACACGTGTTTTTTATATCTTACAAGCCTTGGGGGCTTTATAGCTGTTGTACATATCGAACCGCCCCCACCCCTATGCTTCCAATTCTCGGATGTCCTCAATAGTAATTTATACAAGACTCATCTTCACCCCCAAGTTGACAGGGTTGTGGTTCTTGTGGTAGCTGTTCCTTCTCTATCAACAACATTATTTCTTTGTTTACTTTCTCTTCTTAGCCTGCTTCTTGGGTCCTGAATCCCTCATAGCGTTCGCATCTTGTGTTGGCGCATATCCAGTGATAAGATCCGCATAACCTTCGTCAGCGGTCTCAGCAGCACCTTCACCCTCCTCAGCATGAGAAGCATCGTAGGCACGACCGTAGCGTTCTCGGAAAGCAGCCAGTTTACCGGCCTCATCGAGCTCGACGTTCTTGAGTGACTTCTCAGATGGCTGCCACAGCAATGTGTTGCGTGTGTCCTTTGTAGCGCGGTAGATGGGTAGTGGTGAAGTGGTTCGCATGGTGTATGCGGAGCCGTCGGATAGAGTGACGAGCTGGGTGAATGTGTATGGTCGGCGTGGTCGAGGAATGAATGTGGCATGACGGACTTGGCCGAGGGAGAGGCGGGTTGGTGAGCATGGTGTTGAGAGTGTTGTTCGTAGAGGCGAGAAAGTCGTCGGTGACACTGAGAACTTGGCCATTGTGAATTGGAAGCGCTACTATGAGCGAGGCCGGAAAAGACGAATTGACGACCCTGACAGCGATTGACGACCTAGATTGGTGGTGAAGCTTCAGATAGGTAGGCCTGAGGTCGATCGGTAAAATTTAGGATGCGAGGTCCGAGTGCGGGTACACCAAGCAAGGGTTCGGCATCTTATCGATAAGAAAATGCAATTGTTCTTCGTCATTTCTAGACCGGCTCGGCCTCCGACTGCGAACGAGTGAAATCAAAAGGCACCATTTTACAAGAGGCGATTTAACGTCCTCTCTACGGTTTATTTGAGGTTATTACTAGTGCATTTGTTGATAATGCGCTGTGGTGGTCAATGAAGAGCTTCCGAGCATTGCGCAATGGCGCTGCGACAGTACTTGTCATGACGAGAGGCGGGACCAGAGGATTCAGTTCTTTGCGAAATACTGGGTGCCTACAGCGTTCAATAAGAGCAGTGGATGTTTATGAAAGATGCATGGCTTCGGGTTCGGGGTCTCGCTCGTCGCAACCGGCGCTGCATCGTGAGTAATTCTGCCATGGCCTGTTACTCTAGCTAATGCTATACTGTAGATAGAAGACATCACACAACTGCGACTGCAACTACATGGCACACGTCCCCAGCCAAACCTCCGACTGTCCATCCCACGAAACAAGTCCCTCTGCCCGAACAACTTCGCTCCATTATGCGTCTCCTCCCACATAGCGTTGTTGTCTGTACATCAAACCAACCTGGTGATGGCCCTCGTGCCATGACGATGTCGTCTTTTACATCATTAACACTCGCACC
Source organism: Fusarium acutatum (assembly GCA_012932015.1). NCBI lineage: Eukaryota > Fungi > Ascomycota > Sordariomycetes > Hypocreales > Nectriaceae > Fusarium > Fusarium acutatum. The sequence continues at coordinate 205,908 of JAADJF010000080.1, read as the reverse complement.
CACGCCTCTAGTCACATTCAACATTGCCACGCCGAGCAGAACACTGGATGCTATAAGAGCAAGCGGTGGTTTCAACGTACATGTCCTGTCAGGGGATGAGCGGGGCGCAAATGTTGCGAGTCACTTTACAAAAGGCAATTTTGGAGGGAATGCATTCAAGGGACTGCATTATACCCAAGAAGACGACGAGGCGCCCGTAATAAGAGAGGACGGCGTCATGTTTGCTCTTCGGTGTAGGGTACTCCAAGATGCGCCAGAGGGAGGGCTCTTGAGAGTGAGAGACCATGTCATTGTGGTGGGAGAGGTTGTAGAGATGGTGAGGGTTGGGGAAGAGGAGGATGAGGATTTTGGACTTGTCTATGCGGATAGAAAGTATAGAGAGGTTGGAGCGGTGTTGGAGATGTAAGTGATGGGATTGTATCAAAAGCTGGTTAGAGTGTATAGTACCCTGTATAACAAGGCCTGGCGAAGAACATGGAGTTGCCGTGGTTCTCGAAGCTTCATGATAAATGATAACAAATTACGGATATTCTGGAATAGAAACAAAGGGCTTCATGCCATCGGATTGCGTGTAAGTTTGGCGTCTCGCTTGATGTTTGAGGTGGATATCATGGTCACTTGATGCTCGATTGGCAAACTGAGATGCCAAAGAACAAACCAGAAGAACCACAAATAATATCCAATTTTAGCAATTGAGCCTACAGTTTGCCCACGTTTGATAGATGCTGAGTATATTGCCTGTCTCAGACAATTTATCTGCCTTCCGATCAACCTCGGCTTGATACATTTGTTACATATACAGTGAAACTCAGCCTTGCTTTCAACAATTGCATCTCATTGGTCTACACAAATTACAAAACAGCTCAGCACAGCTAGGCTTTGAACTTCGCCTGGGCTGCTGGTAGATGGGTTGGCCTCAATTGAAACAGTTGGCCATCGTAAGCAATGCCCGCCCAGGCAGCACACGCAACAGTCGATTTGTATGGCTAGAAGATTCGATTCGATCGAGGGGTCGTTACTTTCGCTGGGGTAAGAAAGCGGAAGCGGTGGGACTCTGAAATGGAAAGCCTAGGAACTTGAACAAGGGTCTCTTTCAGCCTCGAATGAGGGGTTGTTCAAAGCCCCATCCATATCCATGGCAATAAGGCTCTGGACCAATTTGTCTACGCTAACAATGAATAGAGATTTGCCATCACGATTGAGAGTTTTTGTATGATTCATGTAGATCAATGAAATCTCTGTTTTTTACAATCACAGTAGCTCGTTGTTTGACTCGGATAGCCTGCTGGGTTTGTGGTACCTGAATTCGCAAAAGATAGACATTTGGGGCGATGCACGTCGAGCTTGTGAAGGGAAACGTGGAAGAGTCTAGCAAACAATGGCCAATCACTCGAGACTGATCCATTCATTTTGCCTCCCTCCTGGTCCCTTTGTGCTTTTTTTGGGGTAAGCAATGTACTAGGTATGTACCTTGCCTCAGGGAACAAGAAAAACTCGAGACTTTAGAAGAGGTGCCAAAATAAACTCAGTAAAGAGTCTCCTAAGCTGAAGCTAAGTTACCTAAAGCTTTTCGTCGCTTAGGATCGAGGAGCCTAAGGTTATTGCCTCCATTAGCCTGGTACAGTGGGCCAGATCCTTAGCAGACCGCAAAGGTGCAGACGGAATCAGAGGCAAACTGTAGCAGTGTTGGCCACTTCGTCTGCCGCCGACACGGTTGCTGTGGTTGCCTTCAACTGAGGCAAGGCAAGGTACCTCAGCGATGGAGCTAGCGGAAGGCGGGGGAGAGAGCTGTAGGTAGCGGCGCTAGGTGGCTAGGTGGGCTCCGTGGGCTCTTTTGGCCGTAGAATCTCATGGAACCCTTCACAATCGCAGAAGCAGATGGAAGGAAGGAGGGGCCGGCCGCGCCTACATATTTTTCTTGCGCAGCTCTTGAAACTTCCTTCTCTTTTCCAAACAACATCTCTCATACTTTTCTCTCGCCTTTGCTGCCAAACCTCTCTCTATCTCCTTTTCTCTCACAGGAGACCCAAACCGCCTTTTTCTTTTTGTAACGATATCTCAAGGTATGTACATGATTGTCATGACAGTTGCTGTCCCCCGCTATGCCCACCTTCCATCAGCCTTGCACGCAGCTCTCCTCGAATTTCCCCTGTGGTCATTTGCTGCACCGATACCTTTCCAGAATAGCTTCAGACTCCTCCATGAGCTTCTTGTTTGTGCGTGGAATTCGCTATTTTCTGGTCTTGGAAAGGTAGCAGGTGCTCGTCTCGCCGAGGAAGCTCGAGTTCTAGAGCCTTCTCAACCCCTCCATACACACCCTCACCGACACACACCCACTTTCAACCTCACAATTATAAATTCGTCCCCTTTTCCCTTCAATCACTAACTGTCTGAACAGTCACGATTCCCTTTGATACCCGACAACATGTCTGAAACCTTCGAGTTCCAGGCTGAGATTTCTCAGCTGCTCTCTCTTATCATCAACACCGTCTACTCAAACAAGGAGATCTTCCTCCGAGAGCTTGTCTCCAACGCCTCAGATGCCCTAGACAAGATCCGATACAAGGCCCTTTCGGACCCTAGCCAGCTCGACTCTGGCAAGGACCTCCGAATTGACATCATCCCCGACAAGGCCAACAAGACTCTTACCATCCGGGATACCGGTATTGGTATGACCAAGGCTGTAAGTTAACATTGACGTCAAATCAGACATAGATATCATATAATAACATTCTATAGGACCTTGTCAACAACTTGGGTACTATTGCCCGATCCGGCACCAAGCAGTTCATGGAGGCCCTGACTGCTGGCGCTGATGTTTCCATGATTGGTCAGTTCGGTGTCGGTTTCTACTCCGCCTACCTCGTTGCCGACCAGGTCCGTGTCATCTCCAAGAACAATGATGACGAGCAGTACGTCTGGGAGTCTTCTGCTGGTGGTACTTTCTCCATCACTGAGGACACCGAGGGTGAGCCCCTCGGCCGTGGTACCGCTATCATCCTCCACCTCAAGGATGAGCAGACCGAGTACCTGAACGAGAGCAAGATCAAGGAGGTCATCAAGAAGCACTCCGAGTTCATCTCATACCCCATCTACCTCCACGTCGAGAAGGAGACCGAGAAGGAGGTCCCTGATGAGGAGGGCGAGGAGGTCACCGAGGAGGGTGATGACAAGAAGCCCAAGATCGAGGAGGTCGATGACGATGAGGAGGAGAAGAAGCCCAAGACCAAGAAGATCAAGGAGACCAAGATCGAGGAGGAGGAGCTCAACAAGCAGAAGCCTATCTGGACCCGCAACCCCCAGGACATCTCCCAAGAGGAGTATGCTTCCTTCTACAAGTCCCTCTCCAACGACTGGGAGGACCACCTCGCTGTCAAGCACTTCTCCGTTGAGGGTCAGCTCGAGTTCCGCGCTATCCTCTTCGTTCCCAAGCGCGCTCCCTTCGATCTCTTCGAGACCAAGAAGACCAAGAACAACATCAAGCTCTACGTCCGACGTGTCTTCATCACTGACGATGCTACCGACCTCATCCCTGAGTGGCTCGGCTTCGTCAAGGGTGTTGTCGACTCTGAGGATCTTCCTCTCAACCTGTCTCGTGAGACTCTTCAGCAGAACAAGATCATGAAGGTCATCAAGAAGAACATTGTCAAGAAGTCTCTTGAGCTTTTCCAGGAGATCGCTGAGGACAAGGAGCAGTTCGACAAGTTCTACAGCGCCTTCTCCAAGAACCTCAAGCTTGGTATCCACGAGGACTCCCAGAACCGCTCCATCCTTGCCAAGCTCCTCCGATTCAACTCCACCAAGTCTGGTGATGAGCTCACCTCCCTCTCCGATTACGTCACCCGCATGCCTGAGCACCAGAACAACATGTACTACATCACTGGTGAGTCCATCAAGGCTGTCTCCAAGTCTCCCTTCCTGGACGCTCTCCGCGAGAAGGGCTTCGAGGTTCTCTTCCTCGTTGACCCCATTGATGAGTACGCCATGACTCAGCTCAAGGAGTTCGAGGGCAAGAAGCTTGTCGACATCACCAAGGACTTCGAGCTCGAGGAGACCGAGGATGAGAAGAAGGCCCGTGAGACTGAGGAGAAGGAGTACGAGAGCCTCGCCAAGGCCCTCAAGAACGTTCTCGGCGACAAGGTCGAGAAGGTTGTCGTCTCTCACAAGCTCGGCACCTCTCCTTGCGCTATCCGAACTGGCCAGTTCGGTTGGTCCGCTAACATGGAGCGTATCATGAAGGCTCAGGCTCTTCGTGACACCTCCATGTCCAGCTACATGTCTTCCAAGAAGACCTTCGAGATCTCCCCCAAGTCTCCTATCGTCCAGGAGCTCAAGAAGAAGGTTGAGACTGACGGCGAGAACGACCGCACTGTCAAGTCCATCGTCCAGCTTCTCTTCGAGACCTCTCTCCTTGTCTCTGGCTTCACCATTGACGAGCCCGCTGGTTTCGCCGACCGCATCCACAAGCTTGTCCAGCTCGGCCTCAACATTGAGGAGGATGATTCTGCCCCTGCTGAGGCTGATGCCGCCACCGATGCCCCTGCCGCCGCCACTGGTGACAGCGCCATGGAGGAGGTTGACTAAATGACCACGCATGCTAAACGGGATACCATAAAAAGTCAATGGAGTTGAAGGGTTTCGGTTTTTATGAGCAACAAGGTCTTTTTTCTGTCTTCTGGTTTTTATGCGGGCTTATCGGATTTGAGCAGCCGCTTATTCTGCCATAATTCCCCAGTCCTTTTGAGAGGAGGACGGGGTGTAACTCTAGTTAGCTCTATGATTACGAGAGAGATGAAGTAGACGCGAAATGGAAATGGTATAGAACAATCGTCTCGTCCCTGAATGTGATGTGAATGTGTGAATTGGCTAGGGAGGAAAGAAAACTCAGGACCTCGATCCTAAGTGACAAAAATACTGAGGTCAGTTAGTATAAGTTTAGGCAAATTAGTATAAGCTTAGGATACCTTTTATTGAATTTATTTTGACATATATCAAGGCCAAATGTTTTATTGCTCCCCGAGGTCGACAGATTACGACTTGAAGCAATGACTCGATCAAATTTACTATGGGGGTATATAATCTATCTTTGTAGGATGTGGAAGCAGTCCATTGCTTCTTGTAACTAGTCCGTTTCTCGTTTCCAATTCTAAAAGCCCATATGTACGGGTCACAAAACGGGACTGAGATGGGATATGTATCTAAAGTTGGTATTGTACAGATGTCAGATGCGACAAGCGCTCAGTATGACCAGCATACTCTTCTAAAGCCTGGTTCGACTACACGAGAACGTAGAGAGCGCAGATCTGTGAAGTCGTTAGTTACAGTTTGACATGAATCTTGGGAATTGTGACATACCATGCTGAGACCGAGAACCATTGATGCCCAAAAACAGACATTGTTCAAGGTCTTCTTACCACGGACCCATCGCGTACGTTGAAGCATCACGATGGGTAGTTGAAGCATCTGACACACGAAGCCGTAACCACGGAGCTTCTTGGTGATACACGCCATGACGATCTCATGGCCAATGGCAGAGATGAGGAATGTCAACGCCGTGGCAGCTCCTCTGCCAATGCGAGGTCGAGAGGCGCTGTAGACGTGGCGTCGAAGGAAACTATACACGGGGATATTCCACTCGCGCGAGAACTCCATCCAGTCGGTTGAGTTCCACCAGTCAGAGTAGAAATGTCTATCAGCGAAGCAAGTAATCTCAGCAAATGCACCGAGGACGTATTCGAAGATGACGAGGAAAACGAGGAGGAACGTGAGCATGAAAGGGAAGAGAAGCCATGAGATGGTCTCCGCTAGGATGAGCGACTTCTCCGAAAGCGATGAGACCGCTGGAACGGCATCGAGGCGCTCTGAGGCATCGATAAGAACGGGAAGAATGAAATCTTCTGAGATGATTGTTAAGAGAAAGATGCAGCCAAAAGTGGCGATGATCTTGGAAATGAGAGAAATCCAGTTGATGCGGGATGTTCGAGGATATTCGATCTCGTAGCAGAGCGTTGGACAGAGGAGATAGTCCATGTAATTGGACCAGGTGAGGTTGTTCGGATATGTGACGTTGCCAATGGGACTCGTAAGCTCACGGGCAAGATCCTCTCGCAAATCATCGACTTCGTCGGCACTGTTGTTGCCGCTCGCGACAGGACTGGGTACCAAAAGGTTGTTGTTAACAGCATCAACCTCCTCGTTGCTCTTATTTCCATCACTGTTGCTGCGCTTGGCTTGCTGTCGCTTCTTGCTACGGTTTCGACGGCGCTTCTTACTACCAGAGCTAGTAGCCTCGCCGTTAGCGACACTGTCGGTGGATGGATATTGGTAGGCTGGTCGTCGATCGTAAGGCGACAAGGGGTTGTCGAGAGCGTACAGTCGCTTCTCCGTCTGTGATAAATGTCCGTTGTAGAAAGCGTACGAGTGCATCTTCATCAATAGTACCATGGTATGCAAGAGCAAAAAAACCTGCGACGTCCAGGTCCATTCAAAGTGGAAGGGCACAACAATCCAAAGAGAAAGCCAAGCAACCTGGTAGATGCTCTGAATAGCTATTCCACCCTTGTCCCAGGACAGAAAGCTACCGGGTTTTGCACTTCGAGCTGCGCGGTTCAATGGCAGACTAACAGCTGTCGTTGCGACCATAAGGAAATCGGCAATGGCAAGATGCCAGAGCTTTACTGTGAAGAGGCCCCATATTTGCACTCTAAGAGGAAATCCAGTATCTTTGAGGTTGCGTAGCATTGAGGTGATGCCCATGATGGCAAGGCCAATCCAGAATAGGTTGAAGAAGCCATGGAAGTCTCGGTAATCGCTTTCGGGGTCGAAATGACTGACGCGCGAGGCGAACTCGATCGTGGGAAATATACGGCGGCGTTGCTCTGCACGGGTTTGCTTTCGAACTGTCGAGAGGACTTTAACGGATGGAGGCGCGTTCTCTGGGACGGGCGTGGAACGACCGCTGTACACAATTAGCTTGAGTGCACGGTTTGGAAGTTCAATCATACCTAGTCAATCCACTGGCAGTTCCTGTGCTCATGTTATCGGGCATGAGGTGTCCCTCACTATCTTCTGCTGTTGACATGCGAAGAACCCCCGAGACTTGTGAATGTTTCGGTTTGCGCGGTCGAGGGCGTATAACGTGGTCATGATCGCCCGCGTGACCATTCCCATTGGGAAGAGGATCGACTGAAGAGCTCATATTCGTAAATTTATACAGTATATGTTCGTGTGATCGTCGTAGATGTCGTGGTAAATATTGAGGATTTGTTTGACGTCGCCTTGGAGAGGAAGATAGAGTTTCGGCAGTAGTGTCAACTCGGCGCCCGCGGAAGAAGACGAAACAATCGGAAACAGAAAGCGACAAAAATAGATGAGAACGTGAGACACGACAGTAAATGCCCGAACGTGATCTTGTCTTGATTGTCGTGGCTTCGTTGTCGTCAAGACGATATGATAAGGCAAAGGAGGGGAGATAAGAAGAGGAGGGAGAGAATGCGGGTATAAACCTGAAATAAGGAGCGGAAGGAAGTGAACGACGTAGCAGAAGCCAAGAGCTCTCGACTTGTTTCTTGTTTTCTTGTGGATGCAAGGTAAGGTACCTTACTCAAATATTGTGCTATGGATGGATTCAGTGGTCAGCGGCTCTGGGGGCCGAATTGATGACAGCTCTTACCCTTTTTTAGGTGCATTGAACCCCTAACTCCAACTACAATAAAATGACGTAACATTCATTCAAATGGATCATCGGGTCCTTCGTCATTTCTGCACGCACTCAACCTTACTCAATCTTACAGGCTGCAACTACAATACGATTATACGTTATACTCGTATAACAATGATCTCTAGGCAGAATTATTCAATGCGAATACTCTTATTGTTTAGTTGCTTGTTCGACCAATGGAGTCAATCCCTGCTAGGCTGACCTGGCCTGACTGGAGACTGTCCGCGTATCACGTATCGTCATTCGCCCTCGTTTTTCGCATTCGTGAGTCGTATCCTTTCTCGTTGGTCGCCAAGAGCTCGGTTTTAGGGTTGACGTTGACTGGTCTGACATTCGTTTTGGATCATGATCCTTGTACTGGAGCTTACCCTTCGTTCGGATGTTTCTTCATTCATCCAACATGTTGATGTTTTCCCTCTCTAGGTACTGAGATCTCTAGATTGAGGGAGATGAGACTGGCTTACGGCATCACAACGTCAACTTATCAACCACCGTGGACTTGCACCTTTTAACAGCTGTCATTCTTCTGAACGCGCATTGTTCGAAACAGGATCATGTCTACGCTGAGCATAGCCACCATAAACTTTTCCGCTCTGTGGAGAGATTCCTCGCCCCCAAATGATCAGGCCAAATTTTGATGCGCATACTAAGTTAGCTGTGCAAGCAGATTCCTGAAACGATATTCCAGAGGTTCTCAAATGGCTGAATAAGATGCCTCGTCTTACTACTATGTTGCATTCGAACAGAGTCAGAACTGACCACTTCTCCAGATTACACCTTTGGACCCTATCTCACAGCAAAACCAATAGCACTCCTCACCGTATCGTGACCCAAACCTATGTACTTTAGCTTTTAATACACAAAAGTTTGCTCTGAAGTGTTTTCCCCCAAAATACTGGATTTACCAGACTGTCCTCTTGTTTCCTCCTTCAATACCTTCTCATCATGGCTAACCAAACAACCCAACATCACAAAATGAGACTTCGCAGCTCAGGCTACCTCAGGTGGTCGTATCTACCACAAGATGTTCGTCGCAACATTCTCAACACGATAGTCGACCAGAGAAATCCTCGCTGGCCTGCTTTGGCCTCGGTGTCTAAAGAGTGGCAAAGCGTTATCGGAACGAGAAACATGGCCAGGCTGAACCTCCGACCATCGTGTCTGGAGGATTTTGAGCAAGCAGTGGTTCGACAGAGAGACCTTGTGAGGCATATCTATCTCAATGTTGAGCTAACCGAATACAACTGCAGGCTTTGCAAACGAGATTTTTTATTTTTCCATCACCATAAGCGAAAAGAATGACCATCTTATGGCCAAAGCGGTCCAAAAGCTTTTGATCATTCTCGGCACTTGGTCCACAACAAGCCCTCTAACACTGGAACTCAACGCATCGTCGGCTAGTGACTCGGAGCACTGGTTTAAGAACTTTCGTTTCAATGACGAGCACGATGCTCCTTATGTCCGAGACCCAGTCATCCCCATGGAAGCAACGCATCATGACTGGCACGACCCTAAGCACGGTTGGGAAAATGGTGTCCGGGCGAAATCTCCCCCTTTCAGCGCACTTGAGCGGCTGTTCGGGCCTATCGACTTGCTGTATTATATTTCCAATTCCAACACCGTATATATTCCCATGGTCAACGCAGTTACCCGTCTCATGATCCGTCGGCAATTCCGCCATCTTCTTGAGCCTTCGGCATTGGAATATATTCTGTCCAGATTCAGCCGCCTAACGGATTTCGTTTACGAGCCATGGTCTCAAGAATATACAAGTATCCTTCTGGGTCCATGGGATCCATTGACTCGTACGTGTATGCCAGAGACTCTCAAAAGATTGATTATATTTCAGGTTTCCAAACAATATCTCACAGAGAGCGCCCTTCAAGATTATGGTGCTTTCATGATCCCTCCGGAATTTGAATCGGAGTTCAATCTCCCCGACAACACTAAGAGCATCGCTCAGACAAGTCTGAGACTTAATGAACCCTCTGTCTCATTCTTTATCGATGCTATGAACTTCTTCGAGGCATGCGAGGAAGCATGGACTTGGGATCACCTGAAATCTCTCTCCCTGACATCAAGTCTTCTCTTTCGGAGTACAAAGGGACAGAAGCAGCGCATCGATAACCTGCTTATCGCCGCAGCAAAGCTCGTACTGCGAATGCCGAACCTGACTACCATGGTACTCTGGAATGGAGGGACAGGGAGAGCTTGTGCATTCATGTACACCAGGACAAAGCACTACGCCCATATTACCTGGCGAGGAACTCGGGACTTGGAGATCAGCCGACAAGTCTTGGAGGTATGGGAGGATGTTGCCAAGCTTCATTCGCTGGAGCTCAGAATCTCGCATGAGCGACTTCGGGAGACCATTAGATCTCATGGAGACGCCATTTTCCATCTCAACTTGCCTTGCCAGGTTATTGAGCCTACGTCGCTCTGGCAAATCCGGGTGGAGGACGCGCAGGGACTTTAAAGTATGTCCCTAGTGCTTGAGAATAGAAGTTTGCTCTCTATTTCGATGGTGAGGCAAGGTTGGAGAAGTGGCCTTTCCTTAGGGTGCAAGAAACATCTGGCACCTTGGATCAAGGTAATATAAAGATCTACTCAATTTGCCTCAATCTTCATTTTATTAGGATAGTCGTCCTAAGCTTTTGTCTCTTCTGGCCAGTGTTACGGGATATTTAGCACTTGTGGCAGTGCCACAGTATCAAGATATGGCCATTCAAATCATCAATTCAACTACTTTCATAAGCCCTTTCTTTCATCCCTCAACTGTTCGTTCTTGTTCCATCATTGTAGCAAAATATCTCCCTCCGTCTTCATTTCAAGAATATCCTTTCCCCTATTTCCGTCCGCTTTGTAAACACAATTCGCGGATCACATTTCCCTTGCCCTTCTTGCTCACTTCGAGCTCAGAGCCGCCAAACCTTCATAATGTTTCTGGAACTCAATTATCTTATCGATAACCGCTTCGTTGTTTTGCGCGTCCATGAAATTCCGTAGCGAACGTACGGCCATATCAGCCCATTGCCTACGCTGGGTCTCATCTTTCGTTCTCTGCGCATTCATAACAGCCCTCTCGAAGGAGGCCATGGGGAGAACGTATCCGGGACAACTTGGTGGGTCGTCCTCTTGGGTTTGGATTCCGACCAGACGGTTCATCGCATACTGGATCACTTTGTGTACAGAAGTCTGCCCGGAAGGTGTCTGGGTTGATTGCAGAAGCGCCAAGGGATTCCTTGAGCTTGCGCTCTCCCAGTACTTGATTTTATCCCGATCTTCAATGAAAGTATTGATCGCCTAGATCAAGGTTTCATTTATGATGGGTGCATTGAGCTGCGAAGGCGAGTTGGCCAGCTTTTGTTGGATAACGCCCCATGCGATATGAGACTCCTCAGGTCGGTCTCTGAGGACGGTCAAGACTTTTTTGAGCGTTATCAGAGAATTCCTAGGGTCGCTGATTGCTGCTTTCTGGATAATTATTAATCTTTCTGTATCGATTTGTAGAGTCAAGTGTTCTGGCGGCATTCCGTAAAAAAAATGGGAGCCCGTCAAGCCCCTGGCGGAGCTTGACCCTTCCCAGGAGGCCTAGGTACTTGATCCAAGCGAGACGACACTCCTCCTTGTATAGAAAGTATGAGTTCTGTTCTGATGTCTGCTCTCGAGGGATGGTAGCTGGTAGTAGAGCATTCTCTCTTTTTACTAAAGGAGGAGGTATGCCTGCTAGTCTATTTGTTAGTTTAGGTATAAAAGGAAGCATTTGACTTACCTGTTGGTGGCGAGGCGCCAGTCAAGTCAATGGACTGGGAAGACATATTGAAGTCTTAGGTGCGACGCCTTTGAAAGAGGGTTAAGGTTACTAAGTTGATAGAATTCTCAGGGTGTTGGCATGTATCGCTGAGATAATGTGAAGTGCAGGGGAAAGAAGAAGGAAGAAGTGGAAAAAGCGAGTAAACACGGCCTTTTAAAATATCTCTATCCTAAACTTATCCTAAGACCTATCTGCCTAAGGCATAAAACACAGTCCTTAGGCAACTTGAAATGTGTTTAGGCAACTCACCTATAACTGCGATTTATTCACTATCATCCAAGACCAACTACAAATTAACCCGCCGGATATAAACTCGGCTATCATCTCTTCAGCGCCTTCAGTGATCTCTTTGAATCGCTCATCAGTGGTAACCTGTCGACCTAAATACTTTACATCTTTAAATAATATTCCCCAACCGAGAGATCCTCATACAAAGTTGTTAATGAGTTTACAGTCTGTCTCGTTCATTCCCAGGACAGGTGTCTGCTGCTAGGTCAAGTCTTCCAACTGGCCTTCAGAGCATAAACCTCTGGCCCCAGGCCTTAGTAGCTGCTGCCCGAAGTCCTTGTCTAATCTCATGGCAGTTTCATGGAAAAGATCGACGAGTCCAGTCTCTCAGTTACGAGTAGACGAAGACCCTGGTAAGCCGCTTACACCTTTCGACGAATATGAGCTAGTGCTTTGAGATATAAACTGTTGGCCAAGCCGCTCAGCTTCAGAGTTGTCATTGTATCCATTCAGACGTTGGTTGTGTCTTACCACGAATATATTATGTCAAGTTTCGTCTGTTCCGTCATCATCTCCTTCTTGAATACTCCAAGTTTATCATCAAGCCTTTTCTCAAGACTCGCTATTACATTGGTCTCGATAGTTGTTGCATGGCGATATTCGGACAAGTCCTCATTCGCAGCGCAAATCTCATCCAGCCAGCTTCAGCTATACTTATGACATCGCACCAAGGCCTTGTTCTTCATTTCCTTGCTGAACGTCTTAATGATAGGATGAAAGACCCACTGTTCAATTTGAGGAAGAAGACTCTCCTGATTGAAGCCTCAATGGCCGAGTTCCCGGTTGAGGTCACCGGCTTGCAGCATTGTTCTCTCGCAGATCATGTGTTATCATTAGACTTACAAGATGAGTATCGAGTCAAGTAATAATCATCACCTGATTTAGAATTGACACTTAAACGTAAACCCCTAATTCAAAAGGCCCATCATTGGGGAAGCTCTCTCATCCTGGGTAAGAAGGAAAATTGATCTAAAGCAACAGTAACTACGTTCTGCATCTTCTGGTACTGATCCAGCAATGACGAATCTAGGCGACATTCTCAGACCCCTGTTTCATAAGCAGCATCATCCGGTATGGTGTAGTGGCTAACATTTCGCGCTCTCATAACTTGAGGGATTAGTTCCGCGGAGCCCAGGGTTCGATTCCCTGTACCGGAGGCCTATATGTTTTGCTTCATTGGGCAGACAATCTCTACCGTGATGTGAAATAGAAATACCTTTTTGACCATGACTATGAAGGACTGTGACTAAACAAGAAGTGCAGAGGCAATGTAGATATTGAGGTAAATATTATTTGATATACTTGTTCAGAAAGCAAAAGACATCTGGCCACAGACAGGCTTTATTTGGTCCATGCACTTGCTCGTAGAAAATGGACCATCGGCGAGATGTCGCTCATAAGGGATAAGGAGCGAAGAAACGATAGGAAGAATGAACAGGGGGTCGTCGAAGAAGCGCAGGCATAGTCGTCTAAGGCTATAGATATGTCGCCCCCTACCGACGCTGACTTTGATAGACATACATATTATAAGGTTTAGGACCAACTTCAAGTGTGCGGGGATTCAGCTTTCCACGTCGATTGAGGAACACAACATCCTGCGGCTCGGTGATATCGTACGGCGGTCAACACAGCGAGAAGACTACATTGTCCATGCTGCGCGCTGAATGCCGGACGGCGTGCTGCGAGTTAAGAGACGAGCTCCTTCTCGACAGAACTCAAGATTGAAAGACAGAGTCAAGAGCAATTTCCAGGATGGCTTTCGTATAAACAAGGGAGACCATGCAGGCGAGCACTTCCGGGTCGTTGCGGATACATTTTGCATATCGCTTGCAAGTTATCTGTCAGGGCAACTGCCATATTCGTGACTGAAAGGAGTTGCAGAGCGATACAGAAAAGTGCTGCCAACTTCTAAGCCCATTTAGAACAGCATGAGCTGTCCTTGATGGTGGTGAAGTTGAAGTTGATGTAGGAGTTGAGTCTGGAGTTGCCCAGTGGGGCATGAACTCAATTCATTGACTCCGAAACATCGCTGCTCAGAATGGCAGGTTCCCCTCGCAGGTAATTGCGAGATTCACCTACGGAGTCTCACTCTCATTTCTTGCCCGTGACATACCTGTTCCTCCATCCATTTCTTAATATATCATTAACACCAATTGCCTACCTGATTCTCGCCAGCTCCTTCGACCACATACGCCAGAATCATTGATGTCTATTGACAAAAAGGGATCATGACGCTGGCCTGACACTCATCCACCAAGACGAGCTCACGAAAACAGCAAAAAGAGACTCCGGTACAGGGAATCGAACCCTGGGCTCCGCGGTACTTGATCTCTCAGGTTATGAGAGCGCGAAATGTTAGCCACTACACCATACCGGATGATGATTCGTTGAAGTTTCGGTCTCCAATCGGGCGACAACAGCATGGCTGTGTTGGGCTGGGAGTAACGACTCAGTCTTGTCCTCGTTGGCAGGTCACGCATGTCTCTGCTGGACTTAAGTGCAACATGCAGTTATCTGCCATTACACGGGTCGTTACATGTGGATATGGGGCAGTTGAAGATAGCCAGCACGCCTATGTTCGGTGACACGCATAAGTTGTTGATCCTGATTCTGGTCAGGAGAGGCTGTCGGATCATAATACAGGAGGGTATGTAGAAAGATATGTAGAAAGAGATTGAGAGCCAGTTCTATTCCAGCGACGGTATTGTCGTATCACGATACAAATCGACGTTTGTGTTTGTTGATACAGAACCGCTTGAAAATGGGTGCTTCGCAGCTCTTGTGTAGATATAGAGTGGTGAGCATAGGCTAACGAAAGGGCTTGTGCTCCAAATCCGACTTCTTTTTGTTCTTACTGGTCTTCTTATTTCCGAGTGTTATATCATGCTTGGAGGAGGTGCCCCGGCCATGAACGATATCGGCAAATCACAGCATGTCTGTCTTTGGTCTGCAGAGCATGGCTTTTTTGCGTCCATTCAAATGAGACACATGCCCATCTAGTTTCAGCTGTAAGGGTTCGAAAATCGGTGCAATATGTTGTCCCCCTTAATTGAGTAGTTGGTGATTAATAAGTGACATCGGGGAGGTCTGCCAGGTAAGTTCTTACTTAATAAGCTCAACACAACACGTAATTGCGTGAACACATGAAGATGTATGAGAGAAAGTGACATTATCCGAAGCGTTTCATACACACTGCATTTACAGCCCGTTGGAAAAGCCCCATATTGGTTATGTAGATTAGTATAGGAGATGAGACAGAATAATGCTGGGACAAGAGCTCGACTTGGAGATGAAGCAATAGCAACGCCAGGCCAGACAACTATATACAAACAACCGCAACCACTATCGCAAATAACCGATCCCATTAATAAAGCCTTTACTCTTTTAGTAGTAGTTATTATTAGTATGTATTTCGCCCACACCTACCCACCTTATTGCAAGCCCTCTCATTCTTACTTCCTTAGGTTCATCCATCATTACTAAGTTTAACCAACATAACCCTCAGACAATCCCATTTCTTGCCTCTGCTTTATTATGCGAGTATTGAAAGTTTATAGTTATTATACACAAGCAGCTAGCAATGAGCCAGACAAACAGCAGCAGTCTGCTAATCGCTCCAGCACCAAACCCACCAGATCTCCCTCCATCCATCCTCATCAATTACAGCAATCAGCAAAAAGAAATCCTTAAACCAGCAAAAGATATAAACTCCGGTACAGGGAATCGAACCCTGGGCTCCGCGGTACTGATCCCTCAGCTTAGAAGATGAGAGCGCGAAATGTTAGCCACTACACCATACCGGACGATAAGGCTTGTGATTGTTGAGGTGGGCAGCGCTACCGCGACTCATGCACAGCACCAACAGAAACGGGGAGACACACACAATTGCACACGACAGAAACATATACTTTGTTTACCCTCCGTCTATAGTAATAATACATGCCTCTGTTCCAAGACGATGCTTTGCTGCCCTGCTATAGTTTATCGGCATTTTCACTTCCAACTCCCCCTATTGACGGTTCCTTCGCCACGACAACAAGAAAAAGAAAAAAGTAACGTAGCAGATACATGAATAACTCCCTTCATCTTCCCGTGAGCCTATGCGGCTCTAAAGTCTTGCGTTTGATATTACAAGCGTTGCTAGTTGACGCTGTCGACCTCCCTTACTCCATCATACCATCAGCAATCGCTAACCTTTGCTTCGCCGTCTTGGCTCGCTTTGTCCCCTTTCTACCCTTCTTGCCTTTGCTGTCGCTGTCGCCAGGTGTGGCTGCGGTAGCTGGTGTTGCTGTACCGGATAGGCCTTTGGATCCATCATCAAAGTTGCCCTCACCTGAAATGGGTTAGCTCGGAATCCAGGAGATTAATTAGACTGTTTTGCTCACCTTCATGATACATCTCATCCAGACTGGCCGTGTTCTCAGCCTTGCGTCGCTTGCCACCCTTCTTCTTCTGCTGCTTCTCAAGCTCGCCTGATTCGAGAAGCTCCTTTTCACGGCGCTCGATCATCTCAGCTTGCTCGTCGTCGGCAAGCCACATAGCAATATCACGGTTGCGGTTCTCAGGAGCACGACGGCCAGAGAAATCAACGCTTGCACCACCACCCTGGATGACGACACGTTGAACCTCTTCCTTCTGCATTGCTCTCTTACGAATGCGCTCTTCGATTGTGCCGCGCGTGATGAGACGATAGACTGTGACCTGCTTGGTCTGACCTAGACGATGTGCTCGATCCATGGCTTGCGAATCGATTGTGGGGTTCCAATCGGAGTCGTAGAAGATGACAGTATCAGCGGATGTAAGGTTGATACCAAGACCACCAGCGCGAGTAGACAAAAGGAAGATGAAGATCTCGGGACGAGTCTGGAAGTCGTGCACGGTGTCTCGTCGATCTTCCAGCTTGGTAGAACCATCCAGTCGGCAGTACTTGTAGTTGCGATAAGTCAAGTACTCTTCCATCATGTCGATCATGCGAGTCATCTGGAAGTAGAGAAGTACACGATGGCCCTCGCTCTTGAGTTTGAACAGCAGTTCATCAAGCTTAGCCAGCTTGCCACTGTCAGTAACAAAGCGCCGCATGGAAGGAACAGAGATGTTGGTGAAGCCCTTCTTCTCATGATCAGGCTTGGGCAGCATCTCGCGAGTGGGCCATAACTCCATGGGAAGCTTCTTCTCCACGAGAGCCTTCTCCTCAAAGAAGGTAGGGCCATAGAGAATCTTGCGGATTGGTGCGTTAAATAAGGCCTCGCTACGTTCGGCCTCAGAGCCCCAACTGCGGCAAGACACCTGGATTGGAGGTGCTGAAGCGCGAGGTCTACCAGCAGGTTCCAGGCGGCCGAGACCAGACTCATTATAATCTGATTGGGCGACATTCATCAATTGGGTCAAGACACCTTCGCTGGTGATGTCCGCTAGAGGCTTTCGGTTCTGTCGCGCCTGAATCTGGAAAAGGGCATGAGCAGGAGTGTAGTTCTGATCCTCAGTATCAGTGTAGGCCACATTCATGTATCCAAGTCTGTCGCGTTTTTGAAGCTCCTTGGCAGCTCGGACAATCAAGCTTTGGTGCGTGGCCTCATAAGCCTCGTAGGGAGAGGTGTCAGCAAACCTAAGCCATGAGAATGCCTTTGATCCATCACAGCTCTCGCGGATGTTGTCTGGGCTCCAGACATTCATCATGTGGTTCAATGCCTGGTTCTTCCAGCCTGCAACCTGACTATCCGGGCCTGCCTTGTTGATTCGGCCTCCGTTTCTCCAAATAAGGCGAGGGAGCTCGTATTCGATCAAGTTGCGACTCGAGTAACCCACGGCAACTTCGCTACCCTCACGGACAAACGACGCGGTCTCAGCAAAATAGGCGCAAGCAAATGGCGAATTGACCTCGGCGCGCTCGAAAAGATCAGGATGGTTACAGACCTTTCGGAACTGCATAACCAAGTTCATCAGTGTACCTGAATCCTGGTCGTCGCCCATGGTAGCCTTTTCGACGAGATCCATAATGTTAATTTGGTTTCGGAGATTACTGTAATACGCGCGTTGTCTGTAAGTGAGATCACAGAAGATATCCATCTCAATCTTGTCACCGAGCTCCTTCTGCACATGCTTCTTGACACGACGAAGCATGAAAGGCTTGAGAATCATGTGCAGACGCTTGAGCTGGTCCTCATTGAGCTTGGTATTACTTTGTGCGTGAGACTCAATATCCTTGGAGAACCATTCGCTGAACTCGTCGTGTGAGTCGAAGAGCGACGGCATGATGAAATGGAGAAGTGCCCAAAGTTCTTGCATGTTGTTCTGGATGGGTGTACCAGTGAGAAGCAAGCGGTTTCGGCAGTGGAAGTTGAGCAATGCCTTCCAACGAGAACTTTGAGAACTCTTGATGGCTTGGGCTTCATCAAGAATCATGTATTGCCATCTCATCTTCTGGAAGTAGGCCACATCAGAGACAACCAGCTGATACGAAGTAACACAAACGTGGAAAGGGGCGTCTTTTCGGTATGTCGTATGCTTACGATCCCAGAACTTTCGGAGAACCTTTCGATCGTTGGCGCCACCCCAGTAGGGGAGAATCTTGAACTCGGGGACGAACTTGACGATTTCCTGCTGCCAGTTGTGTAGAGTGGAAGCAGGAGCAACAACAAGGAAGGGTCCCCAAATATCGTGCTTCTCAGCAAGGTAAGCCATGACGGAGATGGACTGGACAGTCTTTCCGAGACCCATTTCATCTGCTAAAATACCGTTGATACCCTGCTCGTATAAATTGACAAGCCAGTTGAGACCCTTGAGCTGGTATTCCTTGAGTTGGGCATTGATAAGCTTCGGTTGTTCGATCTCGACGTCGCCCAGACCCGTGGGGTTCTGGAAGTTCATCTCGCCCTCTTCATCCATGTCAAGACCCTGGTTGTTGAAGTCACGGGCCTTCTTCTGAGCCTCAGCGATGGCATTCTGAGCGTTGGCCATAGCAGCAGCACGGAGAGCCTCTTCGCTGCCCTCCTCGAAATCAAGGTTCTCGAAGTTGGTAACCTTACCAGTGACTGGTCCTGTCGGCTCATCGATGTCGAGTTTCTGCTGGTCAATCTGATGGGCGTCCTTGGCGACATCCGGGTTGTCGGTGCTTCGTTCCACCTCGTCAGTCTTAATCTTCTTGCCGATAAAGTGAGAGTACAGCTCAGTCTGCGAGATAAGGAAGTTAAGCTTTCTCTTTTGACGGGCGGCTTCACGGTCGGCTTCTTCTTTTCGGGCATTCTCGATCTCCTGCTTCTCAGCAGCCTTGCGGAGATCTCGTTCTTCTCGCTCGTTACGCTTCCAAAAGCCCATCATGTCACGCATAACACGCTTTGCTCGAGCTTGGAGATCTTTGGTGCCCTTATTTGTCCGTAATTGCCAGCGCTTTGCTTCCTTCGATGCCAAGATGGCTGTCTTTTTGAGATTTGAGGCTTTTGTGGCATAAGAGTCCACGGCAAGCTTGAAGGTCTTGTTGACATCTTTACGAGCCATATCTCGCCAAATCTGGTCGTAAATTTGGTTGTAGCCCTTGGACATGAACCGTTTCTCGTTGTCGGGGATGTCATCGACCTTCTCCTTGTCTTTGTCTTTGCTCTTCTTGCTTTTCTTCTCGACAGGCTCGTCTTCGGTCTTATCACCATCGTCCTTGTCTTTCTCTGTGTCAGCAGAAGGATCCTTCTTGGTTTTCTTGATCTTGATTCGAACGCGGTTCTCTTCTTTAGTTGGTAGTTCCTCTCCGGCATCAAGAGCGGCTTGAGCGGCTTCGGCAGAATCCTTTTCGGCTTGCTTTTGCTCCTTGGACTTCTTGAGGCGAGGTCCACTACGGCCCTTGCCCTTTCGCTTGCCAGATGGCGTGCCTGCTTCCCCAGATTCCACATCAGAAGCCTGGAATGAAGACATGGTGCCACCCTCCAGATTAAGTTCCAAATTACGGGCAGGACCCTTAATACCCTTCTGGAGAATAAGTTTCGTCTGCTGTGCCTTCTTACTGGCGCGTTCAGCATCTCGAAGATGTTTCTGCCGTTCGGTTTCGTCTTCAGCAGCCTCGGCACGAGCCAGAGCTGCTTCTTTCTGCTCCATGGTAACAGCCATTGACTTCTCACGACGTCGCTTACGCTGCATATCCTTCTTACGCTCCTTTTCGGCGTAAACTTCTTGTTCGCGGACCTCATGGAGTGCTTCGTCATAAAACACGTCGTCGTAGCGTCGTTTGCCGAGCTCTGCATGGAGTACTAGCTTCTTGCCAGTTGAAGTCGCAAAAGCGGCACGCCGAGAGAGACCATGTTCCAGGTCGAGTTGATCCATTACGCGTCGTCGCTTCTGAGCTCGCTCCTTGTATTGCTGCTGATCAAATTCATCGGGTTCCAGATTTGAAACCCTGTTGTCAATCTGTGTCTCGGCGTTCTGAATCTTCTTCTCCATCTCTGCTGACCAAGTCTTTGGCTTGGGCAGGCCATTTGCTTGTCGCTTAGCGGGCAGTCGAGGGGTTGGCGATTCCTTCTTAATCGATAATCTGCGACCATTCTTAGGTGTAGCGGCATCTCGAATATCAGAAGCACGGCCTTTTGTTGACTTTCGACCTCCTCGCTTCTTGGTAGGGGGCTCTCTTTCTTTGTCTCTACCAGGGAAAGGTTCGGGCTCAGTCTCGACATCTTTTTCAATCTCTGTGTCGTGATCCGCTTCGGGCTCTAGGGAGCGTTTTGTCTGTTTTGGTTCCCGCGAGTCGCGCTTCGGTTCTCGATCACGTTTGGAATCTCGCTCTTGCTTGATTTCTACTTCGGCTTCTCGTGAAATCAGAGGCGATTGTTCTTTTGGTTTTCGAGCGGGCTCAGAGCTAGAGAGGATGCTGTCAAAAGACATTGGGTTTGCCCTCGATGCCTGCGATGGTATTAGTACAAACGAACATTCTGTATATTGGTTAGCACCTACGCTTGCCGATGCCGGCTTTTGTGGTGATGGAACTGCAAGATCAGACTTGTAAGGTGTAAGGGCAGAAGCCCCGTTAGTAGTAGAAGTCATGTTGGCTGTAGCACCATGTCTCGCACTTGGAGAAGCGAGTAGAGGTTGTCGCCCCGGAGGGCTGAGAGAACCAGCTGGAGGATTCTGATGCGAATGCGATGCTGGACTTCGCGGCCGACTATATGATAGACCTCGTGGAGATGTGTAAGAGCCGTTGTAATATGAAGGAGTACTTTGTTCGGCAGATTGCGAATAAGGGTACGGGTCGCGAGCCTGTTGTGTAAGAAAAGAAAAATTAGCTCCACGTCAGCAAGCTTTGTGGTTGTTTAGGTCTTGGTCGGAGCAGAAGGAGGTTGTGCGACGGAGTTAAGGGTGATGATGAAATTAAAAGGTGTTGCGATAGTGACAGTTTGATGGGAAATTAGGCTTGATAAGAGTGAGGGAAGGGAACAGGCATTGATGACCTAGACGTGATGGGTGAAGATCTCGATGATCAAGACAGAATTGAAGGATGATGATGATGGGGAAGAGGAAAATCAAGGGACGTCGGGTGCAATCAATCAAATCGAGTCCGGGCGAGACGAGACGAGAGTCAAAGACAAAAAAAAGAGTGGATTTGCCCCCCTTACCTTTGGAGTGCCAACCGGGGGCGCGTTGGCGTTGGCGTTGGCGTTGGCGTTGTGCCAGGAGGCTCCAGGCGTCGCCGCGTCAGAAACTCGACGTTCCTTTGTTGTATCAGTTGTAGGGTCGTAAAAACCTCGCGATGCAGGTTTGGTTTCACGTGGTATATGAATGTCGTGGTTCGACCCGGGAGGGTAGTATGCAACAGGAGGGTGCAGCGGCGACACGGGCGGAGGACCAGCAGGCGGTGGTGCTGGAGGTTGACGATGATGATGCTGCTGATGAAGTCCTGCTGCTGACGATCCGGGTGATGATGAGTTGAGGCCTACAGGAGGTGGAAGTGATGGAGCGACCGGGCCGCCGGGTGCGCCCGTGGACGATGACATGTAGGGATTGGGCAATGCTGGACGAGGCGGGGATTGAAGGGAATGGCCGGCACTTGGAGTGTTTTGATGGCTGTGGCTATGACTATGGCTATGGCCGTTGGGAGATGTAAAGGGAGGAGGACGGTATTCTGACTTGGGTGAGCGCAGACTAAAGGTGGAGTGCTGATGCACATTCGTGCCGCCTGCATTCGATGAGGCTGTCGCCGTTTCTCCAACTATAGGCCCAGGTCCAGCTGAGTCACCGTCGCGCCTATTGTTGTGGTGATGGTGATGATGGTGGTGATGATGATGGTGATGCGGACGGGAGTCTCGGTCATCATCTCCACCATCTTCTCTTTGTGGTGGCCGCTGCAGCACCGAGGAGTTATAGCCGTTCTGATCCATGGTGATTGATGGTCTAGCG
Organism: Fusarium acutatum; assembly: GCA_012932015.1. Taxonomy (NCBI): domain Eukaryota; kingdom Fungi; phylum Ascomycota; class Sordariomycetes; order Hypocreales; family Nectriaceae; genus Fusarium; species Fusarium acutatum. Next base: position 183,715 of record JAADJF010000080.1, on the reverse strand, counting down.
CCTGAATGGCAGACAGAACAAAGCTAAACACCCGAGAGAGCAGGGAATGTGTTATAGTCGGACGGCCGGTGGTAATCAAGCTTGAGAACCCATGTGCTCGACAAGCAACGATGCGACGACGGTTTTTTGAGGGGGGGTTAATGTGTCTGGTACAAGATGCGCAGCCGATCAAACAGAGTTTCGCGATGCGCACGCGAGGCTGTGTGAGGAATCGTTACGTTGCGTTGCGCTGGGTTGCAGGCTGAGTTGCGATGCGATGCGATTCGCAAGTCGCGATCGGTGATGCAGCGAACTGCGACAGAGTTACGTGTGGGATGAAAACGATGGACAGTGATGGATCGCGACAATGTCAGGTCTAGGTTGAGACCCAATCCAAGGCAAGTCGAAAGAGGATGCCCTGGCTGGGGGGGCAAAGTGTTTGGTGTGGAGGTGTTGGTAGCGTGGCGCTGGGATACGGCGATGCAAGCGGCAGTCGAGATGGGGGAAGGGGATGCGAGACAGGGTTACTATACTGAAGTTTGGATGTACTGAGAGTCTCGAGAGATATGGGAGTTTTAGAGGAGGATAAGGGCCAATGGGTTGGCAGACAAAGCTACAGTAAAGTGCAATAACAGCCACGGGGAAAAGGATTATGACAATGTGAATGGTAAGAGAGAATCAGAAGGATCGGGGAACAACAAAGTGGAGTGGAGTTTGTTCTAGAGCTGGAGGTTAACCAAAATGAGGTGGTGATGGCGGGAGCTGGAGTGACAGCCCCAGCCCAGTCAATCAACACTCAAGCAAGGTACGGAAACCCGGTAAGGCAAAGCGAGCCAGGCGAACCGAGTTTATAGTAGTGATCCAATGGTTCAAGCAAAAGTATGGGTACTTGCTGAGGATAATTACAGCGTCTGTCTGCATTAATCAAGGCATATTCTGTGATGAACAATGACGACGGCGGTGGTGTGGGCGGTAGTGGAGAAAACAAAGCCTATTGACACAGGCGGGAGAGAGAGACAACCAGGAAAAGAAGAGACCAGAGGAGGTGATGCAGAAGCTGATCGAGGGACGGCGATGGAATCGAGGAGCTGCACGAACGGGGGGCTCCAGGGGGTTTGACGTGCTAAAATACCACCACTGAAATGAGATTTGCTTGCACAACAAGATCGAGTCAACGGTGAAGCAATTACAGCGATTATTTTTGTAATTGTGTGTCACCGACCCGTCCGAGGTACGATTCCCTAAAGAGGAATTGGCGATAGGTTCAATGTGAATTTGGGGCTACAAGTCAGTACCTATGCCCTGCTAAGTGTTGAGCCACTGAATGTGACAGTGTCTGGCTGCATCAGATGCGTTGATCTGGCTGTTGTCTTAAAACCCTCATAGTAATCACGGCAAAATTCAAAGTGCGTGCGTGCAAATACAGCTCCATCCAAATCAAGGCACACGCGAACACGATGTTCACTCAGATTCCGCGTCAGACTCGTTTCTCACTCTATTTTTTCAGGTCCCAAGTCTCGTTCCCCTGTCCCGTTGGCCCCCATTTCATGTGGGTCTGACTCAACGCCAAACTCTACAGCGTTAACCCCGTTTTGGGTTCCCCATCAGCCCATCCCCAGTCACCGGCAGCGGGGATGGGTTCCGGAGATCGCTTCAAGATGATATGTCTGTCATTTTGTGTAGGGTAGAGGAGAGGAATGTAAGCGTTGGATGACCACATTATTTAGTATCACGACAATGCACTTGTTTTTTAACATCAACAGATGAATACAGACTTTGGCACAGCACTTACTTAAGTTTCTTTGACGACAACTGACTGTGAGACAAGCGTTGTAAGGCTGAAGTCCATTTAGTCGGCTCATTCTCAGCCTTGACAATCATGTTCCGAGAGCACCAACAGGTAGACAGATAGTACTGAAGCATGATGTGGACAAAAACGGACTTGAATAGCTCTGCCTTGATAATGAACACAAATTTATTACCAACACCACAAATATTAACCTAGCGACCACAACTTTACTCCCATGTGTTATTCACAGCCTTACGTTGACCTCGAGTCTTGCCGAGTCGCAAATCACAATTAGCACATGTCTTCGAATTATCATTTCAACAAATACAAAATCACATAAATGCAAGTAATTATTATGGAATCCATTTATTCGTACTCAAGGCTTAAACAGCCAGACCTAAAGAAAAAGAAAATCTATCCGTGAACATTTCCACATCTTCGTGAACGCTTCCGGGCCTCTCTACTGAGGCCATGCCCGTGCGTCCTGTAGCGTCGTTCGTCGTGGCCGTCTCATTCCATCACAAGGTATCAAGTATCCTGATGGTCTAGCCACCCGCGCCGCCGCCGCTTTAAACCCATGAAAATACCCACATGATTGCCAATGGCACTCTCATCAACTTTTTGTGGATTCAATATCCTCTATAGTCAATTTCCTTTCATGCATTCGTGCCAGATAAAATCAAAATTCGTAATAACTTTTTCGCCTTAGACTGCTCCGGCGCTGATCATCTTCTTTCGAAGGTAGTTCTTGTACTCGGAGATGGAACCGTCCCATGTGCGGATAGTCTGGTTCTCGCAGACGAGAATCTGCTTGGCAATCTTGTCGAGTAATCTATTATCGTTAGTCATCGTTCATTACAATTAGATTCAATGGTGCTTACCGGAAATCGTGAGAAACGACGATAACACCTCCGCTAAAGGCGTTGATGGCATCTGCCAAACTGTCGATGGTAGGAATGTCCAGACCGTTGGTAGGTTCGTCAAGAAGCAACATGTTAGGGCTCTCAATGGCCAACAGAGCAAACACGATACGACTTTTCTGACCCTCAGACAGAGTACCCATCAGGGCAGTCTGCGAGTCACCGCTGAGACCGTATTTGCCGAGCTGCTGACGCCAATACTGGTAGTCCTGTGACTTCTCAGCGTACTTGTCGCGAACGAAGTCGAGAGCAGACTTCGTCAAGTCAAGCTGCTCAGAACTGTGCTGAGAGTAGAGACCAAGCTTCAAGTGAGTGTGTCGGGTGACAACACCGCCTGTGGGAGAAAGCTTGCCAGTCATGAGGCGGAGCAGAGTAGACTTGCCCACACCGTTGGGGCCGACAAGGGCAGTTCGGGAGTCCATGTCGAAACCGAGGTCGAGGTTGCGGTACAGATCATCCTCAGGCTTACCAGAGTAAGAGAAGGTGACGTTATCGAATGACAGGACGGGAGGAGGGAGCTTATCAACATCGGCGAAACGGAAAGTGAAGACACGGTCCTGCTCGACAGGCTGGATGAAACCATCGGCCTCCATCTTGTCGAGAATCTTCTGTCGGGACTTGGCCTGTCGGACCAAGTTGGCGTAGGTACCAGCGCTAGCAATGAACTTCTTGATGTGAACAATTTCATCCTGCTGCTTCTGGTAGGCCTTCATCTGGTTGGTCTCGTTCTCGGTTCGAGTCTTGCTGTAAGAGTCGTAGTTACCACCATAGTAGATGAGCTGCTTGCCTCGCATGTCAATCATGTTGGAGCAGACACCGTTGAGGAAATCCATAGAGTGGGAGACGAGGACGAGAGTTCGCTCCCACTTCTTGAGGTACTCCTCAAGCCACACACAGGCCTCCAAATCCAAATGGGCAGTGGGGTCATCGAGAAGGAGAACGGAGGGCTTGACGAAGAGGGCCTTGGCAAGGGCGACACGCATACGCCAACCACCAGACATGTCCTTGGTCTTCTTGTGGATAGTCTTCTTGTTGAAACCCAGACCAGTCAGGATAAGGGAAGCACGGGTAGCGAATGTTGAGGGATCAAGCTTGTCCATGTGCTGTAAAATGTTAGTCTGGTACGTTGACACTGTTGTGTGTTAACTCACCTCGTAGAGATCGAGGAGAACAGGGCTCTCAGGGCCCTCGTCCTCGAGAAGCTTCTCAGCCTGGTGGTCGAGACGCTCCAGCTCCAGCTCAGCCTCTCGGACGACCCACTCAAGGGCACCGAGGTCACTGGGAGGAGCACCCTCGTTGAGAAGGTAGATATCGAGATGCTCAGGAATGGGGTACTCGCGGGCGGCGATGGCCTTGAGGAAAGTAGACTTTCCGCAACCGTTCTCACCGAGGAGACCGTATCGTCGACCGTAGGTGAGTTCTAGAGTGGAATCGGTGATCAGGACTCGGCCGTGGAAGACCAGAGAAGTACTGGTGATCTTGACGTCCTTGCTGGTTTGGGTAGAGGCGAGGACACCGGTAGTGACACGGTCAGAGATACCGTGCTTGTCCATCTGCTCGGTGAGACGCTTCACCTCTTCGAGCTTTGCGCCTGAAGTCGCGGGGGCATCATCGTCCTTGACGGGGTTGCCGTGGGCATCGAGCTCAGGCTCCTCAGTCTTCTTGCCCTTCTTGCCCTTGAGCTTGCCCTCGGCAGCCTTCTTGGCGAGACGCTTCTCCTTGGATGAAGAGGGGGCCATGATGATGTGTGTGTAGGAAAGGAAAAAAAGACCGCGGGGTTGAAAGAACGGAAACTGTCGGCGGGGTGAGGATATCCGTCTAAGAAATCAAGTCCAAACCGGGGTATATGAGGTGGTTTGGAAAATGACCGTTCGATGGAGAGGGAGGAAGAAGAGAGTGAGATGGAAAAGTTAAGTTGACCTGACCGACAAAGAAAAACCAGCCAAGCAAATAACAATGAGTGTGGCGGTTCCAGTCAGTTCCCGGTTCACTTCTACAGTGGTTGTGCCCAGAGGAAGGCGGGGTGAATTTTTTAATTTGGTGGGGCAGATTTACAGATTTTTTGACTGACGACAGAGTCAGGCACCAACTAAGGCATCAAGGTGTATTATTTCCAATAAGCTGCGAGTGTAATGAGTCCAATCTATAAGAATAGTCTTGATAAATGAGTTAGTACACAAGGGAATCAACTTGCTTAGGCTCTATTCTCAACTTGTTCTGCGCTTTTTGCGGTAAATTGCTGTTATCTCCCTCTATCAACCCCAAATTTTAATATTTTTTTTCTGACCTGACGTCATCAATCCGCCCAATATGATTGGCTGTTGAGTTTCAGGATTTTCACACTGCCCGCCATCTTCTTCTCGTGCAGGCAACCTTGAAGGACGGCGAATCCGTAGCTTTGCATACAAACTCATAATTCTCGATTGGATGCATTTACTCGGACTTACCGGTCGAGTTGTTGAAACCTACGAGTCAACTTTGCCTCTTTGCAGTAACCCACGACTATCTGAGGCGTTATCACCTGAAGATGAGACTGCCGCCTGTTGCGCCTGGAAATAGCCGCTACATCAATCCTTGTGCTCGTGTATCATGCATTTACAATGTCTGCAGTCGAACTTGTAGCTTATAATGATGAACTGAAGCTGATGCTCGCCTCGTTCGATGTAATGCTGCTCACTTTTGATGCCACATAGAGGGAAATAGCCTGATAGCCAAGCGACTACGCCCAAGTACGGAGATATCCTTGACATGATACCTCTCGAATCATGACGATGTCATAGAATAAGTTCCTGTTCATAATGTACATGGAAGTCTTTTGATCATTAACTAGATTGTGTCACAGACATAGGCCAGTCTTATTGTTTCATGAAGTCATTTCATCATTGAACAGCCGCTATAGTACAGATATTATGATCTCCCAGCTTAAGAGGAAGCTTCGTTGTTAAGAGAATCGAAAGGAGTCTTGCCCTCAAGCTCACTCTGCTTAGGACCAGCATCCCGGCCAGCGGCAGTCTGGTTCTGTTGGAACTGTTGCTCAGCAAGTCGGCTAGGGTCATCCTGGCTACCAGGCTCAGACTCCAAAGCTTTCTTGAGGCCGTCCTTGGTGTTAGAATAGTCAATGCCCTCCTCCAGGTTCTTGCCGTGAGGACCAGATTCCTTGATATACTGGTTCTCGACATAGCTGGGAGCGGTGCCGGCCAGAGACTTGGGAGCAGAGTCACTGGACTTTGAGGCAGTTCCGGAAGACTTGGGAGCAGCGCTGGAGGACTTGGAGTCGAAACCGGAGCTGGGAGCGGAAGAGGTATCGGTGTTGCGGCCAGCGCTGGTGTCCTCGGATCTGGAGGTGGGCTGGTTCTCGCCGTGGATGCCCTCGTTGGAGGCGAACTCGCCGCCCTCCTTCAAGGACTCGGCAGCGAGAGACTCATTGGGGACTGTACCAGCACCCTCCTCCTTTACGGGAGCGTTCTGGCCGAGATCGACCTGATCTGTTAGTTTTGATATAACACGAGTCTTGCTGACGCTTACCTTTTGACCGTAGCTGGGGGTCTTGGTAGACATAATGTTTGATGTGTTGAGGGAAGATGAATTCGTTTACTTTGATTTGATTGATTAGTATACAGAATATGATTGATACAGATGCCAAAAGGTTCTTGAGCTCTTTGATATATACAGAGCATAGGCTCCATGACATCATGGTGGTGTTTCTTCACTAACGCCTCTAAGACTAAACATGACGCCAAATTACATCATGAGAGGCCCTAGCCACGAGGATTTGGCTTGTAAAACAAGCAAAACAATATAAACCAAGGACTTTTTACTCGATAAGCGAATGGGTTGGAAAGTTCCACGACAAAGCTTCCCCATAGACATCGAGATCTGAGCTGTGGGTGCCCGAGCCTCACCATGTTGGGTGTAAGACAGCTGCTGCATCGCAACATCACACAGACCATGGTGACGCTAAAATGGTCAGTAGAAGAGTATAAGCTTTAGATTTATATAATCCAACCCTTACTGGTATTTCACTTTAGTGACAGCGGCATGATGGTGTAGACTAGGTTGGACTTGATGTGTCTGCCAGCCTAAAAGAGCATTTTGTCAGACGACGTCAACAACACCAAGTCTTCCATGCAAGATACCAGAATCCTGCCTGTCTTTGAGAACCGAACCGGAGCTCCGGAGCTTTTGCACCTGGTTTCCTTGTTCCCGGGTTCATGGGAGACTGTGTGTTGGCCACTCATGCATGTATGTGCAATGCTGGGCGTGGAGAAGGGTCTGGGCATCATGAACTCCAAGCTTCACCCTTACTCCCATGAGTCAACTGAACGCACTCGCTTCACGTATATTCAAAAAAAAAAAAATATATATATATATATATATATTCAACGAAGTAGAGCATGTCTTACAGATATTCCCGCATTGTGCTCTAATCCTGAACTGAAGCCCCGAGAATTGAAACTCCGCCTGATGTCATAAAACTGGCTTATTCATTCGCGTATATCGCTTGCGACATGGCATGTGGGGATGGTATCAGATTGTGATACTTCGGTTTCGACAGGCGAAGGACGAGACCTTGCTTTTTCTGCTTATCGATTGTGCAGTATCATCTCTTGATAAATAGTTATTCTTGAGATACGCAATTAAGAATAGATAATTGCTTTCTGTTGCAAGTTAGCCGTACAACCAACCCCTGTATAAGTGCGACCAGACACCGATGTGATAATGTTATAGAACAGACTTGCTGTAGCATTTCAAGTCCTCAAGAACACATTGCGGAAATCTTTACCTTCCTTCAATTCATTAGATTCACCGCAATATGAGATTATCAGGTAGATTTACCATCCACCATCAAACAGGTCTAATCTGCGTTACGAAGAGACGACAAGATTATCACCAACGTTCGGCGACAAGCGGATATTGGCGATCTGATAACAAGCCATTGTCTGAGTTGTCATGTTGGCCTATAAAGTAGGCTTCGCATGATTGTCGAGACTCACTCGGTTCTGCCAATTAACGACTTTCGTCTGTCTGAAGGGAATAACGAAGAGTATTAGGCTTTAGGCAGCCAAATGACACAAACATGTATTTACAGTGTATCGGCGTAAGTTTTCAAGTTACACAATATTTCATGTGCACTTGAAGACGCATCCATGGCGGTATCATGTGACAGTAGCTGAGTGACACTTGTTTGAACATGGTGAGTAGTGAGAGGCCGCACGCGATGTTTCCTGTCTCGGAATGATTAGTGGGTGAATCAAATGTATAGTGTATCATTAGGTCATTTCGCCAAGGAGGAACACTCAAAAGCTGGGTACGAGATCTTCTGCAGACTCAGCCTTAAGAATGTGAGGATGAGTGTTCTTACACGAGTCTTGGCATCGTCAGATCCTAGCAACGATCATTACGTTCGTCATTCATTGGAAGAAACCTTGAGAGATGTATTTACTACAGACTTCCAGCTATCAAGACATGTTATCGATTTCCATCCGCAAGTGACTTGATAATGGCCCGTTGCGCTTCAGTCTTGCGTCAGGTAATAAGGAGCATGAGGCTGAGATGTTCCATCATTGACAATGGCTCAAGTACGAAAAGAAGAGGAACTTCATCTGTTCGGAGGCATGCTCTCTTTCTTCGTCTATCTTGTTACTGTATCTAGTGATCTTGGTGTGTTCTGCTCTTTGACCTTGCTACCAGCATCACCATCCATCCTCCATCCACCACTTTGACGGTCCGCATTAAAGCAAGTTTATTCTTCACACAGACAACCACCACGAAACACTTTGTGATATTAAGCAAGATCTTCGCAAGGCTTTATTGCCAAGCCACGGGCCAAGGCTGAGATTTCATAGGCGTGACGCAAGTATGAAAGAAACTCAGCCGTGAAGGGTGATATTTGCCACCCTACAGCCGACCGAGACGGCGATTAAGTCGCATGATCGGCCGGTGGTGGGACCCATTCAGCGGCGCCGGACCTTTTGATGCATATGAGAGGTCAAATGCTGACGGCTCGTTGAGTTGAATGGCAAGTGATGGAAGAATTGATGCAATAATTGAGCAGGTGAAGTGCAATTAGAGCCATCGGTCTGGCATGCGCCTCAAAGAGGTTGACAACCATCAGATCGCCCTACGCTAAGGAGAATTATTTAAACAGGACGAGGTCTCTAGCAAGGGCTCTGGGAATAGAAAACTTTCGGAACACGCAATTCACATGAATCAAGTCCACAAATAATTAAAAATAACAATACGATAAACAATACGGATAACGATGCCGGGAGAACTCGTGTACCACGACGGCCACTATCACCGGACTTCGGCAGACCGGCCGGAACAACGGCATAACCAGAAACGCCCTCAACATGGATTGTTACAGAAGACTCACGATGCCTGGGGCCGAGTCCTTTATGGCGTTGGTAGCGTCTATTACAAGATTCGAGGACAATGAAGGATGGAAGATGATGACGACGCATATACGAGAGAGGAATGGAATCGATGATCCAAAAGAATGACTGTAACTCGACCCGCCATCAACAGAACCGTACTCCACTGTTCATGTTCCGTCTATCCATCACCAACGCGATCAAACTTCGAGTTGTCGTCGTCTGAACCACTATATAATATGATGATAGACAGGTCCCAGCGCTGATCAAGGAGAAATAACAAAGAACCCGTCCAAAAATATCACAGTCAAGCTCATGCCAGAACACAAGCTGGCCTGGGTCAGGGATGGATATTATGGGCTCCATGGATGTGCACAAGCGTCTATGCTCTGCTTTGCATCGGTTTCAGAGTACGATAGGTGGAGGAGCCAACCAGGAAACTGGAGTGAGAGATACAGTGTCCCTGATAGGAATGACACGCGCCACTGAAAGGATTGATGAACCCTTTGAGACAAAGATATCAACCGGGCCGAGCAGACACATCCCGGAAGGGAAATCGAAATCAACGCAACACGAACACACGTAAGCTCTTTGCTCGACCCGATGCACCCAATTCACCCGCCGCCGCCGTTGTCAATCAACTTCCGAAAATCATCAGCCAAGAGGACAAGACATAGGCATTTAATATCATAATATTGCAATTCCGTATTCATCATGCCAAGTGAACGCGGTCAAGTCGTAGACAATGAGTCCCACCGCAAGCGACTCGAGACAATTTCCCAAGTGTCATTCAATATCGTATACATGCTCAAGGCGAGATGCAGAATCAATGGCGCCTCAGACCAAACCCAGGTGAGACCCCTGATGTTTTGTCGTAGAACGGATATTCGGTGGAGATTGTCCCCTATTCTGTACAGTGCAATCTCGTGAGGCACTAACAAACCATGCACCAGGCGAGGCCAAGCTTTTGCTAAGGCGAGATAGAGCTACGGTGTGCATTGACTCCAAGCACTATACCACCGTCAACAAGATGAGATCCCTCTACAGCAACCCCTGATTGGCCACGGATGGCGCCGGACAAGACCCAAACAAGCTTCAATCTCTGAACTGCGCCTCGCAACCGACAGGGTTCTTTGTCCCGTGGTTGGTTCATTCGTCAATCCTCAAGGGGATCTGCTTGTTTTTCGGGGCCGACCTCTTCACCGTAGCAGGCACAGTGCCGCTCTTCCACTACAACACAGCCGCTGCCAACCCCTTGCCAGAACAATTAGCGGCTTGGGCAACTGAAGCTCAGGGGGGGGAGGGGGCCACTCCAGAAGCCCAGGGATGGTCCCGTAGCTAGACTGCTTTAGTGTCAGTGCTAGCCACCCCATGCATTCCATTTTCCATTTACTTTTCAAATCGCCCCATCCCTCGAATTCCATCTTCCTTCTCTCTTCCTTCATCAAACCTTCGCTAACCTTTAATTCTTCATCGCCGTTTTTTCCTATCGGTTCTCGTTACTTTGAGGCCGATTTTTAACTTTTCCCGACACTCATTTACAAACGCTCTTGCTACTCGATCCGATTGCCTCTCTTCCGGCTTATTCGTCGCGAACTCACGGAAAAAGGGGTTTCAGCATTCCAACAATTTAGGCGTTGAATAAAATCATCGCCTCATTCTAGTCATTCATTACTCTCTGTTCTTTTTACTTGCCGTTTGATACACAATCACAATGAAGTTTTCCGCTGCCATTGTCGCTGCGGCGGCCACGGCTGCCAGCGCCAAGCTGGAGCCCATCACCATGAAGGTATGCGCCAGACGGCCAGGGTATCGCGATTTGATATTGACAATTCCTAGGGATCCAAGCTCTTCTACTCCAACGGAACTCAATTCTTCATGAAGGGTGTTGCTTACCAACAGGATACTGCCGCCGCTGGTCAGACCAACGATAAGGAGACCAAGTACATCGATCCTCTCGCCGACGAGGATGCTTGCAAGCGTGATATCCCTCTTCTCAAGCAGCTCGGTACCAACATCATCCGAACCTACGCCATCAACCCCAAGGCAGACCACAAGGCCTGCATGAAGCTGCTCGATGATGCTGGAATCTACGTCATCTCTGATCTTTCTGAGCCCAGTGTCTCGATCAACCGTGATGACCCCAAGTGGGATGTTGAGCTGTATGAGCGCTACATCGGAGTCGTCGACGAGCTTGGCCAGTACGACAACGTCGTCGGTTTCTTTGCCGGTAACGAGGTCTCCAACAACGTCTCCAACACACAGGCTTCTGCTTTCGTCAAGGCCGCCGTCCGTGACACCAAGAAGCACATCAAGAGCAAGTTCTCCCGCTGGCTCGGTGTCGGCTACGCCTCCAACGACGATGTCGATATTCGTGAGCAGATTGCCGACTACTTCAACTGCGGTGACGACGACTCCCGCATTGACTACTGGGGTTACAACATCTACTCTTGGTGCGGTAAGAGCAGCATGGAGGACTCTGGTTACACCGACCAGGCTAAGTTCTTCGAGAACTACTCTGTTCCCGTCTTCTTCGCTGAGTATGGTTGCAACGAGCCCGATGGTGCTGCTGGCCGTATTTTCGATGAGACCACCGCCCTGTACGAGGAGAAGGTCATGACCGAAGTCTTCAGCGGTGGTATCGTCTACATGTACTTCCAGGAGGCCAACGACTACGGTCTCGTCAAGATCAACAAGAACGATGATGCTGTCAAGCTCAAGGACTTTTCTCAGCTCCAGAGCAAGGTCAACGCCGCCAAGCCTTCCGGTGTCGAGGAGGACAGCTACAAGCCCACTGGCAAGGCCGCCACCTGCCCTGAGCAGTCCAAGAACTGGAAGGCCAACAGCGTCCTCCCCCCTGTCCCTGACTCCGACCTCTGCGACTGCATGGTCAAGAGCCGAAGCTGTGTCCCTGCTGATAACCTGAAGGCTAAGGACTTTAACGACATCTTTGGTTACATCTGCGGCCAGGACAAGAAGATCTGCACTGCTATCAACGCCAACGCCACTGCCGGTATCTATGGTGCCTACAGCATGTGCTCCAACGAGGCCAAGCTTGCTTACATCCTTGACGCCTACTACGTCTCCCAGAAGTCCGCTGCCGACGCTTGTGACTTCAAGGGCAAGGCCACCACCCAGAAGGCCGAGAGCCAGTCCTCTTGCTCGTCTGCTCTCGCCTCCGCCAGCAAGATCAACGAGGAAGTTGCCACTGCTACCCACGCCGTCGCTTCTGAATCCACCGGTGGTACCAACAGCAGCAGCGAGGACGACGAGAACTTTGGTCTCCAGGCTGCCTCCATCGCCCGCGTCTTCTCCCTCGGTGACTTTGCCGTCGGCGCCTACATGGCCGTCGCCGGTATTGTTGGTGCCGGTATGGTCCTTCTGTAAAAAGGAGGTTCTTTGATGGGCCGATCTTGGTATGATTAAAGTTTCTTGCGGTGGCTTTTTAGGAACGTGCGCTTTTTACTAGTTGTGTTTTTTCCTTTTTGTGTATCTAGCATCGCCGGTGTTGCATGGCTTTTGATTAGAACGAGATAGATGTCTAATGCCATCTTGCGCGATTGCTATGCCAGTCTGTGAAGTGCTTGGGTGAAAATTATACATTGTAATGTAATAGACCACCTTGATCTTGACTCGGTGAGAGAATACCTTGCACCTGGAGCAGTTCTCAGCTCTTGTGAGTAAGGAGATGCTATGCTTTTGGTTCAGTAAATCCGTCATCTCTCAAACGTCGAGCTTCTCAACACATTGGATACTAGAAATACACCAGCCCTGTATCTGTACCGTCGAGACTTGGACCATGTTAAAGGGGCTTAAATGCCTCGCTGCAGTTTGCTCTCAAGCCAACACGTGCGAAGCAATGGGCAAGAACCTCGTGGAACAACAGCAAGAGGCCATCAAATGTTAAATTAATTATGACTTTATTATAATTTCAGAGAACTTTTGACGATTTAGGGGGCCTTTATGGAGATTGTGAGATCATCCAAGATATGCAATTATGAGGATATAATCATGCTCTCACAGATGCGACTCACAGGGGCTTGCCCTTCCTCAAGTCGATTTCTTCCTTCTTATACTTAAGGTAACTAAGGTAGGTAAGTGCCCTAGCTATTCTATTGTATGATTTCTCCTCTGCATTCTTGAATCATAACATGAGAACATCCAGTATTTTCAACAGCAATATGTCGTTTGGCGACCAGGGGCAACCGCTTGATTGGTGGCTGACAAAGTTCCTCGATTCTCAAGAGTCGCTCGATCCGGCGCAAGCCTCGTATTAGAAAACGTTCAAGGTTATCAGCGCGCTTAGCGAAGAGACAGTAGCTTCTCTGAAGGAACACAATAAAGACTCGTGGCTTGTTCCTCTCAAGGTTGGAGATTTTGGCATCATTCACACTGGTGGAAAAAACTCCTTGGACGACGGCACATTAATCGACTACCCCATCGTGCAACTACTTCGAAAAACCGACAAAAGCATCGAGGCAGGATACGGAACTCCTCGCCTTGAAGGACTTGCTGGATTGTGCGAAGTGCCGCGAGAAAACATTCAACTTGGAGCTCTCTTCACGCGGCCTGACAGGGTGGGTTTGGTGCAAGATGCGAGATACCCTCCGCGACTACTATTCAAAAGCATGTACAAGAATTTCGACTGCTACATTCACTACCTGGAGACCCCGTACTCGAAAAAATATCTGGATCAGAACAAAAGCCCCCCCAACTGTTGGAATACCCGCCATCTGGAGCTTCCGAACACAACGCCAGCTGAAGTATAATATCCACCGAGAACGAGGCCATAGCCCGTGTGTCCAGTTATTCCATACTCAGTGGAGTAATGATTCAAAGATCAATCTTTTTGAGGCATCAGTTCCACCAGAAGGTACTCCTCTCAAGGATGGGTCCGTTGTCAACGTTATCATCGAGATCACAATTGACCCTGACGTCGAGCATCCTCACTCCTATCTTCAGCCCCCTGGAGAACGTTCTTTGACTCTTGGAGTCAAGCATTTCGCGTAGGGATACGTATCGAGTTCCAAGAGGGAGGAGGGGTTTGGAAAACCATGTATCTCCACTCTACTCGCCAATGTCCTGTTTTATCGCTGTACAAGTCGCTGAAAGTCGAAGACTTGGGCAATGAACTCAATCACATAGATCTTTCCTGGCTCCATTGCATGAAAACACTTGCGACACTATTGAACTGGCGATGGAAGTCGGAGAACAGCCCCGTCAGAGACAGCCTCACACAAGCCGTTTGGGCTCCTTATCGCATCAGGCTCCTCAGCATTGACTTCGACTTTCACAATCAGCGTCTTGTTGTTGATGAGCCACAGCCGGTAGAAATGCAATGCCCTCGACTTCTGGCCCTCGAAGAGACTTCATCGGGTTTCATTGAGAGTTCAACGAACTTGGACGAGGATCCCATCCGAGACGTTGAATATCCTCCTGGTGCATACAAAGCCTAAAACTAAATTATGGGACGGAAATAACGTAGTCGAAGGTATCCTCAGTTTATGCTGAAGCATCCCCAGCTTTATAATAAAATATCCTAAGCTTGTATATGTTTTCTCACTTGGGATGAATGTCTTGTGTGTTTTCTGACTGCGATGTCTACTAACTACACTTTTGGTTGGACGGGCATTGGGAATGTTCATTAATAGTGGTTGACGGCCCCGCTCGGGCATCTTCCAGCAAAGAGTCATTTTCCTGCTAGGGCACACACGATAAAACCACTGGCTGCAAGTTTTTGCCTCTTGCTGCGAAATTTCTTTACCTTCAAACATCCTCCAGCTGCAATGCTGGTTTGCGATGTTTGGCGTTCTCACCAGCCTGCGTTGCGCACTCATTGTTGCGAAACCTGACTTGAAGTGAATGTCAAGACGACCGACAAAGACAAACGAGTTGAATTCTCACTTGATCTTGAATTGCCAGGAGAGGAAGTTTGTGGCTCGAGACTTGGTAATGTATTGAGTGGTTTCCACTTCCCAAGGTAGAGTGTGAGTGCCCAGAGCGCGTTCTACGGCATATTGGGCCACCAAGTGGAATTTGCAAAGAGAGGAGCTTGATAATAACACAGGTTATCGAGTTTCATGTATTATTTGCACAGTTACAGTTGGTTGGTCGTGTGCAACGCTGTAGTTGGGTTGTTATGTCATAGGGGGCAAGTAGGGTATATAGTTTGCAAACTCAGACCAGTTTTCGTCAGCGGGCAACCGCTGACACATTGGTCTATTGAAACGATACAGGTGAGTTTTATCAATCACCCTCGTTCGACTCCCACTAACTTCCGTCAAGAGAAGATTAGCATGGCCCCTGCACTAAGGATGACACGCTCAATCAAAGAGAAGCTACCAATTTTTTTTTCTTTCTAGATCTTTGTTACTATTAGTTATAGTGGTAGTCCATTGCTTGATCTTCTGTTGTGATGTGATGAACATCCTCGTGTCGCGTCGTGTTAACTCTGCGGAACCGTATTTTGAAGATCGACTCTAATTGGCTGGATAAAAATAAATACCGATCCCCACGCGTGCTCATTTAAGCATAACATATGCGTAGATTTGGAAGCTGCCTTGAACTTCGCGACAATGTGTAGAAAAATCAACGATCGCGAATGAAGGTGTGTTTTTGAATAATTGCTTATGATGAAACACTCGACTTGTGCCTTTGAGCTTCTGGCTATGCCGGTGATTTACTTCCACGGCCCTTAGCCGAAGCCCCATACAGAAGAGTGACTCGAGAATGCAGCGGAGGGCGCCTTCCTGCTTTGTCTTTTCAGATCGAGGGCGACAAGGCTTAGCAGCCATTAAGATCTTCGGGTGTTGGCCCTATGGGGTCTCTTCCTCAAGTATGAAGATACTTGAAAGTCCTCAAGTATGAAGTTACTTGGAAGATAAGAGCAACAAACGATAAGGAGAAAGGGAGAACCCCGAGGTTATACTAGACAGACGCATGCTTTGCTTGAGTTGGTTTAAAGTGTCGCTGTTTCGTTATAATTATTCCATGGGACATTTGCCATATTGGTGCGCGACTACGGCAAACACAGTCAGGGTCCATCTTGAGAATTATGCAAACCGTTCGCTTACACGTCCTTCTAGAACAATAGACGAGAATGCGGCGCAGCGACGGATCTGTGAAGCTATACACGTTCTCCAGATGACAGATCTGAAAGCCAACTATCCCAGTTCTAGAAGTCGAGTAGCAATCTTCTGTCCATTCAAGACCACCCCTCCGTCCCGAAAACATCCTCCCAGTAAACACTTCACCTGCGCCCTGCCATATTGATCACTCCTCCAGCGCCATGTCTTCAGCTGCTCACGCTAAAAAGCATGCTTACCTTAAAAGCTAAACGAAAACCCATGCAAACTCCGCAGAACAGAACTGACCCATTCGGACACGGAGACGATGCTAACATTTAACGGGGACTAGGACTCGGGACGATAAATGAGTGGCGCAGGGTGCGCCATGCTCCCCAGCTGAATACCCAAAGGGACAGAAAGAAGCCTTGTGGCGGTCTAATAAAAATAGACTAAAAAGCCGTTAGGCAGATTGGCGGGAACAGTTGTACAACGGTAGGATTTCTATGATGGAGTTGAAAGGTACGAGTTGGCGCTTCGAGAGGATTTTTGAGAAAGGATCTACACCAAAGTACTGCTCTCTTTATTCTTATTTGACAATGATATTAGAAAAATAAATAAACGAAAAATTGACAGGCCCGCAGATAATTGTTTCCCGCTGACAGGTCCCGCCGTCAGCACAGCCCGTGAAACTACTGGTATAAGCAACGCCTTCAGCGCTAGCCCAAGTTCCACCCAGCCACGATGTAGGACTCGGATATGTTGGTCTTCAAGAATGAACTGCATATAAGGGCTGGAAGAGATCCAGAAAGATCTTCCAGCCCTATCACTCATATACACATTAACCATGATCCCTTCAATTCTATTAGCCCTCGCGGGGGTTAGTTTCGCAGCCCTGGAGCCTAGACAGGTGATGCACCAGGCTCGAAACCAACCGTCTTTTATTTCATCGCGAGATCTTTCTGAAGCTGAGAGCGAGCCTTGCAAGTTCATAAGTCAAGCTTATGCGGAGGCTGAACCTGAGCCTGGAAAGCCCGTTGTTCTTGCTATTCCTCCCTCTGTGGGTATTGCGTGTCTCAAGTCTGTTCCCCTGGATAAGAAGCGAGATCTCGAGTTGCTTGACTATCTTGAGCCTTTGATTGGGTTCCAGAGTACGCTTGAGATTCTTGCTGATCCGCCGAAAGAGTATCTGTTTCCAGGTGTGGATGTTCTTGGGGGTTTTGATACGATTCGAAGCAAGTTGGAGAATAACAAGTACAAGACTCAATATGAAGTCATGACAGATCTGCGAAGCCTTGTAAGTTCTTCCAATTCTTTGCACGATGGTGTACTTACGATAATAGTTTGCTGCTGCCAATGATGGTCACTTTGACTATCCTCCTGCTCTGCTCAATGCCTTCTACTACGTCCGACGAGGCGTCGAATTCGAGTCCGTATCTGCCAACGGTCTTCGACTACCATACATCTTCCATGTCATCGACACCAGCCGTGGTAACCAAGGTCTTCTTGACTACACACCCTCAGCTGTCAAGTCCATCGATGGTACCCCAATCGCTGAGTGGCTCGAGGAGGACGCTTCTTTCGCAACATCAAACAGCCAAGACCCTGATGCTCAGTACAACGGGCTCTTTGCATCTATTCCTCGTGGCGCTGTTGGGTCTTCCAGTAGCACACTCTTCACTCAGTTTGAGATTCCTGATACGTATACCATCGAATTCCACAACGGCAGTAAGTTGGAGATTGTCAACCAATTGATCGTCCCTGCTACTGTTGACCTTTCTGGTATCGAATCTGGCGAGGATTTCCATTACTACGTTGAAGTCACTCCCACAAACACCACCACTGAAGAACCTTCTGCCAATGAGCGTCGTTCAACCCAAGAGACTGATGATGATCTTCCCGGATACCCCAAGCCTCTTGTTAAACAATCTAGCAACGCTGTCTCTGCATACCTTCTCAACGGCGAGGACTATAAAGACACTGCTGTTCTCTCTATTTTGAGCTTCTTGCCTATCGGTATCGACATCAGCAACCCCCCTGCCGACTTTAGCATGACCAATTTCATTCTTGAGGGACAAGCTGTCATTCTTCAGCTCATCAAGGCGGCCAAGGCTACTGGTCGTGATAAGCTCATTATCGACATGTCTGCCAACGGCGGTGGTTCAGTCATTCTCGCCCACTCCATCTATCGCCTTTTGTTTCCGGAGGGAGAGTTCACTGGCTGGGATCGATATCGCGCCAACCCTGCTCTTGAGGCTGCCGTCGAGGTTGACTATGATAACCTCGTCAAGTCTCTGATCACTAGATCTGAGTATTACCCCGTCGCTCCTGGTAACAAATACCTCGAGACAGGTAAGGAATTTTATGGTCCTTATACCGTCAAGGGCCAGAATGTCACCGCAGCCTTCCAGACTGACAAGACTGTTCCCTGGGATGAGAGCATTCCTGCTTATATCAATGGTTTCGACCCCGAGAGGAAGCCTTTGGTTGCGGAAGCTCCCTGGAAGCCTGAGAACATTATTATTGTGACCGATGGTATTTGCGCCTCGGCCTGCGGTATCCTGACCGGTCTACTCACCCGTAACCACGGCATTCGCACACTCGCACTTGGCGGTCGTCCTCTCAACCAAGCCATGCAAGCCATGGGCGGCGTCAAGGGTACTCTCCTCAACTTCAACGCCGACATCACCAGCGCAATCGCCAATGTCCGCGCCAACGCAAAGACCGACAAGGAAACGGCCTCTATCCTCAGCGACGCATCGTCCTCATTCCCCAGCTCGCAGAACCCACCCCTTCTTCCCCTCCCTGCAGGCGGTGTCGGCAAGGTCAACTCGCTGAACGGCTACACTGAGGATAATCTTGAGGGATACCCTGTGCATTTTCGGTATGAGGCTGCCAACTGCCGTCTGTTTTATACGCAGCGCATGTTGGCTTCGCCTATTGAGTCGTGGAGGCGTGCTAGAGGTGTTGCGTGGAATAATGAGCCTTGCGTGTCGGGCTCAACGACGAATAGTGATGGGACTATTGGTGATAAGACTCTCAAGTATGATTCTCGTGTTCGCAGTCGCGCGAGTGGAATCAAGGGGCCTGGAGAGTTGAAGAAGTGATGATTTATTCATGGTAAACGGCTTTTGGATAGATGGTGATATATTTAGCATGCGATGGAGTTGTTTGTCTTTTACCTATAGATTATAATGGTCATACCAATATTTCATGTTATATTGTGTGTTGTTCAGATTTGATGAGTCTCTGTGGCTTGTATCACAAAGGTTTACGATCCCGATCGATTAAGCATGCCATGACGTCAGACAACTCCAAGCAGGCACTGGCACGCGACAACCACAAGCTAAGCTCTGTCCTACGTAGACTATGTTCTTCCTCCCCTTCTCCCCGTTTCTCTTCTTGACTTGATAATTAATTCTCTTGCGACATTCTTTTTGCAAAGACAGCATCGTTAATCCGAGGTCGTCATGCCTCTCCTCCCAAGGGTCAACTCGGCCGTGGCCAACAGGTCCCAGACCAAGAAGCAAAAATTCAAGATGTTTATGCGACAATGGTTTCTTGTCAACTGGCGCGATTTACTCACCATGGCCGTAGTTGGAGCTGTTGCCTTTGGTGTATGTTTGTTTCCTGTGTTTTTAATCGTTGCTAATTTGTTAGATCTATCATTCTCCTGTCATCATCACACGAACGTTTCCCGTCACCTTCAATGCGACCTCGGGAGATATTGTCTACCCACAGTGGGCGTACCCTGATCGCGGTTGGATACTCCCCTCGTGGCTATCAGGTCTGATATCCATCGCTATACCTATCATCACCTATATCGTCGCCCAATTCCGGATCAAGTCGGCCTGGGATGCGAGCAACGCCATCATTGGGACCAACTGGTCCGTCATTCTGGCGTCTCTCTTTCAGGTCACTCTTAAACAACTGGTCGGCGGTTTCAGACCTTATTTTCTCGAAGTTTGCATGCCAGATATTTCTCTCGCCAAAACACACAACAAGACTGGCCTGAACGGAGTTGGTTTCTACCAAATCATGTACACCACCGAAATCTGTACTCAGCCTGATAAATCGAGGATCCAAAATGCCATCACTTCGTTCCCAAGCGGTCACACGACAGCCGCTTTCGCCGGATTCGGATTTCTCTTCCTATGGCTAAACGCCAAACTCAAGGTCTGGGCAGACCACAAGCCCGCCTTCTGGAAACTCTTCCTCACATTCCTACCTCTCCTCGGAGCAGTCCTAATCGCTGGTTCACTCACCATCGACGCTGCGCACAACTGGTACGACATTCTAGGAGGTGGATTCATCGGCACGATCATGGCATTCGCATCATATCGGTCCACCTACGCTAGTGTCTGGGACTGGCGCTTCAACCACCTCCCGCTTCAAGAGACGGAGGCTTTCCAGTATGGATTCGACGGGGACCTGGACTATGCTGCTCAGACCATATCTATGGCTGCTGGTTGGGGAGGCAAGAAGGTTAGGTTGCCTGAAAGCGCGAGTGCCCCTGCTATCAGCTCCGAGTCTACGCTTCGAAGTGGCGCTGAGGAGATAGAGAACCTGGATGCGAATACTAGAAGGAAGCGAACCAGACCGGTTGGAGATGAGGCTGTTTAATGAGGAGGCATGAGTATACACAAGAGTCTTCATTGTTGGAGTTGGAGCCTGGAATAGACTTGCATATCGATCATAAAAGGCAACGACAAGTTGTGACAAGAACATACTTCTGCGACCTCGGCTGAGGATCCATTGACGCAAACTGCTCTCGATGAGTTACCAACAAATGCCCGATCTGATTGCTCTATCTGCTCGATTTCTCTCCCGGAAACCCCGGAAAATTTGAGGAGTCTTGACCCTTCTACAGTTGATATCGATGTTAAGAAGAGACAATCCTAACTACGCAATCTCATTATACATATCGGGCTGAATAAAAAATTATGATCAAATGCTCCGGAGAACCTCTTAAAAGACTTAGGGTAACAAAACTAAAGACCTGGGCTAAGATTGACAAAAAACAACGCCCAGTAAGTAAACACGCAAGACCCCCAGAACTAGTATCCTGATGCAGCAAGCCTAGCCTTCTCATCGTCCACAATCTTTTCCTCCTCGTCTTTTTTCACAACCTCATAATCGGGAAGCTCCTCCTTGACATCACGAGAAGCAACCTCAGGCGGTGTTTGCTCTCGAGTCTCTTGCACCTGGAGCTCATCAGTGTATCTCTCCTGCTTCTCAGACAAGATACTATCACCAGGAGGAGGGACCTGGCCAACTGCTTGCACAGCAGTCCGGTCATAATCAGTCCGACCCTCAAGAACCTGGAGGACCTCGAAAAGAGGCTTCGCAGCCATTGGCCAAGCCACGTCGCCATACAGGATCTTCTGTGCTGTGATCCCACGTTCGTTGTAGAAAGTAGCATTGGCGTCGGCTCGAGACACGACGATAGTGCCGTCGATCTGAACACCCATCCACAAACCGCGGCTCTTCATGTAGCTCCATACAGGTCGAGCGGTCTTGCTAAGAGCAGCCTCAACACTACCACCTGTCCCAATGGGTCCTAGAGCAACTGATCCCTCTGCACCGAATGAAAGGCGAGGCTTGGTGAATGCGGCGACTTGCTCTGGGGTATTGAGAACACAAACGCAATCGTAGACATCAAGACCAAAGACAAATCCTGCGCCGAGACTGCTTACAACGAAGGAAGACGGAGGAGACCAAGTACCATCTGAACGTCGGGCAATGACTATACCGGATCCACCGGAGAGTGAGTTATGACCAGCGCCAGCACGGATGACGTTGAAGATGGCTAGACCAGCTGCGCTTTGGAGGACAGAAGGGGGGATTTTGACCATCGACTTGCGTGTAAGCCCGGTAGGGTGGAGGGGACCTTTTTCTGTGGGCGATGTAGACGAGTTGAGGCCTGAGAGTGTAAGTTAGTCAATGATATTCCATAGTTTATGATTGAGATGATACTCACTGGTGAAAGAGTGAAGAATTCGAGCTGCCTTGCTGCATTCCTTGTCCATTGTAGAAGGCCACCATCCCTCGGCACCAAACAAGTTGGCGGCCTTGTTCAATGGCGAGCCAGCCTTGGAGCTGATCTTGTGAAACCGCTCACCGGCTGTTGGCTTGGCTGTAGAAGAAGCATCTCGATCTTGAGGTTGAGATTGTTGGTACTCTGTGCTATCAGGCTGGATGGAGTAAGAGGGAAGTTGACCAGCTTGCTTTAGGGGATCAACGTCCTCAATAGACTTGTTGGATGTAGAGTAAAGAGTCATTATGATGATTTGATTCTCCGAGTTATACAAACGGTGTGTGAGTGAAAGTGATTGTATAAAATTTGAAGGTTGCTGATTGTATTGTTCTAATATACTCGACCAGGCACCATTCATCCTTATATGTACTTCCTCGCTGCATCTTCCCAATTCCGTCCATCTCGCATTCTCTTAAGCCTACGCAATCTCGTCCAACCATACCATGTATTGCTGTTGCCTCTGGGCGCAGTAAACGCGGCCGCCTAGCTAAGATGGATGTGTAGTGCGTGGACTGAGGCGCAGCGCCGCCGCACGAGAAGCGAGACAAGGGCGAATGGCGATCCACCAGGAGGCATGAGTGAGAACTAAATCAAGGCGACGATACTATATCAAAGTAGAGCTCAATTTTATCAACAAACATCATAGTTAAAAAGCTTTCTTGGCTCAGTTGGTTAGAGCGTTGGTCTCATATCTGTATAGAGTGACTTAGCTTCAAGCTAGGGTTATCCAAAGGTCGTGAGTTCGAACCTCACAGAGAGCACTTCTTTTTGTTGATGGTGTTGTGAAGTTGTTGGTTAATCGGTCAACACACTGGACCAACAATATGTTCATGCGTATTTGCGCGGGGCGAAAAAGGTGAAAGTGATTTTTGTAAATACGCAGACACGTGTAGCTAGAAGGTTTCCCCTATGCCTCCACTGAATCTTTGATGCTCTTGTGATTAAGAGGTGCTTTTGGAGTTAGCGATCTCATTGGTCATCAAACTGTGAGCTTTTATTGCCGCCATAGAGAGCAGATGAAAGCACTCATGATATAAAATCTTCCATTCTTGGAGAGTCAGGTAGGGGAACATAACCGGCAAATACATGCTTCGGTTTTTGGAGGAAGGAGGGGGAGCGAAGCGAGCAGCGAAATGACCGAAGTTATTAATGGCACTTGTAAGAGCGTTGGACTGGGTAGCGAGAGCCTCTCGATTGGCTCGAATGTTTTCCCGAAGGTCGTGGGGAGTCGAGGTGAGAAGCTGGATTCAACAACTTGACATCGATAACATGTCAAAAGCAATACAGGTCGTAGAGCATTTGTACACAGCAATTATCTCTTGAATGAAGGGTTTCTACAAATGGTACATTCCCGTCAGTCGACCTCAGTCTATAGATACTCGGCACTTTTGTGTATTGTGGTCAGACTTCCAGGGCTGGTGAAGAAAAGCCTGGCGCATGCCAATCAACTCCGGGGTTATAGCAAGACCATTAGCTATTGGCCCTGTCTAATGCTCCAGTCGAGGAATTCCATGGTTGTGTTATCACAGATACTAAAAAGACACCAGCATCGTTTGACTAGTCAAAGCTTTCACAGTTACCAATGACGATAGATATGAAGAGGACGGCGGCGTCGTTCCCCTAATGCTGACACCTTGGGCGCCGTCCCCTACACCCTCGAACAATTTTTGGAGTCAACGGATAGCAAACGCAAAGATCGAAGCAGATAGTTCAACTCAGGTTCAACACAGTCAGACCCCTGCATCTATCGTATCATGAAGAAGTTGGCACAAGCTGTGGCCTATATACATGGACGGTCAATCAAGCTCAAGGACATCAAGCCTGACAACATCTTGCTTTACGAACCCCATTCCCCAGCCATCCGTTCTCTTTTGACCCATGTTGGCGTTAGCAAGGTATTCGTCCGTGGGCGGTCATCCAACTTCGACGACTGCTTGTATATCTTACTCGCTCTAGGGCAAACCGCAAGATTGGAAGGCAATCTCGGTGCTGATATATGGCAACTCGGATGCTCTGCACTGATACTAAATGTGGCAAAGAGAGGCAGAGCTGGGCGAGATGAACTGTGGAATAGCTTCTGCAGGACAAGGGATCGACGTTTGTGCCAGATGGCTTCAGAACATGAGCATTTCATGAAGAGTCTCAAGACCTTGTGTGACAAGGACTTGGCTAGAGGCGAGGTTTTGAGTAACCAGTTGGCATATGAGCTTGTATCAGCATGCTGGACAAGAACCATGAAACAAGGCTGGAGATTCATCGAGTCTTGTCACGCCTTGACCAACTTATTGCTCAGATGAGCATACTTGCTGTAGGAGATCTTGAAATGAGCTTCTGAGGAACCGGAAGGCAGTGGATGATTATGGCGTTTAGACAACTCGGAGGAGCAGTCTCTAGATTTCTACAGGCAGGACTCAGATTGGTTGGGCATTACTGTAATCTTGGAATGTCAAAAATATCATAATTAATTGTCAATTCGATCGACCTTTACCCATCGTTACAATTGATGGGACTTGCAGAACGATGATATTGAACAAGGCCAGGCCAAGCAAGTGTAATATCTGATTGGCCGCTCCGTACCTCACTCCCCAGATCCCAATTGCCGTATGTAGTGGGTACGTACCCAGCACATACCCCACGTCATCTCAAAGGGAAGTTGACCTCATTCTCCCTGAGGAGCATATCAAGCACCTACCATAATGACAATTGCACCACCAACACCATAAACCAACTTCAACCATCCACGCTCCTTTCTCACTCCATCCATCGCAGCAATGGCTCCCGCCGCTACAAACTCTTACAGCGAGACTGCTCGTGATAGCGCATCAGGCTTCATCGCCTACGCGCGGAGCTCCGTGGATCGTGTTGTCCCGCCTAATTCTCGACAGAAAGCTTACGACAATACTGCTTCTTTTGCTTCATCGCGACCTATTCTCTTTGTACGTTCCCTCTCACCGCCTATCAACCATCACTAACAAAATAGTCCTTTATTGTATCACAACTTCTTCTTTCTTTCCTCCCTCTTCTAATCTTCCTCACATTCTCCCTGTCAACCATCGTATTCGCCCTTGGCGCAGCAATCGTCTTTGCTCTTTTCTGGATCGGCGTTGCCCTTCTTGTTCTCGTGCCAGCACTGCTCGTCACATCGTCCATCGCCGTCCTCGTCTGGGGCTGGGCCATTGGGAGCTTCGTCATTGCACGATGGCTGTACAACCATTCACCTGTCGGAGTGCAGAACAATGAGGTTGTGAAGAAGGAGAACGGCAATTAGTTTTACGCCTACACCGTCTGCCAGCTTGGTATTAGAAACAACAACTGGGATCCTCATGATATGTCTGCATTTTAGGATCCGTGTATGGGTTATGGAGGATATCGGGATGGACAATAAAGTATCGGTTTGGAATGGAGTTTGTTTTTTGCTGATCAAGGCCCAATGGTAATGGAGGCGGGATACAGCCTGTTCACGGAAATTGCAAAAGCATTACGCTGTCAACATGTAACATTACACTGAACATCAAGTCCTAGGCCATTGCCAACCTAAGCATTAACCCTAGTACAAAACGTTCCGCTCAAAGTGGCTGTTAAACCTCTATTTCTCATTAATAACCGAGACCCATCTATCTGTCCCAATCGCTCATGTACAAGTGCTTTACAGATACAGACCCTCTGGCTCACCCTCCTGCTTTGTACGGAGGACTCTCTCACGCGCTGATCGGAAGTCCGCCATTTGCACCCGCATTCGTCGTTCTCGGAGAGCGAGCAGACCGGCTTCAGAGCAGATGGCCTTGATGTCGGCACCTGACAGATCGTCCTTTTGGGAGATAAATTCCTCAAGATCGACATCATCGTTAAGGTTCATCTTTGAGGTGTGAAGTGTGAAGATCTTGCGCTTGGTGTTCTGGTCGGGGTTCTCGAAGAGAATCTTTCGGTCGATACGTCCAGGTCGGATCAGAGCAGGATCCAGGGTGTCGATCTTGTTTGTGGCCATGATGACCTTGACGTCTCCACGGTCATCGAAACCATCCAGCTGGTTGAGGAGTTCCAGCATAGTTCGCTGGACTTCACGCTCACCACCCGATGTCGAATCGTATCGCTTCGTACCAATGGCATCGATTTCGTCGATAAAGACGATAGAAGGAGCGTTCTCACCAGCAACCTGACAATGTTAGTAATAATCAAACACACCAATGAGATCACATACCTGGAAAAGCTGTCGCACAAGTCGAGGACCGTCACCAAGATACTTCTGAATAAGCTCACTACCCACGATACGTAGGAAAGTGGCAGAGGTCTGGTTGGCGACGGCCTTGGCCAGCAATGTCTTTCCAGTACCGGGAGCACCGTAGAGAATGACACCCTTGGGAGGCTTGATACCCATCTCCTCGTACAGCTCCGGATGGAGCAGTGGCAACTCTACTGATTCTCTGACTTCCTGAATTTGCTGCTCCAGACCACCAATATCGGCGTATGACTCGGTAGGAGCTTTGTCGAGCTTCATGACACTGACGATAGGATCGGCATCATCTGTGAGCACGCCAACAATACTGACGCTCTTATGGTGCAGAAGAACACTAGCGCCAGGTTCCAGCAAGTCCTTGTCGACGAAGCTCATGATGCTAACGTAGTACTCAGGACCAGTAGTACTGCTGACGATCGCATGATCATCATCGATCAACTCCTCTAGAGTTCCAACACCCATGGGGCTTCCTCGCATGTCATCGACACGGCCACGCTCGTCTGCTAATCGATCGACATCGGCATCAGTGCCAGCGGATTGACCCTCCTTGGCTGCCTTGGCCTTGCGTAGGCGTTCCTGGTTTTCGACGTACTCCTCCTCGAGCAAGAGATGATCGTGGATTCGCTGCATTCGCAAAAGTCGGAGCTTGCATCGGCTGGTAGGGTAGACGGCGGGAAGTTTCTGAGCAGCGCTGGTGCCGCCAGCCTTTCTCTTCTTGCGACCGACTCGTGTGGTAGGTCGAGGCGGGGGTTCGTACTTGGGCTTATCCTTCTATTGGGTTGTTAGAGTGGAAATAGAGGTCCTGAGCGGGTTTCTTGCCTTCTTGTCCTTCTCATCGCGTCCCCCTTCTCCCATGCCGGATTGACCTTGACCCTAATAACGTCAATAGCTGTTAAGCTGCAGTATGACAGAAGTGTTTACCATTTTGTCAGGATCAGCTCTGGGAGCTATAGATTATATGATATCGTTTGTTTGGCGTGGCCGTGGTTTCAATGAGGTGAGTCGTGGTGGTGGATGTGATTTGATGTGGAGGAGAGAGGTCGAGGCTCCCGAGCTTAGTGATGATGAAAGCGACCGCCAGGCGCCAGGGAAACACGACAGCAGCTCCAGCCTAGTCACGTGCTGCTCCCAGGTGAGTCACGTGAAGCTTCAACACTGGCTTCAACAATAACAATGAATGCAGATGTTGGAGTCGATGGAAAAAAATATGATTCAAATTTGTAACAAACTAAAGTTCTACACTGAGAGCTCAAATTACTTCTTACCATGCCCCTTCGTCTGTTTGGGGTCGATGCCAGCATCTCATGGAGATGTCGCTATCGACGTTGACGAAAACAATTGAAAGGCTACGACTGTATGTCTCAAATCTTAATGGTTTTGTCAAGTACGGACGCAGGGAGGGAAAACCAAAAAGGATCCTAAGAGTCGCGCAAAAGAGATTTCTCGGCATATAGTTTCAAAGTTGAAAATGTAAAGGAAAAGCACTGGACCTTGATAAGTAGACTGAAGGAAACTTCCATCTAAGCCAACACTTAAAGTTGGCCGCGCAGTCCTTAAAAGCGCTAGCTTTCACGGCCAGAATTTAATGTGAGGAAACGGAGAGAAAATATCAAAGCTTACATGATATGATTGGCTTTAGTCTATATTCCTCCCAACTCAGTGAAATCGGAGCTTTTTAAAATTGAATAAGCTCTTAAATGAGGCGGTTGAAAACACCTTTGCTGTGAACCACAGTCAGATAAGGCGGAATTACCAGCTGGTCAGGGAAAGCTTTTAGTGAATAAAGTCTTTACTGAAAAATATATAAAGCAGAACTGTTCAGCCACCTACTCTTCATATCAATGCACTTATACAAACGCACATTGAACCCTGATCCAACCATTTTTCGCGGACCTGATCCATGATATTCTATTTTTGAACCCGACACTGCAACCCAAGAGCAACACCCCCCGCAGGACGCTAACTCTTAGCGGTCTCTCAGTGGAGTGACGTCGGCCTCCTTCTCCTAAGCTACGCCACAGCCTGACAAAAATCAAGGACCCCTCCCTCTCCATCCAATATCACCAACCGAATAGCCTGCCTTACCTGCACAAGACACGACCAGACCTGCAGAAGGCCTGTCTTACGGCCCAAAGTTATCTCTTGTCTCCTCACTCGATCCAACTATTCTCCTTTTTAATTCAACTTTGTTATTCAACATCCTCAACTGTTCCATCACCGCTTCTCCCAAGAGTCTCACCATCATGTCTCGAGACCGGCGTGTAGCCAAGGAGCTCAAAGACATCGAAGCCGATCATGACGACTCAGGCGTCAACGCGACTCTTGTCAACAACGACTTGAAGCACCTCAAAGGAACATTCCCTGCGCCGCCCGATACCCCTTATGCTGGAGGTACCTTCACAGTCGACATACAAATCCCTGAACAGTATCCTTTCAAGGCACCAGTGATAAGATTTGACACCAAGATCTGGCACCCGAATATCAGCAGTCAGACGGTAGGTCAACTTTCTTCAAAATAGCAGACTTGGAGCCCAAGGACAGCCAACTTGATGGGTTGGGGATAGTCAAGAGGCGGACTACGATAAGAAAAGGAACTCCAGATACTAACTCAACTTTTAGGGCGCTATCTGTCTCGACACTCTCAGTTCCAACTGGTCTCCCGTCCAGACCATCAAGACTGCTCTTCTCTCCCTTCGAATGCTTCTCGAGTGCCCAAACCCCAAAGACCCGCAAGATGCCGAGGTTGCAAAGATGATGATAGAAGATCCCAAGCGCTTTGCTCTCATGGCCCACGAATGGGCTGTCAAATACGCTGGCGCTCCACGACAAGACGTTGATGTCACTAAATACCAAAACGATGTCGCAGCTGCTCCTGTCAAGGATGACGTTGCTCGGTACGTCAAACATGGGGACGGAGAGAATGTAGCTAACACGAGGTAGACTTAACGGATACAACAGAAACCTTGTCGAACGTTTCGTGAACATGGGCTTCGCATTGGATGATGTTGTCGAGGCCTTCATTCACTTCGGCATAGATCGCAATGGAGGCCGAGACTACGAACTGGAAGAGGCTTATATGGGGGACGTCGTTTCCAGATTGCTACATGAAAACTAATGTGGACTATGGAGGACCAAGAGAAGGAATGGCGATCTGAAACACAATTTCTTTAAGCATGGTTTGGGGAGTTTGCGTCGGTTCTTTTTAACAACTTAGTATAGACTGGGTACGGGGTGCATGAGCTGCACTTCATATGGTTTTGTAGGTCACGATAAATGACACAAGATAAGCGGTGGCGAAACTTAACGGTAATATATGAAGCAATCCTTCACTTGCTTGCACGCCTACACAATTCTCGTACAATGACATGGCCACATGTGCATACTCCAGCATGATCAAATATGGCTTGAAACACTTTTCGACATTAGATGGTTCATGTTGTAATGTGACATTGTTGGCGCATTGCGTGCTGAGGGTTATGGCACACTCGCCTGCGGAAAAGGAACACCAAAAGGCCTTTCCACAATCTAGCCTGCGCGCCAGCCAGACCATCCTTGCTCTATCAGGTACGTACGAAGAAATCATGCAGTATGATGCAAATAGCCCTCCATGAGCGAGTCCTCGGTCAATGAACCGGACTCTACTAACTCACTCCCCGACTCACACATCTTGTCTCCCAAAGGTGAACCAAATAGTAGACGTAGCTTAGTTATAAAATTATAGCAGATCACGGCGAACGAACTCGTTGTAGAGAGCCTTGCCCAGACCAGCGGGAGAGCGCTCGACAATGACACCAGCGTCCTCGAGAGCCTTGATCTTGGTGTCGGCACCACCCTTACCACCGGAAACGATAGCACCGGCGTGACCCATTCGTCGGCCGGGAGGAGCAGAGATACCAGCGATGAAGCTGACAACGGGCTTACCACCGTTGACAGTGTTGGCCTGCTTGAGGAACTCGGCAGCGTCCTCCTCAGCAGAACCACCAATCTCACCAATCATGATGATACCGTCGGTGTCGGGATCCTCAGTGAAGACCTTAAGGCAGTCGATGAAGTTGGTACCGGAGAAGGGGTCACCGCCAATTCCGACAACGAGAGACTGACCAAGACCGGCCTGGGTGGTCTGGTTGACGGCCTCGTAGGTGAGGGTACCGGAACGAGAGACGATACCGATGCGGCCGCGCTTGTGGATGAAGCCAGGCATGATACCGATCTTGCACTGTTCGGGAGCAATGATACCGGGGCAGTTGGGTCCGACGAGACGAGTCTTGCTTTGGGTCTTCAGCATGTCGGTGATGCGAACCATGTCTAAGTGGGTCCCACGTTAGAAACCTTCAAAACGTTCCATCGACGTTGCAAAAACCTACCGTGCTGGGGGATACCCTCAGTGATGCAGACAACGAGGGGGATTTCGGCCTCGAGGGCCTCCTCGATACCGGCGGCGGCCAGAGGAGGGCTGAGAAAAATTGTTAGGGGGCGTTTTCGTTGGATTGTGTGGTTGATTTAGACGTACGGGACGAAGAGACCAGTAGCAGTGGCACCAGTCTCCTTGACGGCTTCACCGACGTTCTTGAAGACAGGGAGGCCGAGGTGAGTCTGGCCAGCCTTCTTGGGGTTTGTTCCACCGACGACCTTGGTGCCTGTTTGTCGAGAGTCAGTTTTTGTCACATGTATCATCGTGACATCAATATAGCGAAGACCGTACCGTATTCGATAGCTTGTTGAGCATGGAAACTACGTCATTCGTTAATTTTATATACCCTCTCGAAATTCAAGAATTGCGCCAACTCACGTTCCCTGCTTTCCGGTGAAGCCCTGGTAGATGACCTTGGTGTCGGCGTTGATGCGCAGGTTGTTGATGGTCTGGGCATACTGCGACGAAGAATAGGCTCGGCGGCCAACGTTTTGCAGCGCCGAGGCGCGAGTGGCTCTGGTGAAGGACTGCATGATGTCGGGGGGTGGAGGGGAGAGGGAGTGAAGAGAGAGAAAAAGAAACGTCGCTGTCTGTTGCAACGTCTAGAGGATTAACTTGAGGTTTTGGAATTGGAAGGGAAAAACCGTCGATACCAGGAGCTTTCGGGAGGTTCGTGGTTTGGTTCGTATCAAGATTATCCCGTGGCCGGGATTCAACGGCCTAAGCCAAAACGGGTCGACACACGCACTTTCCTCACAAGGTCAGTTGGTGCTTGACCTTGCGCTACGGGTGGTCTCGGAGTCAGTATGCCGAGTGAGAGAAGGCGGGAGATAGATGATCCGGTGGGAAAAGTCATGGAGAGCCACTCACAAGAGCGCGTGGAGAATCTGTCGTGGTGAGCGTTTTGAGATACGGTTAATCGCGGGTTCTCGGTGAGGGCGAGACGACGGGAAGATGCGTCATTGGACATGATGAGGACCTGAGACCCTCTTTTTGCTTCGGACTTGTATCTCCAATGTTTGCATCTCCTTGAGTTTACGTTTAAAAATCGCGGACATTGACAACCTGATCCCGTGGGAACACAGCATGTTACATTTACAATTATTCAAAACGAGTGAATTCTATCTACTTATGATCAAAGAGCGACTACAGTCAGTTCCTATCTAAGACCAGTATCCAAATGGACATCGTTCTCCCATTCCTCATTGTTACTCCCAGCAAGTGAGTGGTAGCAATACAACTCCGAGGAGGCATCTTGAACAAAATCAGTTGATACCTCGGTCCCGGTAAAGATTATCGGCTGGTATAATACATCACCGGACCATCCATTCCCTGTCGCTCATACTCATCCAATTGAAGACACTGCATCGCATGACATTTCAGTTCATCGCGTGCATCTCCAAGGAAGAGCGACATTTCCAATCGAGTCGTCTTAGTAGACACTCTTGACATCCCAGCCGACAGCCATCACCCTGGCAGCAAGGAAACAGGCGAGTGCCAGCACATACGACAGCCCATCAAACACGATGAGAGCAGTCCAGCCAGTATCACCCTTGTCGCCAGCCTCGAGAATGGCACCAGCGATGGGCAAGCTGCTGAGGGTTCCAAAGCTAGCTACCATGAAAGCTGTCGAGATGAATCGTCCATAGTCGCGAGGATCGCAAAGCTGACCTACGCAAACTGGTGTGAGTCCAAGGTTACTACCACTTGCAAAACCAAACACAACAGCGAATGCGATGATCATAGCCTTAGAGTCTCCAGCCGGCAACCACAGAGCAAAGGCCGATATGATGCAGAGCCCAAGCGTCAGTAGAATGACATTAAACCGCCCGATCTTGTCGGCTAAAAGCCCGGGGAGAAAACGACCGAGCAATGAACCCGCATTAAGGATCGAAATCAGGGTGTAAGAGCTGTTGGCGTCACCAGAGTGTCTTCCGGCATAAGATACGATGTACGTCAATGGCACGAAGAGTCCCCATTCCATAAAGAAGATTCCGCATGCAGAGAACGTGAACTTTAGGTCTTTGAAGATGCTTAAGTCTGGCCAGACTGAGGACACCTTGTTTGATCGCGGGAGACGCGAGCGCATCAAGAGCGTGGCGGGAACGGTGAGTCCGAGGATGATGAAGCCCAGGATACGGGTCGTCCATGCAAAGCCAACGCTGGGAAGAAGTTTCTGTAGAAAGATGGGAAAGATGATACCGCCAATTGATCCCGCAGTCATTGCAACTCCAGTTGCCAGACCTCGTTTCTTGTCGAACCAATGGGCAATAGATGCATAGCACGGTGAATTGAGAAGGGCGCCTCCAAGGCCTCCCACAACCGAGTATGAAAGAAGAATCTGGTAGAATTCCTCGCAAACGCTTAGGATGAACAAACTTGCCGCGATGAGTATACCTCCAGAGGCAACAATGAGTCGAGGACCGTATTTGTCAAAAACAGGTCCGACTTGAATCCCGACAAGAAAGACGAGGAAGAGATAAAGACTGAAGATCCAGCCAATCTGCGAAGACGAGTAATCACGAAGCTGGTTCTCGGAAAAGTACGACTCAAAAACAGCAGAGGTGTTGATGAGACCGTAGATCGAAAACATTCCACAAAAGGATCCAAAGACTACAAGCCAGGCCTGGAGTCCGCCCTCCGGGAATTCGAGCTTCGGTTCACTGCCATCGGTGCTGGCTTCGCTGGGGTGCGCTACACCTCCGGTCTCGAGGCCCGCATCGTCCGGGGCCGGGACGGCATCGCCACGGGGGACTTCGGGGTTAGTTTTGGGTATGGCCTGCTTTTCGTGCTGGTTTTTTAGGCAGCTGTCCTCTGCATTGTGTTCGTTATATGTCATGTGTGTCAAAACACGGTAGATCACAAAAAAGGGTACAGTTTTTCTAATGCCTTAGGGTGTGAAGAGTGTAGTAGACATGAGATAACTGCTATGAGAGTTGAGATGGGTTGAGGGAAAGGTTAGTGGGGAGGAGGAGGAAGAAGAATTTATAATCCCGGAAATAGGATCCGAATCGGTTAATAATTTGCATGTTCAATAATTGACAGTTGGGGTTGGGCGCTATTAACAAATGTCATGTTAGTGCTCGGTTCAAGGGTGCGGGTGTGCAGGGCTTGGCATCACTTGTGAGTTCTATGACTCGATTGCCAGTGCCATGTTCTATGACGGACAAGTGATTCACTCTCTATATTCCAATGCTCCATCTAATTGGACCTCAGAACGTGGAATTGTTTCCAGTGATCAATTGAGAATCCTCCGGTGAATTACATCGCCCCTCGGTGGGACTCGGTCTCGTTTATCGGCAGTTATCCACATCGGATCCGGAGCCGCTCCGCATTCTTTGACACTGGGATTCCACTTAAGCTTATTTCCTTACACTTCTATTGTTGCTTTAGTAACAGTGATGAAGCCTGAGATTGAGGATTCGCTTAGTTTGGGTTCCATTCTTTGTGTTAGTGATGTCAGTGTGGGTTAATGACACTGACATCCCCAAGTCGGCATCTCGTTCCGAGTACACTAATTCCTACTCAAGGAGTAATCTGGATTAAACTGAGGATTATTCGCGGAAGTTTTATTGAAAAATCGCTATTCTCTCTCAATTTATGTCTCTCTGTGTCGTATGTGTCGTATATGTCGTTCGTCACTTGTAATAAACTGCTATCATGCGTCTGTGAGGTAGACTCCCAAGATATTGAAGCAATTTAGATGAAGGTAGCATGTTAACATCAGATAAAAGTCAAGAAAACTATCATTTATCCGTTAATCACTTCAATGAACTGAGGGATGATGGTAAGCTGGCTTTGATGATGCTGAAGGCTTCATACGTTGAAACAATAACCTTCTGCCACCAACAGATTGAACTTGAATGTGTGTACTACATGACTCCGCGTCTTTTAATTAGGTATTGTTTGATCATTCGTCTCTTATGAAGAGAATTGACTACTAGGGAGCCGGCAAAAGCGACATGGCAACCATAGGGATGAGTCCTCTACAGTCGACAATCACCTGTCTTCAACATTATATGCCCATCTATTATCTATGAGTGCTAAACGAAATCCAAGCGCCAGATTGATACTCCAATTTTCATCAGAGCCCATTACTCTTACATGAAAAGACACTGCTCACTTGTCCTGCACGAAACTGATCTATGATACCCTGCACACTAACGTATGTACCCAGCGTGAGGTACAGGGCACCAGTCAACATGATGACAACATTCAGAGCCACTGAAAGAGCGTCAAGAATGGGATTTAGCTTCCTTCCGATCCTGCGATCTGCACTACGCATGCGGAAGTAGGCCAGAGCCCAAAAGATGAAGCCAAACCAGCAGTTAAACAGCGACGACATGACTGATAACACTGAGAATGCGTTAGAACTGATTGATAAGTCTGAGGATGGTCACTTACACGAAGAGAAGAATGGAATGATCTCAGCGATAAAGAATGAGGCGGCCCAGCTGATCAGCAACACCAATCCCCACCAGAACCAGCCCTTGAATGTGTGCGATGTGAGATGCTCGGAGTCCTTAAACATTCTGAAGAAGACAAATCTGCCCGTGACACTTGCATACAGGCATCCGACAAAGATAATGGTTGGAACCATGAAAGAATATGAGACCTTCTTATAGGTATCAGTGAGGACGCCGAAGGCTGGTGTGACCATGTACTGGTTGCCTGTGTAAACGTAGATGACAGACCCGACAACGCTGAATGTGACAATCTCAGCCATGGTGCAAGCCCACAATGCCTTGGGGAAATCTCTGTTCTTTTGTCAGAATCATCACGGTTGCAGAAAATGACATAGCAACTTACCTCGGATCACGCATCTCAGCGATAAAGCTGGGAATTGTAGTCTGACCGATAAATGTGTAGCTCATATTCATGAAAGCCGACATGCCAGTAACCAGTGTCGTGGTCTTTGGTGTCCAGATCGAGATTATCGGTTCGCCCATCTCAGGATAACCAGCGGGATTACCCTGAGCGCCTGCAAATGCCGTCGCCAAGATGACGGAAATGAATGTAAAAAACGTAGAGGCAAAGCCAAGCTTTGACAGCATGCTAAAGGTGCGAGGAAGCGACCCGATCCAGCTGATCACCGTGACCACTGCAGCGAATGCAACGGTTCTGCATCCTGATATGGAGTCGGCTTCGGTCATTGTGTTAAGGTAGATTGCACCGACCAGGACATGCAGAGCTTGAATGAAGGTATTGTTCAGGACAAACATGGCTGCTGTCCACCACCACGCCCATCTCTTATTCCACCAGATCATCTGTCCAATGTCGCACACATCTCTAACCTCCGGATGTCGTAGACAAAACTCCCAGAGCACAAGACTCGTATACAGAACAAGCCCAGCGATGACAGCCGTCAAGATCAATCCAGGCACTAGACCCAGAAGACTATACGACCAAGGGAAGCTCATAATAGAGAGCACAATGTACTCGCTAAAGAGCAGCCCTGCAGTCTTTTGCCAAGAACATGTCCTGTACTGAATAGCATTTCCCGCTTCGGAAGCGACTTGCTTGTCGACGAGATCTTCAGCTGCGGTGCTGTCGCTTTCGGATACATGCGCCAAGTGCTCGGCGAGGGGTTCGATTCGCGGGCCAATTGTGACGTTGGGCCCTCCAAAGGCTGATGCGAGCCAAGGCCGTCTGCTTGGCGTGCGGGAGGTTTGAAGTTCTGAGTCTTCTAGCGTAGATGTCTTGTCCATGATGATGTACGCGCTGTCGCTGATGGTAATGCTCAATGCAAGCAGAATGCTACAGTGGAGGAGGAGGATGAGAGAGAAGATAATGACGAGAATAATCACTCAAAGTAAAGAAACGGCTGGAGTAAAGTACCCGTCCATGGAAGAGAGGCAGCAACGGTAGTACCAGACCTTGGACACTAACACAAGTAAGGCCGATCTGCAGTGGGCGAACTCCCCGACGGTGCGTGATGAGGCGTCGGGTACATCGCAACAGGGAATGTCCTTGGCGATCAACGATGCCACCTTTCAAACGGCATCTGTGCTGATTGGTCTTGGTATGGGGGTTGCGGAGATGCCCTCACCTCGGACACGGCGTCCCTAGCCATGCTCGATATGTACTGTAGCAATGTGCTCAACCGGTGTGGCAGAGCGATTGATAGATTGACTACATCGTCTCTGCTGAAGCAGATGCCTTTCTGTTGCGTCCATCCATCATCTTCAGAGACAGCTCTTCTTCCAACATAATGATGTGGCGGGTAGGTAGCATAGGAGACGTAAAAGATCTGCAGATCGTGTTAATTCCTGAAATCACGCAATGCACCAGTCGTCATTATTAAAAGTTCCTGCCACGCTTATTGCACAGACCGTAAGTGGGTGTGCATCCTAGTGGGTTTGGGTTTTAAGCTTACTGCCCATAAGCTTGTTTTCCAGCACTCAGCTTCTACTGGTCAATCAACGGAAATAGGCCGGCGCCGCCGACGCCCGACCTCTTTGGAACCGGAGGTATTATTCGTGTATTATTAGCACCTCCCATTGCACGACAATCGATTGGGCCATATTCCTCACAAGGCTCTATCCACTAATTTGAGCAGTGCATTCATATTAGTACTTATATAGAAAAGTAGTAGCTCTTGCGAATTATCGATGCGTTACAACTAGAACTTACTACTAAGGAAACAGATTAGAGGTGTCCTATTACAAGATATTCTCAGATTAATGGCCAAACCACTCCAAGAATAGATATCTTCACTCATATCCAGACTGGTATTACTTACATAATTTCTTTTGAGACATGGACATAGCACACATTAGCTTGGTGCCTCTCACATAGAAGTCTACAATATCTGGCAGAAAATACCCTATCCCTACAGTATTCGCTACTAACCTCATTGAAGCACATTCTGGTGAGAGTATCGATCTCGGCCGATAGAGTGGTGAAAATAGTTCATATCGAGGTATGCTTTACCATCAAATACATCCGGTATTGATTCAGGCATTATAATCTCATTTAGTGTGTTGAGGTGATGTACGCCTTTGATACAATAAGATGAACTAGCACTCATTCATTATGCTATATCTATTCATCCTTGACATCTGAAATTTTGAATCCTCCAGGCACCAACTTCTGGAAAACCTGCTCGGGATCATACTTGGCCGCAGCATCTTTCATCTTCTTAATGTTCTCAGCACCATAACTACCAAGAGGATCCTGACTCTTATCCGCATAATTCAAATAAGTCCACTCAAGATTACCGCCATCAATAGTAGCGGCATACTCTTGCACATCCTTAATCCAAGCCTGAACCTTTGGTCGTGCAAAAGCCTCCTGTTCAGGAGTTTGTGCCATAACAACAGCGAGGAATAGAATACCGTTGGTCTTGTGGCGGTCCATACCCATGATGTTTCCGCCTGCTTCAACGCCGCGTTGACCGAAGAGTGTAGGGAGAGGCTGGAAGAGACATTGAGTGATGAAGTTACCATCAGGGATGAATGCCTTGAGTTCTTCGACAAGCTTGTCGTGAAGCTCGGAGGCTTTGGTGATGATTCGGGTATCGTTCTTGAAGCAACATGTGAACCAGGTGTC
The DNA here is from genome assembly GCA_012932015.1 of Fusarium acutatum. NCBI lineage: Eukaryota > Fungi > Ascomycota > Sordariomycetes > Hypocreales > Nectriaceae > Fusarium > Fusarium acutatum. The sequence continues at coordinate 145,356 of JAADJF010000080.1, read as the reverse complement.
ACTAGACGGTTAGCTTGAAAACTCACGAGACAAATATGAGTAGACTTACTAGAAATTGGCGGGGATGTTGTACTCGAAGGCCATTTCGGTTAAAGTAGTGTTCTTGACAGTGTTCATGATCTCTGGAAGAGCAAGCCACTTCTCATATGCCGGAGGCTTCTCGATGCCTTCCATGTTGGCATACAGAGTAGCGACAACGACATCTTTGAAATCGGGCATATGCGTAAAGATGGTAACAAGGTTGCTGTGAATATCATTGGGAACATTATCCGTGAAAGTAGAAAGAGCCTCGATGGCACCAGGGATGACCTGCTTAGGGAAGAAAGTCATTCCACCCCAGACCTTATCAGACTTGATAGCCTTCATAGTGAACCTGGTGACGATGCCAAAGTTGTTTGATCCGCCTTTGAGTACGCGGTACAAGTCGGTGTTGTTCTTCTCATCGGCGGTGATGATATCACCGTTAGCAAGGACAACTTCGTACGACACAACATTGTCACATCCAAAGCCTTGTCGAGCTGTGAAGAAAGCATTGCCACCTCCAAGAAGAAGACCTGCAACACCAACATTGCCCTCACGGCCACCAGCAACAGCACGGCCATGCTTGCTCAACTCAGCATAAACTTCTCGCCACCGACAACCAGGTCCGATATCAGCTGTCTCAGTAGCAGCATCAAAAGACACATGGTTCAAATGAACAAGATCAATAGTAACACCACCCTCAATATTGTTCGACCCAGCCCAGTTTGTATGCCCACCGCTGCGAACAGCAAACTTCTGACCAGCAGAAACAAGAGCCTTCACAACGGAAGAAACTTCTTCAGGGGTACGAGGCTGGACAATACAAGCGGGTTTGATCTTGGCGCTGTTGGACCAGTATGACTCTTGGCGAGCTGAGAACTCGGCATCCGTAAGCGTGAGGATCCGAGCTTCGAGACCAGCTGCAATGAGGCTTTCAGCCTGAGGGATCGACGGTTGAGGAATGAGGGTAGTCATGATTGGATGCTTGTGGGTAAAGAAGAAACGAGAGGGAATTGAGTTTCTGACGCTTCTGAGGGGCACATAATCAAGGCTGTCTATGTATGTGACTGAAGCTGATAGACTGTCGGAGTCCTGTTGTTCTCCATGGGGAATAGACAGATATCCAGGGTCCTGGTATCTGGCCCTGTTTCGTAAATCATCTGCTCCTTTGGTGTGAGAAACCCTTTGACGTTACATTCTCCTGGCGCTTGCATCATGCTTGACAGGAACTATTTAATGGGGCTGAAGAAGCAAAAAAGCAAGGGTCCTGGGACGGTGTCTTCCTGTACGAAAACATAGACCTCGGTAAGGCATCTCGCTACAATGCTATTGGAAGATGAGATTTATAGCGTCCGGAACTAGAGAATCCGTTTCGTCTTCCGAGATAGCCATCTTCGGGCCCAATTACGAAAACTTGAAATTGTGAAGCTATCGAAGTTGGGCCTGAATATTCTGGTCGGAATTTTGGTACTCTCCGAAGCTAAGGTCTCGGATCCGCACCATGAATCCTTCGTTGAATTTGGCTTCGATAACCCTGCTCCCCGGAAACTGCCAAGACGTTCTGCAGGTTGACAGATAGGGACATCTTTGTACACTTGGAGAAAAAGTACTGGTATATGGGTGCTTCTTCTATGTTCCTCAAGCTTCTCACTGACCTGTTCTTGAGCAATCATATAATCGTACAACCAAATCTCAACTCTCAGATGCTATTTTCGTATGTGAACGGTATCAATGGGTTATCCCTAGCGCACCCGCGGGCACAGAGAGCTCGGAAAGCCGTTTCAACAGCCGTGGCCCGTCCTAGCCGTCCTCATCACGGAAGCTGTCGAACATGGGTGTATATGTCAACGTCTTCTGACTCAGAGTAACATCCACAGAAATAGAGTTTGGACTATGTATGAAAGACGCTGATCTCTTCTAACCGATGTCCAAGGTTTTTAATCCTTACAATTGTTTCTTTTCTTTCTCCTTAGGAGTGGGCCGTATATCCGATATAGGATGTAGTAATATGCATGCAGGTACTAAGTTAATTGAATGAACGTAGAGGCTGTGTATTTCTACGAATCTAATATTTTTCGTTCTTCGTTCCTGCATGTGATTTCGCATTGACATCTTCTTGCTACGTACTTCTTTGTTAGTTGGTTCATCTTACAATGGCTGCTGTCGTTAATGGCGTTCCCGTCGCTATACCACCACCCGAAGGCTACAAGGTCGACTTTGATAACCCGCAACGCAACAGTGTTACTGCAGCATACTGGCTTTATGGCGTTGGCAATTTCTTGAGTGTCTTGTTCATTGCACAGAGAGTCTATGTTAGAAGTTTTATACATAAGACAATACGGATAGAAGATGGTAAGCCACGTTGACCCCCTTACTTTGTACGCCTTCGCTAATGTTCTCGAAGCATGTTTAGGGGTAGCATATGTGAGCAACGTCACTCGAGATATCATGTCTTGCATCAACAAAACTGACTGATTCAGGTGTTTTCTGTAGTACTTCAGACCCTGATACTAAGTCAGTGCCCAAGACACCCTCACATCTACTAGACTAACGTGCCTGAGCGTCTAGGGGACTTTATCCGCGGCATAATGGGCACCCACGGGTGGGAGATGCCAATTACCAAGTTCGCCCAGTTCGCACGAGCCCTCTACCTCCTACCAATCCTCTACAACCCCGTCCAATGCGGCGCAAAGATGGCTTTGCTTCTCGTCTACAGTCGGCTGGCACCACAAAAGTGGTTTCATCTCACAATCTATGCCACGTCGTTTGTGGTGATTGGCTCCTCGATTGCGATTACGTTTACGACAATCTTCCCGTGCAAACCTGTAAGAGCGGGCTGGGACATCACAATCACCGATAAGAAATGCATCGATCGACCTGCTGTTTACCAGGCTACGGCTATAATGGGCGCTATTACAGATGCTATGGTGCTTGCGGTGCCGATACCTGTTGTCATACCACTGCAGATTTCGAGAAGGCAAAAGATTGGATTGATATGCTTCTTTGGTGTTGGCGGAGTGTAAGCAAACCTTTACAGGCAACAAGGGCAAGCTAACAACAAGCAGTACTGTATTCACATCAATCATGAGACTAATTGCGCTGATTCGATCCATGGGTAACGTTGACCAATCCTGGGGTGGTGGACCTGTTCTTCTTTGGATGTAAGTCGCCACTTCTGATGCAGCATCTCCTCTGACAAGTCCAGCTTCGCCGAAGCCAACCTCTCCATCATTTGCGCGACTCTCACTACAGTCAAACCGTTTATCAAACACATCTCGCCAAAGATCCTCGGCTCCTCATACGGAGCATCAAAGGCAGGCATGTCAAACCCAAGCGCACCACCAACCATTGGAGCAATATCCAGTGGCGGTATGCCCAGACATGACCACTACGAACGATTTGACGATGGGCCGATGTATCCATTGCAGACTGTTACCAAGGCAGAGGCATCAAGGGGTCACGAGAATAAGAATGGGGGATCACGCTCGGTCACACGGCCAATGTCAGGGGATAGTCAGGGAGATTCGGATTCTGAAAAGGCAATTCTGCAGACGCGTACTACGACAGTGACATATTCTTAGAAAGGTTCTATTGGCGTATTGGGAGATTAAGATACATGACAGACGTCAAGGCGTAGATAAAATAATGTAAGGCTAGAGTTATATTCGTCTGAACTTGAGGTCTCGTGTCGTTGCTGACCTAGCCATAGACGATAATTGATGGCTAAGGCCTCCATATTCAGTGACAAGTGAATAGCAGGGCAAAATAGAATGCATACCTCAGATAAGAAACATCAGGCTTGTAAAATATTGGTATCAAAATCCGATAACCTACAGCAAAGCCTCAAACTTTGCACTCTCAGCTAGAGGCAAATGCTACAGACCACATTTTGCTTTAAGTGAGCTTGTGGTTTCATATTTGTCGATGCTTCTCCGTTGGATGAGAGCAGACGCGTTTTCTAACGATTGTGTTTTGCTAAGTTGCGGCTAAAACGCCCAGGTTGTATTTAGGAGGTCCTTAAGGAGCAAGAGAACATCACACCTTGATATAAGGTATTAAAATAAACTTAGCAAAGGGTATACTAAGCTTATCCTAAACTTATACTAAGTTAACTAAGTCTTTTGTCATTTAGGATCACACTCCTGAGTTTTCTTTCGTCCCCTACAGCTTATGCTTGCATCGCCTGGCTGACCTTGTTTGAAAACACTGAAACGCATCTGCCACTGCTGCCCCCAAACTTAGATTTTGCGTTAGACAAACAAGCAAGTGGTGATGTCTTGTCGTTTGCTGTGTTACATAAACTGCCGTGCGCTGCGTTGGGATTGAAAGCAGACGTCCAAAGCAAACACTGATTCATTCAACTATAAATACTCTCTAGAATCCAGGTAAAGATCAAGATTCTCCATTCCTCATATCACCCAGATAGCTCAATCTTCACATTCTCGCTAACATCACACACCTTATCTGCTCGCCATCATGGACCCCTTTGAGGCCAACTACCGAGCCGTCGTAGAAAAGCACCTAAATGAACCCCCTTTGTACCGCTCAGTTGGGAATAACGCAGTATTTAGATCCTTGCTGCAACAACCCAAATATCGCGCTCAGCTCAAGAACACTGTCATCGGGCATGACTGTCTGAACCGTGCCATCATCCAGGGTAACAAGGAGAGTGTCAAAGCCCTTGTTGATCTTCCTCTTTCTGAATTTGACTGGATCAGTCATTTGCTCTATACCTCTGTTTTGTCTGCTCCAAATTCTGATAACCTCTAGGTCATCCTGTGGCATCCCTCAAGGCCATGGGTCACCTGCACACAGCTGCAAGACTCGGCCGCTTTGATGTCTTCAAGATATTGGCCGACACCGGAAATGTTGACCTTGGCGGACGAGACCCCTTTGGAATGACTCCACTGCATCATGCAAGCGAAACTGGCTCTAAGGCGATCGTTGAGTACTTGTTGGATGGAGGTATCAAGCCTGATGTGAAGGACGTGAAAGGACGGACCCCTCTCTCCTATGCTGCCGAGAAGGGAAACAGTGATGTTGTCAAGGCTCTCCTTTACGTCGAAGGCGTGGACTCTGATTCGAAGGACCTCAGAGGTAAAAGTCCCTTCTACTATGCTGTTCTCTCTGGTAAGGACGAGACGGTAGGCATCTTGAAGCTTTTGGGCAGTGTTGACCATAGCGTCGAAGCAAAGGCAAAGGTGGATCGAATGATATATGATAGTCAACGTCCGTAGTTCATCATTGAGGAGGTTCGAGGGGTTCAATAACAAAGGGAGGATGGATTGTCCGGTAGGAAAGAAAACTCGGGACCTCAATCCTAAATGATAAAAATACTTAGGTAACTTAGTATAAGCTTAGGATACTTTTGCTAGGTTTAGGATATATTTGCTTAGTTTATTTTGATACCTTATATCAAGGTCTGATGCTTTCTTGCTCTCCGAGCACAAGATCTGATCGTGCCGGGTCAATAAGGAACACGAAGAGCATGGTGATTCCTGGATTAGACCTTCTCCTTAATATCCCGTATATGTCAACTTAGCTACTACCAATCGTGGCTGAAAATCCTCAAATGCGACTTCGCCCATCATAGTTTACCTATACGAGTATATTGAGCACCATATTTTATCCTGTGAGGGGGCTGTCGAGGAATCCTAGGAAAGCTGAGCAAGAGCTCTATTGGATGAGGAGGAGTGTGAGGAGAATCTTGTGACAACTATATTGATATCGACGACAGCCATAGGCAGTTGTTACTAAGCCTATTACTCCTTTCACTCCCCAGAAGGCGGCTTGATTTCTGTGCCAACAGGAAGTGGCTCGCCCAGATCAATCATATCATCCTTCCAACTAAGCGGCTGAATAAACGTCTTTCTCGAGGGACCACAACGATCTTCCGCGTTGAGATTAGCATGAAACACATTCCAATCCTCCGTACCATCAGGACTCTTGAAGAACGCGTTATGAGCAGGTCCATAGAGTCCATTCTTCGTCTCAAAAATAGGATCAGGTAACTTGGTCCAAGCGTCTGGGCTAAGCGGATCAGAACCTTTTGTGAATTTCATGGCACCGAGTTTGTAGGCGGGTGTGTTGCAAGAGTCGGCAGCGTAGACTACATAAGTTGTTCCACCTGGCGAGATAATTCCGTAGGGTCCTTCGAGAACGGGTGAATCGGATTTCTCCCACTCGAACTCTGGGTGTGCGATCATTGTGGCGTTGCCGCATGTTGTTGGTGACAGAAGTTTGGCGATCCAAAGGGATGCACCATCAGGGCTCTTGGGTCCTTCGACGGAAGAGAACTGAGCGAATGTTAGACCAGGACTTTGGAAGGGGCTGTAATATACTTACAAGGAAATACTCGGTGCCTTCGATTTCAAAGATCGTCTGAAACCATCGTTAGTCATAGGTCTTTCCAAGGTCATGGCTTGACTTACCGCATCAAGCATTCCAGCATTGAAATTAGGAGGAATGATTGCATCCAACATCTCATAATCCGCGGACAACGGATTCTCCTTGCCACCTTTGAGGACATATACTCTCAGAGTTGGCAGCATAACATCCCAATTGTCCTCGTCACATATACTTGCGGAGAAGTACACATACCAAGTGTCACCAACTTTGTGCATTTCGGGAGCCCAGAAGTTGCACGCCCTGGTGGCATTGGACCTATCAGACCAAATGAGTTGGGACTCGGCTGTCTTGAGGCCTTCGATAGTAGGGGCTTTGGTGATGCTGACGTTGGTCCATGTTGTTGAGGTTAGATAGTACCTGGGAGTATGTTCAGCATGGAGTAGTCGGATACTTGTTGAGTTAGGAGTCTCACATTCCATCTTGATAGACGATATGAGGATCACTTCCTGTTCTTATGGGATTGGTGAACCCAAGAGCAAAGCTTGAGCATAAGCCGAGAACTGAAGTGATTACCGACAAGACAAACATCTCGAAAGTGAACTTTATTTATAAGTTCAAACAAGAGAGAAACTGCATTTTATCCTTGATTTTTACTGTCTCTTATACTTCGTTCTGCCACCGATCATTTCCTAAAAAGGAACCTATTCTCAGGATAAATCAACACACTATGGATCTCTCGTATATTGTGCAGCATATGGTCTGATGTCCATGCATGCCTCCCTATAACAACTTGCATATACTGCTTGCTATTTGCTCGGCTACTATAAGGTTACCTCAATGAGAACGAACCGCGGGGTATGTGAGGGGCGGCTATATGATTTAAGCTTGATCGTCATGCTTAAAGAGGGGATCGACAAGTTGTTCACTTTATCCATGCGCTCCAATAGCCTGAGTTCGAACTGGAGTTTAGCTCCTAATTCCTACTCCCGGTGTAGATGCTAATCGCTAGCAACTTGAGACCATCGTATGAATCCAGAAGCATAGTCGCAAGCCTTGTCGTCCGGTATGGTGTAGTGGCTAACATTTCGCGCTCTCATCTTCAGCTGAGGGATCAGTACCGCGGAGCCCAGGGTTCGATTCCCTGTACCGGAGTTGCTTTTTGATCTTTTTATATATTATTTATCTTTACCTGGAAATTGTAAATGGTCAAGGAAATCTCACTCCTCTTATGTTATACACAAATCCTCCGTGGTATAATGCGTATCAGTAAGCAACATCAATAACGCTTTCAGTAAACCTCCCTTAATATCAAAAACACTCATCGTCATCATCTGCTGGTGTCAACCACATAACGACCAGCAACATTGCCTGCAATCATCATATCATAGACCTTCTGAAGTTCTGACAATCCGACAATCCTAGGTTTCATGTTAGTCTTGCCCATGATTGCACGTAGTGGATGAAATTACTTGTATGGTGCCTTGATGAGGCCTTGTCTGTAAAATTCAATGGCTTCAGCAGTGTCCTGTCGATTACCGACATAACTGCCCTTGATGTTGATTTCACTATTGCATCCTGTTAGGGTGTAGCTTGCAAAGATGGTTTGTTCCACTTACCGAACGACAGTGTCGAAAACAGGAGCCTTGACGAAGGCATTGGCTGGTAAACCAACACAGACAATCGTGCCCTTGCTCTTGACATACTGACTAGCCTGTTGGAATGGCTTCTCACTGGCTGCAAGAAGTAGAACAGCATCGGGGCCAAGGCCGCCAGTAGCGTTCTTGATCTCTCCAACGATGTCCGTTGACGTCTTGAAATCAACGAAGACATCAGCACCAAGCTCAGTGCAGACCTTGCGCTTCTCGTCTCCACCATCAAGAGCAGTTACTCGCAGACCCATAGCCTTGGCATATTGAATAGCGAATGTGCCAAGACCGCCTCCAGCGCCAGCAATAACGACACTTTGTCCTGGCCGAACGCCGGAGGACTTGAGAGCCTTGTAGACTGTAAGTCCAGCACAGAGAATAGGTGCTACACCTGCGAGATCACAGTCCTTGGGAATTCGTGCGACATGAGCAGCCTTTCCAACGGCGTACTGTTGGAACGAGCCATCAACAGTATAGCCTGACAGGGAGGCTTCAGAGCAAAGTGATTCGTTGGACTGTCGACACTGTTCACAGCTCATGCAGGAGCCGTGAAGCCACTTCAGGCCAACGTGGTCACCGATTTCAACATCCTTGACGAGTTCTCCTCGTGCTACTACAATTCCCGCACCTTCGTGACCACCAACAAGGGGCATCTTCGATTCAAGAGGCCAGTCGCCATTGACTGCGTGAAGATCTGTATGGCAGACTCCACTATACTTGACATTGATCAAGACCTCATCTGAGCCTGGTGTTGGAACAGGGATCTTTTTATATTGGACAGCTGTTTTCGTCAGAATCTCTCATCCATCCTATAGTAGACTTTAGCTTACCTCCACCTCGTTCCTCCAAAACTTGTGCCCACTGTTCATTAGGAATGACGGGGCTAGCAGCTGTAGCGTAAGCGGCAGTCTTGCCGAGGCTACTATTAGCACTGAAGCTTGTGGTGATGTTTCCGGCGCTAGCGCGACTGTTAGGGTTATGCCGGGCGCATGACTGTCCTCCTGAAGTTGCACAGCTTGAGCAGAGTGTTCGTTGACTGGAAGAAAAGTTTCGACGTGTCGATTGAATCTGAGCTGTTGCTGAGCGTGCGAGGAGTGCTTTGTTTCGCGTGGCCAATCTTCCTGTTCGGAGGATGCCAGTTCGCATCACGTTGCTTGAGGATAGCATGGTAGCCTTGCTGTAGAGTAATTGTATGTGCTGTACTTGGGTATAATATGGTGTATTGCAATTGGGTGAGTCAAAGCTTGGATATATGGCAGCGACAAGCTTCAACTTATAAAAGAAGCATCCGTCAGCCCATAATGATAATTCCGTGGTGCCACGGAGCATCAACCGGTTCTGGATATTGCTTTTGATCAGATCATATTCAGTCAAACTCTAAAACGGACCCAAACTACCGGAGATGGTGTAAAGTCGTGGGCCTGCCAGTTACTGTGAGCCGCGCTACGATATACCTTTATCCGCGGAGATGCGGCAGAGCCAGGTGACCCCGTGGGGTCTACGCCCACTGTAGAAAACCATTCAGGCCAGTCTCGTGTACTGAGCCATGTGCTTTGCTCAATACCCGCAGTGGAAACGTCTTACCATTCCGCAAAAGAGTGAGCCGATTCTTTTTTGACGTTGTAGTGATGGGTTCCAGTTCCATTGCTGAGCCGCCAACAGACGCCGATGTCCACCAATGGGTCTTGGGGAGTAAGCATATCTGACCTCCGGGGGCCCCTATGTAGAAGGTGACACAACCCCCAAAGACCCCAAAGGATGTGCTGTGTCTGCTGTTTGACCCCAATTACAGGGCTAGAAATATTCCGAATTATCCGCGGTTGCTTCTGTAAACAGCGAGAGGCATTTGGGTTCCGACGCGCACCAATGCTAGAGATACAAAGCTGGTGATTCCTGCATGTGGAAGGGTAACAATCGAAGGATTCAAAAAGCAATATAATCCCAACAGTGACAGCTGCAGCGTTGCAGTCGCGTAGTTATACCGAGTAGAATGTGAAGCCAGACAAATGGAAGATCAGAGTCTGGAAATTGAGTTCCTTTTGATCCACTGCGGAGCCTTTCCCACGTGTCCCGTGCCTGGCCTGGCCTGGCCTGGGCTACGAAAGCCGCATTCGCAATCCGCAATTTGTATCGCACTCAAGTACTGGAATTATGACTCCGAATTCTAGAACCCCACCAACATCAGGAGATTTGGGCTTATACGTCACGCGAGGCTGTGACGAAATCGACAATTTTCTCGATCAAGTCTCCGAGATTCGGAAATAGGTTACTCATGAGCTTTTGCCATTGGTATGCGCAGGGACAATGACCTTTAACTAGTGGTAGGGAGGAACTAGATTGAGTCTGTGAAGCTGTGAGCTTCAGAGGTCCATTCTCGTTTCAACCAAGATCATCTTACTTCGCGAATCTGAGTTCTCCATCTCAAATAAGATCACCTACTACGCTGGACCTCCCAAGACTGTTCACACCACAGTAGTGATGCACCTTTGCGGGACTCTTTATAGGCAGTCCGTGATATCATTCATGTTTGACTAAGAGATCTGAGAGATTCAAACCACAGTAGTAAGTGCTATTTATTCATTCGTATATATTAAGTATCTTCAAAGAAGCCACGTTCAGAAAAGAAACCAAGACCGCATAACTACTAACAATAGTACATCGTGAGCGATACGAGCTCTATGCATTCGTGTTGGTTTGGATGATGTTTCAGCCACTCGAGATAGGCAGCCCTACACTAAGATCCAACATGACGACGCATGTGCATAAGCTCATTATTCTTGATCGACTATCTAGAGATATGATATTAGGCAGACACTGGTCCCCTGCTAAAACTATGTCATCGCTCCCAGAAAAAGGCCAGGTCCATGTTTCGAGTGAGCGTGGCGCAGCGAATACGAAGACTCCCGTGATCTGACTAGTAGTGCTCAATATCCCTGCCAGCCAATTCAGTGCTGTGGTTGGCTTGATCAACGTTAAAAATAGCCATCTTACTGAACTACACCGACCTTCATATAGATGAATCGTGGGTGGTAGTATAAGCATGTATCATTGTTAAAGTTGTAGTATAATTACGCCTGCGGCAATGTTTCATATTGTATCAGCCTTCCCCTTGATTTATTCTAATGATCATGAATGACACGACTCGCATCACCACTGCCGCTGGCCGACTTGTTGGAATAGCAGACGAAGCAATACGATTCTTCCAACAACTTGATCGAAATACCAACTCTGTCTCGAAACGTGTGCAGCAGCTTGAGAGTTTTTCAACACTAGCGAAGGAGATTGAGCTGAAACCTGCAGTTAATGATCACGACGACGAAGAACAATTCGGTCTGACCAAACAGATCTCAGTTTACTGTTACAAGCTCATCGGAAGAATACTCTCTCAGCTTGAATGGGTTGATAATGGCGGTAGACACACTTCTACTCAGCAAGGACTACTTGGGGTCTACTCTGAGCTGAACAATCGGGAAGTTAAGAACCTTTTTGAAGAGTTGCATAGGGAACAGCTATGCCTCGTAGCTTTTCGAAATTCAGGGTATGTGCCCTTTCGAAACATCTTGTTACGGCTTGCTCTAACTTTTGAAAGGGTTGGACCACTCTCTTGGGCTTCAGAGTCTGATAGTAGTCCTTTGGAATATTCTCACACTTTCAAAGATCGCGAGCGAGAGTTCTTGAGCCTTTTGTTCGTCACAGATCCAAGAGAAGATCGCGCTGCTCTTCAGTCAAGTAAAGAACCCATTAACAAAGGAACATGCACCTGGATCACTGAGATATCCGCATACCGGTCATGGCTCTCTGGCTCTGGTGACTCCAGGGGCCTTCATAGCCAGGGCGGCAAAGGTCACGGCAAGACTATGCTGGCGATATACCTAAGCGAGCAACTGGAGCAACTCGCTGCATGTATGTCAACTGACACAATCTTATACTTCTTTTGCAACCATGGGAATATTAACGCCAACTCTGCCATGGCTGTCCTCCGTGGTCTTATTTGGCAGCTTTGCAGATTACGTCCAAAGCTCTTGCATCACGGGCTCAAGAGGACTGTATCGGTCGACGAAGGGAGAATTGTATTGGCGACCAACTCAGTCGAAACTCTTTGGCAAATATTCACTGCGATGGTCCAGGATCCTAACGCAGGAACTGTTACATGTGTTGTTGATGGGCTTGACGAATGTGATGAGTCGTACATGAAAACGCTGGCGGAGAGGTTTTCGGAATTGCTATCTCCAGAAAATCAAGATCGTCGAAATGTTCGGGTCCTTTTGACTAGCCGTCAGCCATGCCAGCAAGACAAACTTTCTACTGAGTTTTCAGTAATATGCCTAGACTCAGATGCGCACAAGCACAGCGTCCAAGATGTACAACGCCTGATCAATCACCATGTTTCAAATATCGCACATGAGCATGGTTGGTCTCAAGACTTCCAAGAAGAGATGAACAAGAGCCTTACAAAAAGCGCTGGTGGCTCGTTCCTCTGGGCGACCTTGGCTGTTTCTGGACTCAAAGGGCATGACGAAGGTACTACAGCAAAGTATCTCAACGATCTTACTGGAGACATCAACGCAATCTACGAGAGTTCTCTCATGGCCGTTCCATTAGAGTGCCGCCAAAAGGTACGATCAATCTTGACTTGGGTAGCCTTGGCATATTATCCACTGAGTCTTGATGAATTAAGCACTCTTATCAGCGATGAGTTTGCCACACCAGACACTGCTTTTATAAACATGAAGGCTTGTCTGAGTTACTGCGGGACTCTTCTCATGACCAAGACAGAGATGAGAAGATCTGGCTCTGGATATGAAACCATAGAAACCGTCCAGTTCTCCCACCAGTCAGTCAAAGATTACCTGCTTCAACCTTATGTTCTTCGAAACCCAACCGACGCCGATGCTGACTTTGACTTCTTTCAAATCATCCCGGATAACGATCATGAGATTGTCGCTTCTCGTTGTTTGGAAATTATGGAGAAAGGGCTTAAAGTAGAGGCTGAAGGGGAGAGGTCTATGAAGTATGCTCATGTTCTACCTTATGCCTCAAGATTTTGGTTCAGACATCTCCGGCAATGCCCCGAAAAGCTTTGCAATGAGACCTTGGCAAAAGGAGCGATGACTTTCCTTACACGAAACCATGAAAATCGAAGACTCTGGTTCTCTTACCTCTCCAAACTGAAGCACAGGCGGCAAGATATATCAACCATTCCCTCGACAGCATCCGAGCATCACGATACGATTGTGGGACTTGAAGAGATCAATGGCAGTAATGTTGTAATCTTTGAATGCCCAAAGGATACCACCTCCGTAACTCAGCTCCAAGACCGTCAATTGGCATGTCTGCTTGGTATTACTGCCATAGTCAGAAAGATTCTTGCTAGCACAAGCTTGTTCACCAACACAGGGCAAGCCAACTTTCGCTCGCTTTACAGTTCCTCTCGAACAAAATCAAGGAGTGAGGATCGATTAACAAAGGTCCAAAAAGGTGGAATTCTACAACTAAGCACAGCAGAGATTGTGGCAATGACGCCTATTGAACTTGCAGTCCTCGGCGGCCATCACAAAGTCGCTTCGCTATTGCTCGACCGCTATCCTCGACAGAGCATATGGCAAGATTCGTCATTTACTTTGGCTACTGCTGTTAGTCGCTGCGATGAGGATATGATCAAGTTACTGGTAGACGCTGGTGCCCCAAGGATCAGAGCTTCTCGGCATCTAGAAGGACCTATCTGTACCGCTGTGGTCAACCGAAGGCTTGATGTGGTCAAGTTTCTTTGTTGCTCTGAAGCCAAGATCTGGGCGCAGCCAAATTCCAAGTTAGATGAAGTAACAAAAGCTTTACTGCGTCTTTCCAGTGATGCTGATTCAAGCTCACTCGATGGAACGGTCTTTATCCAGTATGCAAAAGTTTTACTTTGTGGAGGCGCATCTCCAGATGGCTTCAACATGTATGGAGAAAACCGCGGCTTGAGATACTGGAAACGAGCTGTTATGGAATATCTACACAGACATGGCATCACCCTCCCGAATCTGGGACCATATCCCAATAGAGAAACCCCTCTAATGGTCTTCGTCTCTTCAATAGGTGCAAACAGCTCACTGTCTGACCCATTGGAGACTGTTCAGTTCCTCCTGGACTCTGGAGCATCTATCAACCAAGCGGATCTGAAAGGCTGGACTGCATTGCATCACGTCGCCAACCAAATTGCTCTGGGCAGAGCGAAGAAGAGTCACGAAGCTGCAAATGATGCAGAAGAGTACCAACTTTACAAGATCGCGAATCTTCTTATTGCAGCTGGTATTGATCAAGAGTTGGAAGACAGAGAGAAGCGCAGAGCCGCGGATATCCTTCGCGTGATTGGAGCGCCGATCTGGAATAGAAATATCTCGGAGTATGAATCATTTTTGAGGAGGGAGCCACTAAGTAGAATGTTACTGACATAGATAACCTCACATATAGTTTCTAATATCTCATGCAGAACAGGTCTTATTTGTTATAACCGGGACCATAAGTGGTGGGAGTGATCTTCGCTACAAAATTACTACTTATTACTTTTTATCAACCTGACAAGAAACTCCCAGTATGTATAGTGCTTATTCGTGTTCTCTTCACCCATTTCACGAGGAACCGAGGGATTTGATAGTGGCGTTATTGACGTCTGTCATCGGAGGGGGGTATTGAAATTGCTGGGAACCTAAGGGAAGCGATTGGGCCGGCAATGATAGTGATGGGGATATCAGTAGTGGTAGAGTCTTCAATGATAGCGGTGGTAGTAGCAGACTCCTCAACGATGGCCGTAGTAGTGGCAATGTCGGTTGTCTCAGTCTCAGTGGGCTCTCGATGATAGTTGATGTGAGATCGGTAGCACTGTCTATAACAGTCGCGGTTGAGGTGACCTCAGTAGTGGTTCCAGCTAAAGTTGTCGACGGACAGCAGGGGCCTGCATTTACAGCAGCAAAGAGTACCAGAGCACTGAGGACGTTGGAGGACAGCATGACGGTTGGTAAAAATGAGTGACAGTACCCATCCATCTACATCGATCGACCTCATTTCCCTGACTGCTTGTTGGCGTTTCATCTAATTAAATCCTATACGTCACTAGTGAATAAATACTATTGACTTGGCGTTGAGGGTTTGCTTTTGTGCTGACTGGGCTGTTCATCAACGCCACGAGCTGAAAAAAAGTTAAGCGAAATAAAAATAAAGATATTTCAGCGAAAATGCAAAAAGAAGGATGGTCTCCGGTACAGGGAATCGAACCCTGGGCTCCGCGGTACTGATCCCTCAGCTGAAGATGAGAGCGCGAAATGTTAGCCACTACACCATACCGGATGTTGTTCCTTATGACATAGAGTCTGTTATTATTACACCACAAGATTGTCAAGCTGAACTCGCTGCAGCGTGATAACAGGATTTGGTTTCTGAAGCCTGAACAACATCCAACGGTGGCCAGCTTTAACGACATGTTTCGAGGTTCAGTCTACGTTTTCCCTACGGAAAAGGAGTTCAAATTCAATTCAAACTAAGGTTCGAGTTTATGCTAACTTTATATATCCCCACGAAATAGATTAAGGCAATACGCTTTTATGTCCAAGTTGCGCTTTAGTCAGATCCCAGGTAAATTTCAAGAATTACATTACTCTAAATCTAATAAAAAGCATTCTAAAAGACTATCTATGGCTTCGGAAAGAGGTCCTTGTACTGCAGCAAAGCCTCCTGATACGGAATCGGCTTCCTCCCCGTCAACTTCTCAACATTATCATTCGTCTCAGCCATGAATCCCCTCGCAACCATCTCTCCACAGCACAAAAGATCACCAATACACAACTTCATCGGCAGCTTCGAAAAGTCACCAAAGAAGTCTGTAGGTAATCCATGATCCAACCACCAGCTCTTCAACTCCTCATCGGGAAGATCAACAATTTCTCCCTTGTAACCTGTTTGCTCGCACATCCACTTGAAAACCTCCTCGTTGGTGACGGCTTTGGGACCCGTGATCTCGTACACTTTGTTGGGTTCGCCATGGCCTAGGAGAAGAGCGGCGAGGACATTGCCGCAGTCTTCGCGGGCAACGTATGCGCCTGCTTTGCCGTGTGTGTTGACGAGCCAGCGATCGCCGCAGAATTTCCACGATGGGGCAAAGAGAGTCGGGATGTTATCCGCGTACAGGTAATTCCGCTGGATGCTGTACTCTAGACCAGAAGCATAGATGATCTTCTCGATAAAGTGGTGGTCTCTGGGGAGGAAAAGAATATCCTCTTCATTCTCAGCCTCGATGCCCGCTCCACAGAACGAAGTATAACAGACTCTCTTGACACCACATGCCTTGGCAGCGTCAACGACAGTTTGTGCCTGACGACGTCGACCTTCGCCGAAGAGCCAAGTTGAGATGAGAGACACAGCTTCAGCGCCTTGAAAAGCCGTCTTGAGACTCTCGATATCGTCGTAGGTGGCAGTTACGACCTTTGCGCCTTTGTCGGTCCATGATTTGCGGAGATCAGCGGGGATTGCTTCGTCTTTGTACGTGGTGAAGACGAGTTCATCGCCGGGCTTGGCGATTTCTGTGGCGAAGCTTGCTGCGATGCGGCCGAGATTGCCGTCTGCGCCTGTGAGAACGTACTTTGGCATTGTGATAGATTTGATAGAATTGTAACTAAGTGTAGTACAGAACATGCAGCCCTGGGTCCTGGAGCTGGAGGTCTTTCTTTTATACGTTATCGGTATCTCCATATATTCTTCGGTCACACCATATGCAACATGAGATGTTACACCGGGCGATCGAATTCCAAAAGAAGTCCTGTAATTCCGAACTTGGCCGATCATATCAGATCCGGACCCAGCGCGGCGGTAGGGCTCCGCCACTAGTCGACGACATCAGGTCATTTCTAGAAGCGACATCTCGTGTTTCTATAGACTAAGGATTTTCACCGTGTTACTGGCTTATTACCAGATAAAACATGCAATTGGCGCACGTCTCCGATCTCCTTAAATCGTGCTATCTCTGGAATTGTAACACAAATTCTCGGTCATCCCACGCGTAAGTGATGTATGATGTTCCGCAAACATCATCCCGAATGGACCCAGTGGGGCATCGAATATCAAGCTCCTGGCGGGCTAGATTCCGCTCCGGGTGGGATATGTCGGTTATTAGAGTGTCGGTGAACTTAATCTATTTACCAATTATCCATCCCTTGGCCATAGAATTTGTCACGTTGTCGAGATTGACGGACTATTCACGGTATTACATCCTAAGTTGGTCGATAGGTTATTAACCTTCGTCTTCACCGCTATGACTGATGTCACGCAAAGGGTGGATGCCCTGGTTCTACTCGCACCTTGATAGATCAGATCATGGAGTGTACACTTCTCCCATTCCGTTGTTCTCTGCATCGGTTCGCCTCCACTTTCTTATCCGATCTATTGTTCATCCTATCCAAGTCTATTCAAATCTGCCCCTTGTAACGAAACCTTGAGCAGCTAAATGATATACATCCCCATCTCCTTCGAGTCCCTCTCATGGTTCCAGCCCTGCGTCATATAATTCGTGATGAATCCAACCCTCTGATAAACATTTTCAAACTTCTGAACCTCTTCGGGCTGCTTCTTCAGAATCATCTCATTTGCCTTGACCAACACTAGCGCCGCATCATCATCCCAAGCATTCCTCGTACTCATTCTTGTTGAAAATCTAAGGCAGAATAGCTCATTATTCTTCAAGTTTCGCAACCTCCAAAGACTGTCCGGCCTGTCAAATGGCTTTCTCGTATCATTCCCTGGCTTTTCCAACCAAACCATATTTCCATCGATGGAAAAGGTTATGGGCATGACACGGCCGGTGAGAAAGATGTACCCAGAGTCGACAGCTCCAAACTGGTTATGCCCGCTAAGAGGGCACGCTGTACGATCAAAATCAATTGTCACGAAGAACTTGTCAAACTCAAAGCTCTCAACTCCCCATGTCACACCACGATGAACGCTGAGCCAGCTCCAGCTCGGTGCGATGTAATCCGGTTCCTCGCCAGAGTCTTTTTCATCTGGCATCCAGCGTAAATCGTTGAGAAGATCCTTCTCCCAAAGACCTGCAAGGTATTTTCCTGTAAGTTTATTGGACCACTCTGTAGCCAGTCCTGCAACGGCTGGGAGGCCGTCGGTTCGCTTGGTGATATTCTTCTGGGAGTACTGAACGATGAGATCTCGCCAGAGTTCGTGATGCTCAATGAACTCTTTAACTTCTCCCATGAGAGGGGCAGCGGGACTGGTGGATGAGCCTCGGTAGCTCTTTGTTCCGGTGATGAACTTGTGTCCTGTCTTGATGATTCGACGAGCAGGTACCAGTGGGTCATCTTCATGTTTCTCCAGAGCACCGCACTCGCACTCCATTGAAGATAGACAGTCGAAGATCATCTCACTTTTCGTATAGTGGAGAATCCGAGTTGCCAAGAGCCTCTCCTGGAAACACCAAGCCCTTGTCATCAAAGGATAATCATAGACCTCGGAGACCGTGGTTCCAACAATAGGGTTCGAGGATCCCTTGGACCCGTTGGGGTCTGTGTTCCAACCAAAGACTGCATGCTTAGCCACCTTTCGACCATAGATCTCAAATGGCTTTCCGTTTGGAAATGTTCCGGAAACTGTGACGAAAGGCTCTCTTTGAAATAGACAACCACCGGATCCATCAGCAGATCCAGTGGCAGCTAAAACCAGCTCTGCACCGTTGTAAATGGACGCCATCTTAGCTGCCTCGATTTCCCAATCTTGCTTATCATCTTGGACGATACAAAGAGAGTCTATCCAAACATATCGAATGCCCAACTCTCTCGAGATGATAACAGCATCTTGGAATGTTTTTGCGAAGCGGTCGAACGGAATGTTTTGCTTCCACTGGTCAAGAGTTGCCTTTGTCGAGATCAAGTGCTGAGTCTTACCCCAACAGTGAGACAATGCGATATATGGTTCTGTAATCTGCTGTGTGGCGTCGTCGTGAACAAAGATATGAATTCCGTCGTTGGTGTCAGGTCCAATATCAATGACTCGCTTTGGGAGTTGTGGGTTTGATGAGGCTTCGCCTTCTGTGCAGATTGTGTGGGTAGCCTTGCAGGTTTTGATCCAATTTTTGACCCTGTCGAAAGATGACTTGGAAGTTGGATCTGGCTCGATATGGCTTACATGTCCACCAATTTCAGCAGGGAGACTCCAGTCAGGACGTTCAACGTTCATCGATGAGCCAATAGTGGGCCATGGACAGGGTGAGCCTATATGTGTGAGCTGGGGTTCCAGACAGTGAGCTTGATCTCTTACCAGGGAGGGTGTATATCTCGAAGCTCTCGAGAACGTCTCCATCTGTGCTTCCGCCACCAGAAGAGAACATATCAAAGTCATCAGGAGGACTCCCACGGATAAGCTTCATCCTTAAGACGTTTCCCTTGCAGAAGACAATATCCAACCAGAGCTCAGGATCATTGAGATCCACTGATCCTTTAGTCAACTTCTTCAAGATCTCTTGAAGAAGGAAGCAAGACGGGCAACCTCTAGCTAATGTCCCGGGAACATCAGGGAGATAGACACTAATCTGCCACGAAGCATAGTCGATACGACCTCGTCCTGCCCAAGCAGGAGCTTCATCTAGGTTACCAGCCTTAGCCGCGCTCTCTGCGTTGATGGAACCAGAATTTTCGTGCATCGCTATACCGGCCAGAGGAACAGCAGTGGCAGTTGAACCTCCGTAGAGATTCCAGCATGTTCGACAGAGTGTCGGGTCTTTTCGGATATCGTCTTCACTATCACCGGTTGGGTATGGTGTTCGCTGAAGGTTGAGTGAGGCCATAGTAAGCTGACCCCGCAGTGAGGATTCTCGAGCAGTAATTGCGTGTAATCAAAAACAATATTTGTTCACAACAGCAATTGTTAAATGGCTTGTTGATATGATCTGACTATGAAGAGACTGAACCTGAAACGAGTTTGAGGGGGGTCATTTGTTTTATCTCACCTGCCTGGGTCCCAAGGTCATGTGATACAACATTTAGCCAATGTGACTGATGCAGGAGTGTCAGCAATATTGATGAACACGTACGGCGCTTTTATTCTTCACGATGTGGCTTGTCCTATACACACTAATCAGTTCGTTTCAATTCTCAGAATTATCTCTGGTTGAGTAGCACAGATTACGTCCCATCCAGATTTAAGAGACTAAAGCACTAGAAGCTAGGGTTTTTTGTTTGAATGTATGAAATAGTCTATTGAGCAAGGGAAATTTCGAACTAAGTAACATAGATACGCGAGCTTTGCAAAAGAAAGGTTCAAGAGGGTAGTATAGAAGAAAATACAGAAGAGAGAGAAGAAATCCAATATCAATAACCGAGATCAAACGTTGCAAGGGAAGTTGGTCATGTCATCCCGACTATTTCCGTACCATAGATAGTAATTTTCGATGACTTCATCCATAGAGCAAATTGGGATGTTGAAGACACCAGGAGCCTCGATACCACTACCAGCAAGGCTATCGAGGACCTCTCGGCTAGGCTCGTCTCCAAGATCAAGCTTGAAGCCGTTCTTGCCACCATTAGCAGCCTTTGAGTTGAGAGATCTATAAAATCAGTAAGAATTGGTTTTCAGGAGTATATGAAGGAAGCTTACCCAATAATAACGTTGTCGAGCGAGATGTCGGTGAACTTCTTGTCCTTCAGAGACTGCCATCCGGGAGGAAGAGCAAAGCCACCACAGTCAGAATCACCAGATTTGCTATCACAGTTTGTGTAACGATCACGGCCACCAAGAAGCCAATAGGACTTCCCATTAAAGCAGAAACGGCCATCATTCAGAGCACCGTCATCAATCCAGTGCTGATACATAGTCGTGAAAGTAGCTTCCTTGTTCCAACCCGGATCTTGATCACAAGCAACATCAGACTCTGCGATGAAAGGAATGATGACGTCAGGAGAATACTGCCATGCCATGGGGATCAAGAAGGCGTTGATAGCGCGCTTGACTTGCTTGGCGTGGTCGCCACGGTTGAGGAGCCAATTGTCACCAAACATGGAGGCGTCGGAGATCATGGCACCGAGTTGATTGTAGCCGTCTTCGGAACCGCCGAAGAGCCACTTTTGGGTAGCGAGGACGCCGTCCTTCCACCCTTCGGTGAGACCTTGCATTTGAGCAGTGAGACCGTTCTGGACTCCAAGCTGGTCTTGGCTGGCACAAGTGTTAGTTGAGTAATGAAACAGGGGGTAAAGCATACGCTCTGCCGTTGAGGATGTCCTTGGTGAGTGTCAAAGAGTTCTTGACAAGGTCGTTGGTTGTATCCTTCAGCGTACCAGCATTGGTGCTGTCACTGAACTTGGGGCCGATCACTATTCACCGTCAGTTCATGTTCATCCATAAGAGAAGAATAACTTACGTTTATTCCAAGCAGGGCCCATAACGATACCCCAAGCCATTAAGGCAATATCTATGAGAATGGAAGTAGCAAGGCCTCCCTCCTTGGGAGGAACCTTGCCAAACTCTGAAGCAATGGTGCCAATGTCGTTATCACGAACGGCATCGCCAACTGCGTTCCAAATGTTGGAGTGCATCTTGTCATTGTTAGCCAAATTGAGTTACCTAGATCTTGGAACGGACTCACAGCAAAGATATTTTCGAACGAGTGGAGAATAAAGTAGCCAGCAGGAACACTGGTAGAATGGCACTGGAGGTTGAGATCCTCACATCCACTGCCTTCATCACTAAAAGTCTCGCAGAACATGTCTTGAGGGCCGTGAAAAAAGTTGGAAACCTACAGATATCAGCCACGATACCTCTTCATACTCCACCTGGAACCTCACATTGTTGGAGAAGTGCTTCTGCTCGCGTCCAGCAGTAATGTTCATCTTCCATCCTTCAATAACAGCACTCCAGGCATCACCAGCATCCACGTTCTTCCAACGATCAGGGCCATATAAAGTATGATCCTTGACGCCGTCAGCCTCACAGTTCACAGAGCGCCAGTCATTGGTATCTTCAGCAGGGATGGGCGCCTCGAAGGGAACTGTAGCAGTGGGCTGCGAGACATCTTCAGCTTGCTTCACCTCTGGGACAGGAGTGATTTCGGTAGCTGGTGCATCTTGACGCTTGAAGGGGTTGGGGGAGAGAACTGGGCGGATCACAGCGTGCTTGGGGTAAATTGCATGATTGTTTGCGGGATGGGCTATGCTAATGGGAGAAAGAGAAAAGAGGACCGAAGTGGTCAAAAGAAGAGGTTGTGTCCAGCGTGCCATTTTGGAGTTGGCCTTTTCGTAGCTTGCTGTTTATCTTTACTCAACATCTCCTCCATCATGGAGTTCTTGTATTATTATATACTCTTCCTGTCACCATTTTCTCAACCCATAATATCGTAGGATCTGCAGATAAAATTCAAAAGTAAGCCCTAAATCAGCTTCATGCAACCTTTGAATCTACTGCTGAATCCTTCTGAACCTTCCCGGCCTCACTCGATATTGATATTTAGAATCATCTTGGTCCTGAATAAATCCTTCTCGCTAATCTAGTCGCCGTCTCTTGGCGAGCTCACCAGTTAGACGCGCAGATGGTGGCACGTAGTGGTAGGGGTATGTTTTGACTTGGCGCAGGGGTCCAGACATTGTTTATCAGGCCGTGCTTTAAAAGGAGTTGCGTTTGAATTTGAGATGGATCTTGGGAGATCATTTGCATGGGAATCCCTGTATGAGCGATGAGGGCAAGGCAGTCTCAAAGATCCTACTTTCAAGTACTTGTGTGCTACCCTGAGTCTTACACTACCTTTTTGACAGCATCATGCGCATCCTTCAGTCTAGGTAGTGTGATTTTGGTTAAACCCATTGGAAAGAAAAGTGCAATCTCTCTTGGTTTTATGCTGTAGTCCATAACATCAGGAAGCCTACGGTCCAGTTCAACTTAATATCAGCCGCGGGTGGTTTCGCCGTCCAATGCTTAAAATCAGTATAGCCACAGGGCTAAATTAAGATCACTTCTAGCTTGAGCTTCCAGCATATTTAGTGTTTATGCATAACAAGAATCACGATTAGTTGCAACCTTATATCGCAGGTTCTCTGGTGTAGCTTTTCTCGGTCCCGAGATGAGAACAAGCAGCTTACATGCCGATACTTCAGGATGATAACCCAATCAGAAGATAAGTAATCGCTATCTCCTGTTTCACTGACCGAGTCGAGCAAGCTTAATGCCTTTTTCAAGGTCTAACCCTGAATTTATTAAAGAATCACATGAAGCATTCCAATCCTCTCAAGTATGATTAACTGATCATGAAGTCCTCAAAAGGTCGTATTAATGGAATTAAACTCGGATAGTTTGTTTCAGATTCTTCAAAGGATCTGAGGCTGATATAAACGTGACCCACGTGCTTCATCGAGTGGCCTTGGCTTGATGGACCCCACTGCCATTGTAGGGACATGGTTTTGAAGAGGAATATCATCAAAAATACCTTGCCGTTCTCCGTATAGTGGCCTAACTCTGTATGGTTCAGGCAGTTCTCAGCACAAGATGTCCATCCTAAACGACGAAGAGACTTAGGCAAGTTAAGTATAAACTTAGACAAGGCAGTGATTTTGGTACTCCAATTTAGGGTTAGAATGTTACTTGTTTTCCAAGGTCATATCAAGCAAAAGTCAACTGCTAAATTAATCAAAATAGTTTTGTTGCATAAGTACAAGCTTGAAATAAGATCAATCTACCAGTATTATGTTCTCCCCTAAACCATCCTGAACCAGGGGTGTTCCAAAACATCCATCACACTTATTCGTTCCTGGTAGACGAATATTCTTCTCAACAAGTCATGTAGCAAATAGGCTTCTAGCGCCGAGATCCTTGGTAATGATCGGGTATTACAATCAACCTCACAATTCCCTGGGAGGTTAACAAGCCATCCCACTCCCCCACCTTCTGGGAGATAGGTGCCGTTGATTTTGATTGCAGGTGGCTTCCAAAGCCTGTCCTCGTAATGCTCTGTATATGGTCTTTCGGTATTCTCATATATGGCGGTCAGATGATCTATGTCTCGGGGATTGTATTTGATGATGTTGGAAATATCGTCGCTCAGCCAGTCGTAGCTTCTGAAATGTGATCCATCTTCATCTCGTACAATAATGGCCTCGCTGGTGCTGACTTAGTCTCGTCTGACGTTGGACGGCCTTCGTTATCGTAATATGGCTCTTCTCAAGATGCTGGTAGTTCTCCAACGTACTTCACACACTCTGTAATAAGATGTGCTGGGCAATCGACGTGGTAGGGAAACAGTGAGATGCCGGACCGCATGTTGAGAATCGTGGCACCCAGAGCCCAAACATCACTTGCTGGGCTGGCTAGCTTTCCTATAGCTACCTCAGGCGCCAGAAACCCAGGCAGGGGTTGGATTGTCTTCGGTGACGAAATTTCGAAGGCATGATCAAAACCAATAAGGCTTAAATGGTTCGAAAGAATATCCTCGCCACTTGACATAAAATCTAGAAAGCCGGCAATGTAACGAGGAGCTTCCGGGCCCATGATCCTACCAGACTCAGTCTTTAATTCGTCGATTATGGGCTGACCAAACAGGCGATAAATTCCTTGGTCGTCGAGATGGTCCAGATTGCGAATTCCCAGAAGTAGATTTCCTGGTCTGATATTTCTATGGCAGATGCCGCGGGTATGCAAGTCCCTAAGAATCTCTGTTGCTTGATAGGCGAGTGCTTGAACAAATTTCGGCTTCATTCTGCTCTTCATATAATTCGACAAAGAGTGCAGATTTGGACCACAGAAGGGAAGAACTAGGCAGATATGACGGCCATTGGGGCCATCAATGTGGAAATATCGCGTGTATGTAATAACCAAAGATCTCCTCCGTTTCGGTCGTGTTGGGTCAGAATATCGTGGCACTTGACTAGATTCTCCTCAACACTCGACGGTTGGTCGGCCATCAGGCTCCTGAGAGCTACCCAACTGCAACTCGAAGAATCGCGCGCCAGCCATATCATAGAGCTATCTCCAGCACCAATCTTGTGGACTATTCGATAACGACCATCGTTGTAGAGATCGCCGAGATGGACAGGATGGTACCCTCCCATTCCGTACATGGGATATTCAGAGTCAATTTGTGGCGATTCCAAATCATGTGGGAGATCAGGGTCTGTCTCGAGATCAAGATTGTTATCTGATAAGAAACAAATTTTTATACTTTATAGTATGGAAGAGAATAGAAATAAAGATGTTAGATGAAGCAGACTGCTGGCGTAGAACGAGCTGAAGGAGGGGGCGAAGGTCTCTTACATACGCAGGGACTTCATAGGAGCTGCAGCAATGTGACGAAGATTCGCTGACTGTTACGTATGCTTTGTTCCAAAACGCCTAATATATGATAGTCGCAAGGGCTTATCGCATGGGAAATTAAGATGTTTATCATAATTGAGTCTTGGTATATGGCCTGTCTAGGAAGGGCAAGAACACCTAGGACCTGGACCATAAGTGATAAAAATATTTAGGTAATTTAACCTAAGTTTAGGGGACTCTTTACTAAGTTTATTTTAGTATCCTCTTTTTGAGTCTTAAGTTTTCTTGCTTCCTGAGGTCTGCCTCTAAAGTCAGTTAAATTCTTTAATGTTTTAGCTTTGTATAGTTTGGGACATAGCACAGGCTTTGGTTGTTCTCCAGTTATAGACTTTGAGGTCTGACGAGAGTCAAGCTTTCTGAACCGTCTAATTCCGACAGTCAAAATGTTTTGATGTTGACGATGAAGGGTCCACGTGACCATGACTTTGACAATTGCCCATCTCCGCATTGGGTGGGGAAAACTTTCAGCCCCACCACGATTTTTCCATCTGAAGCTTCTTTTGGAGGGGCAAAGATCGATAACTCATTCCCATCCATGTCATTTTAACTGGCACACAAACTCAGCCTTTTACATTCAATCACTTCAACAATCCCTCGTCACACAACCCGACAAACTCAATAAATTCTAGTCTTTTCGAAAAACCATAACCATCATCATGGCCACCGCCACCATGACCGTGACGGCCGCGCCGATCAAGAAGAAGCCCGACATGGCTCCCGAGAGCGAGCGCTTCCTACGATGCTGCGCCGACGTCGCGAATGCCCTCATCGAGGACCACGAAGCCAGCAAGGCTGGTCGAGCCACACGCGATATCAATCTCAACTCCCTGCGAAACAAGCTCGCCAAGAAGCACAAGCTCCAGAACATCCCACCTTTGACCGCCATCATCGCCTCCATTCCCGAACACTACAAGAAATACATCCTGCCAAAGCTCATCGCGAAGCCCATTCGAACGTCCTCTGGTATTGCTGTTGTCGCTGTCATGTGCAAGCCCCATCGATGTCCCCATATCGCTTATACCGGCAACATCTGCGTTTATTGTCCTGGAGGTCCTGATTCCGACTTCGAGTACAGCACACAGTCTTATACAGGCTACGAACCTACCTCAATGCGAGCCATTCGTGCACGATACGATCCTTTCGAGCAGGCTCGAGGACGTGTCGATCAGCTCAAGTCTCTTGGCCACTCTGTCGACAAGGTTGAGTACATCATCATGGGAGGAACCTTCATGTCTCTTTCTGAGTCATACCGCGAGGAGTTTATTGCACAGCTTCACAATGCTCTTAGTGGATACCAAACGACCAATGTTGATGAGGCCGTGGAGGCTGGCGAGATGAGCAACATCAAGTGTGTCGGAATCACAATCGAAACACGGCCCGATTATTGTCTGCAGCCTCATCTTTCCGACATGTTGCGATACGGCTGCACACGACTTGAGGTTGGAGTGCAGTCATTGTACGAGGATGTTGCGCGAGACTCCAACCGGGGACACACAGTTGCCGCAGTTGCAGAGACGTTCTGCCTTGCGAAGGACGCTGGTTACAAGGTGGTCAGCCACATGATGCCTGACTTGCCCAACGTTGGCATGGAGCGCGATATCGACCAGTTCAGGGAGTACTTTGAGAATCCTGCATTCCGAACCGACGGCCTCAAGATTTATCCTACCCTGGTAATTCGAGGTACAGGTCTGTACGAACTGTGGAGGACAGGGCGATACCAGAATTACACTCCCAACGGCTTGATCGACCTTATCGCGAGAATTATGGCTCTTATTCCTCCCTGGACCCGTATCTACCGTGTTCAGCGCGATATTCCCATGCCCCTGGTCACATCTGGAGTTGAGAATGGTAACCTACGCGAACTGGCACTGGCTCGAATGAAGGACTTTGGAACGACCTGCCGAGATGTACGGACACGAGAGGTTGGAGTGAACGAGATCAAGAACAAGATTCGACCTAACCAGATCGAGCTGGTCCGACGAGATTACGTCGCCAACGGCGGTTGGGAGACTTTCCTGGCCTACGAGGACCCCAAGCAGGATATCCTCGTTGCTCTACTTCGATTGCGAAAGTGTACCGAGAAGTACACCTACCGAGAGGAGCTTATAGGCCAGCCTACCAGCATGGTGCGAGAGCTTCACGTTTATGGCACAGCTGTGCCAGTTCACGCTCGCGATCCCCGCAAGTTCCAGCACCAGGGTTTCGGTACATTGCTCATGGAAGAGGCCGAGAGGATTGCGATTGAGGAGCACAGGAGCGACAAGATCAGTGTTATCTCTGGTGTCGGAGTGAGGAGCTACTATAAGAAGCTTGGCTTCTGGTTGGATGGTCCTTACATGAGCAAGTGGCTGGATGGTCGTGAGCAGCCTGAGTAGGGGCAAGCTCTAGGGTAATGAATAGCATGAAGGATGAGACTGGAAATACCTCACGGCAGGGGATACTGCATTTATAGACGGCGTACTTGGGTGGGAAATGAAAAGTTACGACATTTTGATCATATCGTGTTTTTCTTGCCTCTTGATTGCTCTACGAGATTGAGTGAAGTAAATAGACACAACCTGTGAGTGGTTATGAATTCTCACTCCAACTTAGGTGCACGCGTAATCCATTCATAATGAAGCATCTCAGTTCAGTACCGTTTGTCTCCTACTTATCTTACTCAATCGTAGTCAGCCTGTGATGAGCCTTGCAATCTCAGGTCACCTGCGCTGTTCATGAGGATGTCTCAGATCTCGGGACCTGCTGGCCAAGATTATCGTCACCTGCAGCACCCGATTGGTCCACGTCGCTTAGTCACCAACTCATCAACTCCCAAAGCCGACGTCAACCTGCTTTCCCTCACAGGCTCCCTCCTCCGTCTCATCTTTCTCTCACCATGACTCCCTCAACGCCATGAACAATCGTCGAAATGACGTCCCGGACTATGGAACCGGAATCCTCCCGGCGTTACCTCCCGACGTTGTGCTTCCAGACCGTGATCCCAGAAGCAATGCTGCAACTGCCGCTTCAGCAGCTGGTGTTCGTGCCTTGAGCACTCAACTCATCGCCTTTTACTTTCGTGCTCCTGCCAAGGCTTTCTTTAGAACGCGTGTGGATTACCTGGCTTATGCGAGGACTATTCATCAGGCGCAGACGGAGCTCATGATGAAAGCTGCTGCGAATGATCCTTCTGCTTCTCGACTCAATGTGTTTATGCGACAGAGTTGGTTGTTGCTGAGGAGTACGACACCTGGAGTTTTGACGTCGGCTATTAGACATCAGGGATGGGGAATTATACCGAATCAGATTTTACCGCCTCTTATTGCGAATGTTGGTGTTGGTGCTGTGCTGTACACGAGTTATCTCCAAATTCTAGGACGACTTCATGAAGAGAGTGGACAAGCGCGGAAGAGAGTATATCCACCACCTCATCCAATGCATACCTTTACAGCTGGATTACTTGCAGGCGCACTTCAGAGTGTTGTGGCTGCACCCTTAGACGCTATCCAAGCACGGTATGATCATCGGGATTTAATGCCAAACGATGGCAGCGGGAAACCTCGGAGCATGTGGGCTTTTAGCGCAGAGAAACTTCGCGAGATTGGACTCAGGGGTATTTTTGCAGGATGGGGTCTATCACTCGCCAAAGACAGTCTTGGAAGCGCTATCTTCTTCAGTACATTCGAGTACGTCAAGGCTCAAGGCTACTATCGCTTCGTTACATGGTACTACGGTGGTCTGGCCGAGGACATCGTTGATGTGCTCGCCATGAAGCGTCCTACGCATGAACACCGACAAGAAGAAGGCATGAGGCTCATCCGACCTCATTATGCCCTTGAGCCCATGTTTCTTCTTCTTGGTGGTATCAGCGCTTCTTTCACTCAGCAGGTGTTACTACATCCTTTGACGCACTTCCAAGTCAAACACTGGGATCATCTCGAAGACCTCGACGAAAAAGCCGCCAGACTTCGTGCTTCCCGAGTCGCAAACCCCGAAAAGCCGCGTCGACGATGGAGGATGTTGCGAGCCTACTACCACGCATACCAAGAATCACTCGCCGTGTGTCGAGGGGAGGCAGCAGCCGAAGGACTGACCTTAACGAAATGGCTGTATAGAGGATTCTGGTGGAATGCGATACGGCAGGTTCCTAGCACGAGTGCGGGATTGATTATCTTTGAGTTGATACGGCGCAAGTATGGACTTGGGCAGGAAGAAGTGAGAATTACAAAGGACGGGTATGACATTCTGCTTCACTAGAGGCTGGGTTGGTGTGATGGCGTTGGTGCATAGACTATTCTCCTCATTGTTTTGGGCCTGTATAGAAAGATTAGGAAGTATATAGAAATGACAGATACCTCTCTACGTTATTCATATTGTACAATTTCTTATTTAGGTCATGATCATTTAACATTTTTGCATTTGTAAGACGCTCTATTTAGCCTACGTCAAGGTAAACATATCCCAGCCATATCGTGGGCATCAACAAATCATAAATGGTTAACACTTTGGTGGATACCCTTTTCAACTTCTTCTTCTTCCTCCTGCTAACAATGTCCAATATTCTATCGTGACTTGTCTTGTAGCTGTCTGTTTTATTCTTCTTCCCCTGCCTCTTGACGGCCACTAAGACTTAGTACAGGAGGAAAATCTCAGTACGGCCAGGAGCTTATATCAACACACAGAACTTAGGGCTTCTTACTCCTGTTGACGATCTTCCTCCCTCTCAAAGCGTGAATAGTCGGTGTCAATTGACAAATTCTCAATTGGCCCAGAGACAGGATACTTCGCAAACCATTCATCAAACCAAACCGGGGATTCGAAATCGTATCTTCTCCAGAAAAGCCTCGATTGGTGATTGACGGCTGCAATTTGAAACAGTAGCTGCATGGAGTACCTCTCGCCGTTACTGGGAAGATAGAATGCTGGCCACTGAATTCCAAGAGGAACAATCGTGGCCCATGTAACTAAGCGCTTGTACAGAAGCCCCAAGCGATGATCATCCTCGATTCTGCGGTCCAGCATAGTTCCAACGAACCGCTGTGATTCAACCATGCCTAAGAACCGCCCTACGTCAACATCACTGGGCAAATGATGTAGGTAGGTAGAAAGATAAGAGGGTCGGCCAGTAGCTTCATAATACTCGCATGAGGGGCCAAAGTGAAAAGTAAGAAACCGCCCATGACTCAGGTATTCAACAGACAACATCACAGAGGGAACAAAGACAAGAACATTGTGAATCAATTCCTATAATTCTACCTAATATGCTTCCCCTATCTCCGCTACCTGTGTACATACCGCTAACATCCCCCCACCAACCTGTCCCCCTGCCCCCAAGAGCCGTTACAAGATCCTCAAAACTCCATGACGCAAAACCAAAATAACTACATCCAGATGTACGTATCGACGTATTTTCCTCGTGCGAGGATTTGGGGTTCGGGTCCCAGCCCTCCCGTGTGCGGATATCAACCGCGTGACCCGGGGCCGAAGTCCGGTTCACGATCGGGGAGGTGCTTCTTCTCCTTCCGGCCCTTGATCACGAACTCAGACATGATCTGGATGTGATCTGCGGGGAAGTGCCAGTAAGGGAAGGCGGGAATTCGCTTCAGGTATTCGGGGTCGGGGGGTCCAAGAAGGTCTACTACCTCCAGTGTATTCGTAGAGTACCAGATGTAATCAATGACATCGGCAAATCCAGGCGTATAGTTGGTGAATGGCATTTCATCGGCAGTGCCTTTGATGTGGGCGTAGGCGTCTCGGAGACTGAAGGGGTGTTCAATACCGTCTCGCGTGAAGCTACCGTACTGGAAGCTGCTCAATTCTAAGTGGTCGGGTGGTACACGTCCCATAGACATCAGTTCATATACTGAAGAGTCTTCTGTGGAGTTGAAATCACCGCAGACCAGCAGAGGAATTTCGGTATTGGTGCGATACTCTTGGCTGGGACCTGGCTCAGCTTGGGGCACAGGTACCTCGTCGTCTCCCATCGGTAGCACGATCATCTTCTTGTCCTTAACAGCTGGCCACCTCGCGTACTTCTCTGCAAGCTTCGTAACATGTTCCATGAGAATACCAGTTTGAATTACCTTGACATCGGCCAAGGCAGAGTCCCACGTGAGATGGGCGTTGACCAGAATAATTCGAGCTCCGGTGAGACGAGACTCAAAGAAGCAAATAACAGCAATATTGTCCTTGGGCATCACACGGTTGAACACGTCGTGCTGGTTCTTCATGTCGGGTCGGTTGATGGCAATCGTGGCGAATTCAATAAGCTGCTTGTCAAGAAGAATGAATTTGCTCTGCTTGTAAAAGACGGCACAACCGTCAACAGACTGTGCATCCTTCTCCGACATGGTCTTGGCTCGTGATTTGGGCCAGTGAACACCCTTGTAATCCATCTGAGCAAGTTCCGGGCTGAGATCCTCCTTGAAAGCATCTGTTGATACCTCCTGGAGGGCAAGGAAATCCGCATCCCTGATTCGGAGTTCCTCCAGGATACATCCTTTGCGATACTCCCAGTCGAGGGCACGGGTGGGTGTATAACCGTAAGTCTGGGGTGTCGCATACTTGTCGCAAAGAATGTTCCACGAGAAAACCTTGATCCTCTCCAGACTGGGTGACACGTCCTCTTGTATAACAATGGGCCTTCGGGGTGTGGGAGGAATGGGCACTGTAAATGTTAGAATAAATCGTCGCGAGGTGCGCCATCGACTTACTGGGGGTGTTTTCCTTCAGCGTATGGATCAGACTCTTTGTACCCTCCTCCATGATTTTATGTTTCACATCCGCATCCAATGGGTTGCCCTCGATACCGAGCATCTCCAGAAGGTGCAGTGATCCAAGTTCGTTCGGTAATGTTTGGATGTTATTATTGAAAAGTAACAGGTTCTTGAGATAAGTGCACATTCCGATCTCGGGGGGGATTTCGACTATCTGGTTGAAGGAGGCGTCAAGGTGGCGCAATGCTCGTAGTTCTCCAATCGCGTTCGGTAGTCGCGTCAGTTTGTTGGAGGCGATAAAGAGCTCGTTCAAAAACTTGTACTTGAAGAGCTCAGGAGCCAAGTTTCGCAACCCCTGCCCACTCATATCCAGATTGTGCCAGTCCTGCCGTGTTGCCTCCTTCTCAATAGCCAAGGGTCGTCTCCTATCAACACCATCGTCTTCGTCGTCCGGGTGGGCACGTAGGCTAGCTGATGGTGGGGGACCAATTCCTCTATTTTCCGACGCTCTGAGCCTAGCATAGTAGTGCGGTTGTTGTTGATCGGTCATGGCAGAATGCGCTCGTTCAGCATCTTTGTGCATTCGCAATTGCTCCTGCCACATCTCGTTCGGAGGTGGCTGTCCTCGGTTTCCTGCAGAATGGCCATTCTGAAGCGCATTCGGGTTGAAGGGACTCGAGTTAGAAAGCACGCCTGGGGTAAAGGTTGAGTGATGGCCTAAGCCATTGGCGTTGGGCATTCCATGGTCGTGTTGAAGTCCTTGGTGGTGTTGCGTTTGAGAAGGATGTTGATGTTGGGTATGCTGATAGTTGTATAGCAAGTTTGGGATGCCTCGCCCGGCCCCGTTGAGCCGAGCATGTTGACCCTGCCCGGAGTGTTGAGGATACATTCCGGTAGGTATTTGTGATGTGATTATGATGGTTACAGTCTCAGGGGTGGAGGTCTAGGAAGTTGCGCCGGCGAGCAGCACGGCGGTAGATATCGCTGATCGGCAGTCGTGATGGAAGGAAGTGAATATAGCAAATCGCTGGAGAAGCTCATCGGCCGTCGTATATAGCGTCGACTTTTGACTTTGACAGGGCTCGCGTAACAGCGGGGAATAGTTGGTTGGCGACGGAGCTCGAAACCTCACCCAAGGTTCCAAAAGAGAGAAAGCAAAGATAGCTCGCGTTTACGCATCAGCCTACAGCTGTCACCGAAACAATTGTCGTTGCTTTTCTGGCTCGGATGGAGAACGTCGGTTCGTCGGCAGGTCAATAGCTCATCGAGAGGTGTCGTTGCGACAGTCCCAGGAGATCTATGGTGGCTTGATAGTGATGAAAGGTTAAATTTTTTGAGTCACGATCGATTTTATCGAAGCGACAACGTTTTTCTTGTAGAAGCAGAAGTGCAGAGTGTATATGAGTCAAGAAATACTGCAAAGGTAATGATTAGTTAAAGCTTTGAAAGAAGGGCATCATGGGAGGGGGATCCAAGCTTTAGCGACACGTTGCGCTGTCATTGCTAGCTTCTGCGGGGCCAACGCACCTGTAAAGAGCGATCGCAACAATGTAGATATTCACTGAAAAAAATCAACTGATACTTGAACAGAAGAAAAGTGGCCGATGGCAAAGGGAGCGCATGGATATGACTGTGATGCTGGCCGTGATGCTGCGATGAACGGAATTGCAGCCCAGAAGCGGGCGTTTAATCACGTGCACCTGCTCCGCATTCTGATGGCTCGTGCGAGGAGAGTCAGAATCTACAATCACGTGCAGCCTCTCTATAATTGCGCGACTCACCTTGAACAATGATTCAGCCTTGCAAGGTCCAGGCCGCATCAGGTCGATGATAGTTGCATGTTCTTGTGCCATTGTGAGACAAGACACGTTCGCGAAATATGCTTGCGTTGCTCATGTTCAACGCAAGTTTGCATGCTTTTTGGCAGAATCTCCTCTGAGCAATCGTATGTTTGCAGCATCATGTGCACATATGGAGTTTGATCAGGGGAACTGAGACCTACCACAGATTGAGTTCAACTTCTATGATCACGATACAATTACTAGCGTGTTTTTGAGCCTCAACGTAGGGCTGTCAATTGGCTCGAAGTGTCGCAGTGCATGTTCTCAAGGGGCCAGGAGATACATATGCACATGTTCATTTATGGACAGCTGGTGCTCGAACCACATGAGACAACATGTGCTCTGTATGTTCCAGCAATAGCATCAACCCGTTGCGGACACCAGTAAACGCAGCTGTAGCCTGGAAGACACAGCCAGCCTGTAAAGTGACGCCATTGATCAGGTCTCATCTCGCAAAACGCCTTCGCTCCGACAGCCCTGTTATTTGGCGTCCCACGGATTCAATGGTTCCGTCCACTGACACGGACCGCGCGCAGCCTTGGAGAGAGTCAAGATGGGCTGCATGAATACGTAGGAAGCACCACCGTCGGGAGAGGGAACAATTATGCTCAAATCAACCAACTGAATTCTGGCTTATGTATCAAGTTACCAAGACTTGAGTCGAAGAGGCAAACACTTCAGCTCAAACCGGTATGGGCATCCAATGTTATGCAATTCGGCCGAGAATAGGACCGTTGGACAATCTTCATCTTCGGATAGCGCTCCTGTCACAGAAATGTCTCGTTTGAACTTTGAACAGCCTATCCGTTCCGGGACGGGAGAAGATCGCAAGCTTGACTCCATGGCTAACTCGGCAATCATTTGCGAGCAACCCATGCGATTGGTACGTTTACATTCACTGAAACATGAACATGGGAGAGTATGTTTACGCTGTCAGATTCAGATGCAAGTTGAAATTGGGAGTTGAATCCTCCCGACATGGTACATGGATGATACTGCAGAACCTAGCAAGTGCATGAGAGTCGAGAGAGTTTAGGTGAGCTGCGGCCTGCGAAATCACAAGTTAGAGAGCCACTGTTCCCTGTCGAACCAACCACAAGAAACCTCGGACCGCCAAGGTCAGGCTGGATAGGAAGCTGCTAATTCGATAAGCGTCAATAAAACATCAGGCAAAAGCTCTAATGTGCGGGGGATGGCCAACCGAAGCGCGCCTCTCCACACCCCAGACAGTCGGGAACTGGGGAAATGCTGCCTTTTGGCCCGAGCAAGCGTGAAAGCGAGAAGCATGAAGGATGGGGATGGCCGTATATAGAAAGTCACCGCTGCCGCCATTGCAGGCAAAGTTTGCTGTTTATTACTTGTTTGCTTTATTGCTTGTCCGACCTGAAACTGCTGTGCTGCACATGCACAGTACAGGACATGCAGTTTGCTCTCTTCCCTCAATCTCGAAACAGATCAATCCACTTGTGCTCGATCTCGACGCAACTATCCGAATTGCTGTTTGGTGAGAGTTTATCAACTATACCGACTCTGGGAACTGTACGCGTCCCTGCGGCGCTACCCGTCACCTTTTGATAAGGACAAACAGTTATCACATCACATCGCAGGGACTGTTTGTTGTTACCAGCCAGAGAACGCCATCATAAAAAAGCTGGTTGCACCAGCGGATCCAAGGTCGCGCCAGCACAGACGCCTTATCCACCAGACTTGAGCATAAAAGTCATCGACGGCATAGAGATAATGACGTTGGCTTCTGCTTGTTAGGCAGTCAGTCAGGCACAAACAATCACGAAATCAACCAGCTTATGAAGGGTCCACGCACGACCAACAACGTTTGATATCACGGTTGCAAACGGTTTCGGCACTCGATATTCGCATCCATCCACATTTGCTTCCCAGTTCCCACCCATCACGTTTGCGCGAATTTACGGATAGTATCTTCAGCGTAACGCTGGCCGATGAACGAACCCTGCTCTTCGATTTAGGCGACACCTCAGACAAGCGTCAACAAAAGGGCCAAGCAACCAAGGGCCTTCTGCTACTGTTGCTTTAACTGCCCCTGCATGGTCCGGGACACAATCCGGCAACCACCCGGACTTGATAACCCAGTTCCGCGGGCCAGAGAAGGGTTCTAGAAGGGCCAAAGGTGCTCCCGACCGGGGGCCGGGAGATTTGCTGTAGGTACCGTTTGGCCTACCATCGCGGGTCGTTGGACTTTGTGTGTGGTTCAGTTCAGTTCGTCAGTTGAGCAGCAGCCCAAGTGTGTTTGCTAGCGGCGGTGGAACTGGAACACGCCCGGGCAGTTATTTTACCTAGTGGCACCCCTGTTTGACCACTCAGCACCCCTTACCCTTCCCCATTCACCAAAGTTATCCACCGGAAAGCTTGCGCCAAAGAGTATAGTATAGCGGCATAGCCAACAATGTCGGAATGGAGCGGATTTTACTACGCTTCTGCCAACCCCTTACCCACCTTTGCTCGCCGTGCAAAGGCTGCTGCTGAAAAGGAGCGGCAGCGCCCTGAAACTCCTCCTCGATCCAATTCGGATTCACATGACATTGCCCCAAACTCCAGCCGCGCAAGACTTCCTTTTCGCCATACGAGGACGTCTAGTGGGAGTCAGGGTAGTCGTTCCTCGCACGACTCGTCGCTTGTGCATTCCGCAACCAGCCCCAATACCAAAAACGGCCCCGCCCTGCCAGAGGACGACTCTCATTACTCGCACTCAAAACTGTTATCATCTGACTCGCGCCAACAATCTTCGAAGCCAGTGACGACTACGACCACGACCACGGCCACGACCAAGACTACCTCGACCTCCAACAAACATCTACCTAGCAAGAGTCTCACCAGCGGAGGTGCATCGCCGTTGCACTCGCCTGTTGTCTTCAATCGGCCTGTGTACGTCGACAAGACTCGACAGCGCGATCCTCGTCGTCAATCTTCCGCTGCGACCCCAACAACAACCTCAGTTGATCTGAAAAATGTCACCATGTACTCTCAGTTGGATGCAGGCAACAAACTCATGTCAGGGACGACGAAGCAGGTAAACCTCGACTTTCCTCGAACAGACTCGGTCTCCTCTACAAGTGGCAACACAACTGTCTCGACACAAACCATGACCTCGACAGACCACTCCAACTCTGACCCCGCGACAAAGCCCTTCATCGTTAAAAATGGCCGTACCTACTACAATGACCCTACGTCAGCGTACCCTCTTCCCACCGACCTTGCTGAGCTCCATCGCCAGAGCCTGCGGACGCTCTTGATGATCCAGGTATATGGCGCACCCGTCTACACGCCATTCATCCGAAACAACCCCCCGCAGCGGGTGTTGGAGGTTGGATGTGGTACAGGATTTTGGAGTATGATGTGCCACAGATACTACAAGGAGCGAGGCCACAATGGTATTCACTTCACAGGCATTGACATCGCCCCCCTGGCCCCTGGCAGTCCTGGATCCCCTGCGGAGCTGTGCAAGCCAGACAAGGACATGAAATGGAGTTTTGTTCAGCACGATCTTCGACATCGGCCATGGCCCTTTGCCGACGAAGAGTTTGATCTGATCATGGTCAAAGATACGTGCCTGATGGTTCCGAGTCATGTTTACCAACTTTTTGTGGAGGAGTATCTTCGCATGCTCAAGCCTGGAGGAGTCATGGAGATCTGGGATAGTGATCCGACTTTTCGCATGCTGCGGCCTCATGTTCCAAGCGCAATGCCCGGATCAGAAGAGGCAGAAGAACACGAGGCTGCCCTTGATCTAGGTGCCTATCTCATGACTTCCAAAACACCCCTTTCCGCGCCATTGAACTCTTTCTTGGTTGAGTACAATACCTGGCTGTCAAGGACTCTGGAAGGACGGCAGCTTTCACCTGTGCCGTGCTCTCTCATTGGGGCCTTCCTCCACGCTGAAGCGGAGGTGCTAATGGACATCAAGACAAAACGTCTAGCCATCCCCTTGAGCGAAGTCCGATGGGAGCGCGAAGGCGTCGGCGGTGTTGTCACTAAGGATGGCAAGTCGTACGTGGAGATGAAGGCCAAGTCAACACCGCACCAGAAGGTCGAAAAGAAGACCTTGACACCGGGACAGTCTGCGCTTCGCAAGACAGCGCTTTTGACAGTTGCACAACAAGTGTCGGCATTGGAACCTATCATCAGAGAAGCGAGCGGCAAGAGCCAGGATGAGTGGGATGCGTGGGTAGCTAAGATGATGGCAGATCTTATGAGCGAGACTGGGACAAGTTGGGGAGAATGTTTGGAGTTGGGAGTGTGGTCGTCGAGAAAGAGACCACGCAAGGAGTAAGCTCTGGGAGTCACTGTGGTCATTGTACCGCAAAAGCAAAGATGATCTTCCCACGTGGATTATGACGAATGGCTCAACATCTATGTCTCATGATAGATGCAAGACTGGAATGCTTCCCTGACACAATAACTACACACGCCCTGGACCTCAACGTCCCAAAGAACCTCGATCAGCATCTTCTACATGCACAACATACCCCCCTTTCCCTTTTACGCGTTGGCGTCATATCGTTTTCTCAATGTGCGATACCTTTTCAAGTAGTACCTATACCCATATGATTAGTAAAAAGCAGGTTGACGGATAATGGTTGGGATATCAGGATAATGTAGCTTTTGGGATAAATGAACTTATTGGCATGGACTGGACTGTTGGTGACTGGTGAATTGTGATGTAATGGGATGGCTTCAGTTGATATGTGATGTTTGACGATAGACTGGGATACTCGTGGCATAAACATAAACAATCAATCATATTCGAATATGATTTGCAAGTTGTCTCACGATGTGACCGACATAAACCTAAGGAACAAGAACTTACAATGCTTCAATTTCTATCGTATAGGTTAGCCAATGTCATCAACACACTCGATTCAAAAACATACCCTTCTTGACATACTCAGCTTGGGCAATTCCCTGGCGGATCTTATTCTCATCACGTTCTCCAGCTTTTGAGATGAAGGCCTTGTGAAGACGAGGTCGGAAATAGTCAAAGCCGAGGGGATACTCTCTTCCCATATACAGAAGCTCTATCGTATTACGGTCAGCATATGCCCCGTGTGACAGCTCCAAGGCTTGGGCAGACCTTTATATATGGCGATGACCTGCCGTCTCAATTGTGGATTTAAGCTCATATTAACGGTGTTTGTGTATGAATCACGGTCTCAAACAGCCGCGGAATACCGATGCGGATGATGTATGATGCTGCCGCGGCCATGTCCAGACTGTGGCGTATAACCCCCACTTCAGCCTCGCTGTAGCTTCAGCCACGAAACCTAGCATTCAGCTTCCACATCAACAACTGTTTTTGAAGATTTCGGTTCACGCCCTCGAGTCGAGATTCCTTGCCCAAATCCCGGATCTGGCCCGGAAGCTAACTGTCATGTCAGTGAGAGGCCACAATGCTCTGAGAAGCTCCCGAGCACTCTTCAGGCCGCCGAGCTATGCGCGTTACATGATAAAGGAAGAGCCGGAGCCTAAGAAGATGCAGAAGCCAAAGGGAAAGAGAACCACAAGGCCCTGGCCAAGTGGTCTACAGGTGCCAGGAGCCAGAGCAGCACGTCCGATTCCTGCAGACCCAAGTGCCAAGTATACCATTATAAAAATCCCGAATACCTCCACAGCGTTTTCAGGATCGCCGACGCTCAACAAGTTCAAACCAGCGCTGCAACCACGAACAAGTGGAACTGTACCTCCTGGCGCAAGCTCTGGCGTTCAGGCAACAGTCGACACCGATATGGAGATGGCGATTCTTCCTTACTTGTAGAACGATCTCGGCGTGCTGATCTTTGAAGGCCCGCAGTGAGAGCAGGTTAGGATCATGTCAAATATCCTTGAGAGCGTCGAATGTGAAGAGTGTAGACTGCCGAAAAGAGATTGGACTACGGGCAACGCATTCAAGGTGAATTATGACAAGTGGAACGTATATCGTATAAAGTTAATTGCAAGAAAACACACTGAGACCACTTTTCAGAAACGCGTATGTAAATGTTTCGAAGTGGTAAACCACACAATGCTGATTCCACGCAGGGAAAGAAACGCAGCATAACACCCAATGGACTGTATGGCCTTACCAATATTGCACTTAAGAAATGGAAAGCGGATGGCACAGGAGGATCTGTCCCTTTTGAGACTGTGCCTAGTTCTATCAAGATGTACATTGTGAACCACATTGACGGCCCAGGGCTAGCGAATGTAAGTCTCTCATCGTAGCCCACCTGATCTCAGGCTGATGTTTTCCCTCATAGGATACCGTCAATGGGTCGTATCTACCGCAACTGCATGTCTACGTTGCGACTGGGATTCGGGGCAACACAATCTACATGAGCATCGAGTTTCATACCGTTGGCACAAGACGCTTAGTCGGCGTCACAAACCTCAAACTCAGCCCGACCTTCGGGTCCTCATCCACCAAAGACACGGCCGGGGAACCCCCTCAAGGGGTTGATAGAAACACCGCTTTCGACCAAAAGTTCGCCTCCGTCGAGGAGAAGCTGAAGGCCGGTAGGAAAGGAGATACTTATTCCCTAAAGCAAGCATCTCAGCCCCCACCAACCCATGCCAGAAGCATAGAAACTCCGAGGGAGCTTTACAAAAAGCTGGTACCAAGTAATACGCACCGAAACAGCGAGATATATAGACTAGCGATGTTCAAGATATATAAGCTGGAGTTTAAACTCTGGGCGCAGAGGAAGAGGAATATTGAGAAGGAAAGAAAGGATGAGCGAAGGACTACAGGCTTTACTAAGAGGCACAAGAAAAGGTTGGCGGCCGTGGCTCAAATAGAAGAAAAGTATCTAGATGCTGATGGAGAAGCTTAACATGGGATATTGGAGGAGATCGTCGAGGAGGAGAGAGAGTTACGTGGGATGAGTATTAAGGGTGAGTATTAGGGGGTTTTACGTGTTGACATGAATAAAGATAATGGCGAGGATCCGGTATGCATGCAGGATATCACATCATGAACACCTTCTCCGGGGAATATTCTTTGTGGCGATGAATCAATATTTCACAATATCTACAGCATCTTGGAGGAAGGAGTCGCAACTGATTGATGATCTCAGCTTCCACAAGTACTATGTCGTATTCTGGGTCAGAGCAGCGTATTGTTAAGGGAGATAGATAGATAAAGCCCAATCCTTTTGTAAAGCTGAAAGCATGTTGGTTGAAAATGGCAACGAGTGAAGTCTTGCCGGGACCTAGCCGGGTATCAACTGCAAAGCCCGGAATAGCTTTGCTCACACGGGCAAGCCTCAGGGAGCAAAAACTTTAGGAGTTGAATAAGGCCACCACAATAAACTGGTATAAAATTCTCATAAGATATACTAAGTTTACGTAAGTCTTTTCATCACTTAGACAAGAGGTCCTAAGTTTTCCTGCCCCTCCTTGCAAGTTGTGGACTGCAACAAGTATCGAGGCATCAACTGATGGCCTCATTATATGCAAGTTGTGACTAGAAAGACAATTGCCTTGCCAGGGCTACTTGCATAGCTCATGCTAACAAGTGTGTTCCGTCTTGATTGGCATGATGGTAGACAAGTAAGACGAATAAAAGGGGTTGAGTACACCCGGCAACATCGGAAAGCTTCTGAGACTGACAAGCCCGAACTCATGATATCAGTAAACCAAACCAGAGCAGGCAAGTTGTCACAAGCCACACCAACAGGTATCAAGCTTGTACCTGATAGACACGAGACGTGCAAACAGATCGGGTTGCCTGTTTAGGCAGTCATCTCAAGTCATACCATCCCCAAGCAGGACTGTCCCTCGTTATCACTCTCCGAGGCCATTTGTGGTGGTTTTCGCGACAATCATCCCCCCCCGAAAGAAAACAACGCATCGGAAGCACAACCGGAAAGCGTGATATCGGAAGATATCACAGCACATCATGCCCTGCAACATTACAGCACCAGCGATTCTCTCCGTCCAGACAGGGCTGGCTTCGAGTGGCGCCCGTCATGCAGCAGCACGGGGCATCCCGCATGAAAAAAGAGAC
This sequence comes from Fusarium acutatum, assembly GCA_012932015.1. Lineage (NCBI taxonomy): Eukaryota > Fungi > Ascomycota > Sordariomycetes > Hypocreales > Nectriaceae > Fusarium > Fusarium acutatum. The sequence continues at coordinate 103,466 of JAADJF010000080.1, read as the reverse complement.
GAAGCTCTAAAGCTTCCCCCGCCTCGAACAGGGTCTAGAGTATCATAGCTTGTGAGTTAGTTTTTAAGTATTCAGCTTCAGATGTATAAACCAGACTGCCAGAGAAGTCGTGAACTCGATATCAGACCACTGTGACGACTCATAGTGAAACTGACACTCAGACCACCTACAAAGATTCCTTATCCGTAGAGGCCGGTTCTTTATCCGCTCACCGTCATTTGACACCACCCCATGGTCTAGCACACGAAACAGAGTGCAGAAAGCTGATATGCAGGGTTGCAGGCGCATTTTGATAGGGCGAGCCGAAAACAAGTGCGAGAAGTGCCGACGGGGGCGGCACCCAAACAGATCCCCCTCATCGATAGGGATCAAAGCCAAGACCTGAAGGTGGTGCTTCGATTTGCTGCTAGCGGGGTAGCGATCATCACCTGCGTCGTGGAGACTCCCCAGGAGGAGTTGTTGTGAAGAGTTTGGATGGTTGAGGTAGCAATGAGTCGTCTTAATCCCCCCATCTGTTCTCCTCACCTTGAAAAATTGTTCCACGAACAAACACGAGGATCCCAGGAAAGAAACACTTTCAAGGCTTTCATCACGCAATTCACAGCTTATGGCTGGATGGTGTTCAGTAACAGACTCGCATAAGCATGCGTGAGCACGGCCGTTTGAGTCGTGGCAGACGATCACTGTGCGATGATCTATTCGTGAACACAAAACCTATGCGGGACGATCGGCGCTCTTAGTCGTTTACTGACGAAAGAATAAGGAGGGTTTTTTTTTTGCTGTTGTTTTTATGCGACAGCTTCATTTTTGTGTGTGCCTGTGTGGAGCTTATCAAAGTCTCTGAAGCCTGTAGCGTCTTGCAGGGAATAGCTTGCAAAATTGAGCAGCCTTGACGATGTAACCATGAGCTTGGAAGTTGAAATTTGGTGCACTCCATCGGTGATTGTCCACATCGAGACGAGGAGAGCTAGGAGAGGCTCTTTGTTGATGGTTGCAAGGACAAAAAGCGGGAACATGAAATTAGAGCAAAAACGGGCCAAGAAAAACTGCCGAAAATGAAAAAATGGACTGAGTCTAATGACTCAAGTACCGTCCCGGGGAGTCGATCAGCCACGGTGAGTCGGGAATTAATTTGTCGTTTTAGGCGCTGGATTCCAGATAAAGTTCCTGGGCCATGTTGCATGATTTGCAGCCGGTGGAATGTGCTGTCTCATCGTTGTGAGGTTAAATCGTGATGTTGACTCTCGAGACGAATAAACAAAAAACTTCATCGGCTGTTTCATCACGACTCAAGACCAAATATTTCAGCTTCCTTGTCCTTGTCCGTGTCCGTGCAGTTGATGGCCCTAGGAACAATCCATGTCATCCTAAATTCTGTCCCCCTTGAGCCAGCTCAGGGCCTTTCCCACAACGGGCAGGCCATGGCGCTCACGACGTCAGAAGCAGTAAATTCTCTTTTTTCCAAGGCCACTGTACCCGAAGGCCATTCGGCCGTCGCTCCCTAGACACACCTTGATCCGGCCGAGGTGAGATGGGGGGGGCGACAATCCCAAAGCTTAACATCTGGGGCATGATTCGCTCATCTTGTTTCTGGCATGTGCCTACGCATCGGAGTCTACCGAGTGAGTATTCACCGTCTTGCGCAATTGCTGATGATGGATACTCTTGATGAGGCTGGAATTGTTAAGTGTTTTCTTGGATTGCGGAGAAGCCCTAGTATCGGCAGAGCCGGGGTGTGCCCTGGCCAATGCCTGGCAGAGCGTGTAAGCGATGGCGTGCCCACGCGAATGTTACATTGTTGATGTTATATCGAGATGTGAGTGAAGAAATCGGGCACATGGGACGGACCTAACTCAGGCGTGACGAGAAACAGGCTATATAACGCAGTATTAAGAGACTGTGATAGAAACAAGATGAAACCCTGCAAAGAAACGTCAACGCAGCAACACAGCCGGGCATTGTGTTGTCAATCAATTCGTTCTGAAGAATGGTCTTGTGACGAATGTGGACAAAGACTTTGGTCCCTGCCAATTATTTCCCGTCCTTTCGCCTCGTCTCATCTGCTATGCTAAAAACAGGGTTCACACAGTGGGAGGCACGGAGTGTTTCATGGTGGAGCATGTGACTCCCCAATGGATCAGTTGTTTTTACTTGAGAATAACCACTTTCAGCGCGAAGAGGGCGCTACTTACAGAATACGCTGAAGCTAGTATCTCGATTCTCTCTGTCATGATCGTTTGTTCTCAAAGTTTGAAGGCATCGTGCTAGAAAGTGGCATTAGACATTCATCCTCGGCTGCTGATCATCGTCGTCTGTGGGCAAGACCAAGACTCAGCCATTGAGCGCAGTCTAGCGCCTCAAAATTGGCCATCTCAACCTTGTTCCTGAGTACCTGATCCGCTGGCATTCAACAAGCCAAAATCGACCAGAAACGGAATTTGACTATGCGTGATCCACTTGCAAGAACCCAGATGATCGTACATAGCGTTGGCGATTCAAGCCTTGAGATCTATCGCAGATTTTCCATCGTTAACGGCTTCATTTATTTTCAGCAAAAAACCTGCATCCCCAACTCAAAACTTCAGCTTTGACGCGCTTTTAGCGCGCACTCCACTAGAATAAGCTGCCCCCAACTGCTGCCCCAATTCCGCACTCCAACGGGGGATCCATCTCTCGTGCAGCTCCCAAACCATCCATTGGCAGTTAGAGGTTGGAGCCGCCCTGCTGAGATCATGCGAGCCACTAGGACTACAGTGGACTCTAGCATCCAACAGCGTCAGAAACAGCCGCGTTGGCTTGTTGTCGGCACAGTGCGAGTCCCCCTCTCCCCGCTATTCCCGTTCCCATCTATCCATCGTCTTTGTGTTCTACCACTCCATTCCTTATTCTCTATTCCTTTCTGTTTCCTTTTCAATCCCATCCAATCCAATCCAATCCAAGCCTGGGCTTTGACAGCCAAAAAAATCTCCCACCTCCACCACCTGACTTCAACCAACAGTCAACCCTACCTTGCCTTGCCTTGTCTTTTTTCCTTACCTACCTTACCTTATCTTACCTATTGTCTATCCACTTGACAACATCCCACTGTAAATCATCTCGTAACCGATCAAAACTACCTCCTTGCAACGCTCATTACTTGCTTTCTGCGGCCCTCCGGCCGATCTTGGCAGGTTTTGCTTTGTTGCATTTTGACGATAGTTCCCCTCTTGTCGTCGCCCTTATCAGTTTGATCATAGCCTTTTGTCGCCCGTGTTTTCTTTTCCCGACAGTTTCCAATTCGAATGCACATGTCGACCACGAAACTTCTTGTCGCAACGGCTCGCCTCCCAACTCTACTACATATTATTCCGAGACTCGATACTTTACCCGTCCCCTCGTGTTAAAATCGACCGAGACGCCATAACGCTCGAGTCGCCAACTCTCTGCACCAAGCCCTTGTCCCTGAAAGGCTTGTCCCGGCTGCCGGCCCTGTTCCCAAGTGGTTCCTGGGTTCGTCAGACTGTGGCAGCAAGACAAGTCGTTGCGCATGCCTCGCGCTCCAGGTTCGAGTAAGCGACAGCAAGGCGCCGCCAGTCATCGCGATAATCGCCATGAGAATGGGCTTGTAGGTTCTGCCAAGCGTTCCTCCGACAAGAAGGGCTCGGGCCTGCTCGACAACTCTCTTCGCCGATCTGACCAAGGTACTGCTGGTGCTGCTGGACAGTCGACGCCCGCCAATGGTCACGCCAACAGCCCCTACAAGCAGTGTGTCTATGATGCCTCCAATGACTCCCGTACCGACGACCTCCGCCGCTCCTCTCTTGACGCCGTCTCCGAGATGTCGTCCGACTTGTCCAACGCCAACGGCCTCAGTGGTGTCGAAGCTGGCCACCGCCAGATCGATGTCAATGCCATGAAGAACGCTGATGTCCACCGCGACTCGGGCCCGTTCGACCTCGCAACCACTGTTCTCAAGTCTCTCCCTATGCAGGACACACTCGCTATCCTCATCATCCTTATGCACGTCCCTTCGCTCTCGCTTACCGTTATATACACCATCTTCACTTTCCTTACCTTTGTTCCTCCCGTCGCCACCAGTTCGGGAATGAGCATCAACCTTGCCGAGATTTTCGACGGCAATTCGACCATGCCCTCTCTCGTAACTGTCTTGTGTGTTGACTTCTTCTTCCTTCTGATATGGCTCTTTCTGTGGGGTCCAATCCAGGATGCTATCCTGGATTTTGCCAAGCCAGTCATTGCCATTACTCTGGGAGGGGGGACGAGTGCGAGGGATGGAACATCGAGAGGCCTAACCACATGTTTTATGTGGGTGATAGGTCATCACCTACTCAGGGGAACCAAAGCTCACTGGGGTCGTGTGGCTCGACACATACCAGAGCACTGGCGGTTGCCCCAAGTTTTCAATAACCCTGTCGATTCTGCTTCTAGCGCATACGATAAGATGTCTGCCTACGGATGGATTCGAAGTGTTCTCGCCATTCATATTTTAACCCAAGGAATTGTGCGATATATCCGAGAATGGTATCTCAGACGCGAAAAAGCCAACGCTTCTGTTGGTGCCAGCGATCCTGAGGTCGGAAAGCCACCAAGTGTGATCAGCGATACGGCTAATGAAGGAGGCTTCGCAACGCCTGATACTGAAGCAGGCTTGAATTCGACATCCACAGTACCTACAAGCAAAAAAAGAAGAAAGCAAAGCACTCAAGTTCGTTTACAGCAACCACTATGGGCGGCATTGGCGAGCACCAAGATTGTTGTAGTGAAGGAGTACGAGTTATCCCATGCGGCTTCTGAGTCTGCTGGCACTAATGCTACTGACATTCACAATCTTGGTAATGCTCCGTTCAACAACCAGCCCAACCAAATTTGGATATCCTACATTGGTAGCGATGAAGTTTGTTTTAACACTAGCCATTTTCCCGAAATCGACGACGACGAGCCGCGTTCAGTTGAATCTTCAGGTGAAGATTCGAGACCAGCTAATATCGACACCTCGAAGCCATTTTACGTCAGAGTTAACAACGCTGTTTGGCAGCCCACCCGCATGTTTCCGATCGAGGAGTCCCCAGGAGAATCTCACGAAGGAGTTCGATGGACTGGTGACATTTACGGACTCAGGCCTGCTTCCAAGTATGTCTGTGAGTTTGTGGATAGCCAGACTGATGAGGTTCTGTTTTCAACCAGCATCAGAACTGTCCAGGCCACTCAGCGAGAAGCGGACGGTGTTCCGCCTCCCGTTGCTAACGGACAGCGCTCCCTCCACCCGGATTCGCCTGCCCTCACTCTGAGGACATCGATTGCTGCAGTCGAAGCCAAGCTTAGCGAGGAGAGGTCCCGCCTCAAGACTCTACGAAAGGAGTACAAGAACCGCGCCAACGCCCTCAAAAAGGACAACGAGTTGACGGATAATCAACTCTCTTCGGCTGGAAACCATGACGAAAAGTACCGACAAAAGATTCGTCAGCAAGAGACCCAGAAAGCCCAGGCAGAGCGTGATACCCAGCAACTGGCTGATCAGCTCAAGAACTTCGACACTGCACCTGAACTCGGCGAACGTAAAAAGAAGGTCGAGAAGCAGTACAGTAGCGAGAAGAAGGTTTTTGAGGCAGCTCAGAAGGCTTTCAAGGAGTACAAGTCCGGACTGGAGAAGGAGATCAAGGCCAAAGAAGTCGAGAAGTCGAACCTCAATACCCGCCGAAACAAGGTGGCGACTCGAATTGCTAAGGTTGAGAACGAGCTTGCCAACATCACCGACGCCAACAACCGCGGTCTTGATGAGGCAGAACGACGAAACCAAGAGCGTTCCATTTGGCAGGGTCATGTCGCTGGTATCGAGGCCAACTACAACGAGCGACTGGCTCATGTTCGTGCGAACAATGCCAACAAGAGTGAGGAGATTCGACACCTGCAAATGCAGCTGCAGAGTTTCCACGAGTACATCAACTCGAATGGCATGTCTTACGATATGATGCCTCCTCTTGACGCAGGGCACTCCCACCTTGGCCCGCCTTTCCAGCCTACGACTTCGAGTACTTGGAACCCCGATCCCACGGCTCCTCCTCACTACCCAACTGGTCTCTGGTCCGCCTCTGACAACGTCCTCCCTTCGGCATCGGCTCCCACTCTCCCGTCCATGTCTCCTTGGCAACCTCCCCCCACTGCACCTCCCTTCGAACCCCGCATGACTCGCTCTCGTGGACGTAGTTCCAGCATGCTCAGCAACGTCAGCGGTTTCACGCAGTCGAGCGGCGAGGAGTACGCATCGCCGCCCATGGACTCTCACCGGGTTAAGCACATCTGGGCAAGTCGCGCCAAGGCCAGCGGTGGCGGTAGCAGCGGCAGCGGCAGCAATGGTGATCCGACGAGCCCCAGGTGAGCGAGTGGTCGAGTTTGGCTGGGCGATGTATGGCTATGATGGAAGGACAGCGGTTGTTTGGTTCGATTTCGACAGGCTAGGCTGTTGGATAGCGCTTGCAGTGAATAAAAGTAGTGCCATTGTTAAATGTTTATCTATTGAATGGTGATGTCTTCATGTCTTGTGCTCTTGGCCTTGTCCCGCTCTCATCCCCCAGCCGAGATTCCTCAGCGCAAGTGCGCCGAGAATGAGTCTGCTCTTTCCCAAGGATCAATGTCATCTGTTCTACCGTGGTTCCGTCTTTGGTCTCTTCATGTTCATATGCTCTTTTCATCCATGCTCTATCATCATCACCACCAAACAATCTGCGGATTCTTTTTGTGTATGAACAATGAGGATGCGTCACTTCACGCGTTCGAACGATTCCTTCTCGAGGAGGCAAAACTTGGGATCTACATCCCAAGCTATGAAAAGTTCTAGGTAAGTTAAGTACAACTTGGAGGTGCTTGAGACTATTTGTTTTAGCGCCTTAGTTGAAGGTTGGGAGTTTCCTTGCTCCCCAATGCCCTTTGAGCAGTTTGCTACGAACGCTTGTCCAACCTCTATCACATCACATCATGTTGTTCAAGCAATCAAGTGTTTGTTCAAAGCCGCAGTGCGCCTATGTTCATTCGGTTACTCTTTATATCTAGATATATAGTACGCCAAGTGGTAACTACAATTGGGTTACAGTCATCAGTGTGAATAAGTACAGGTTCATGCTCCAACATGACAAGGCGAAACATATCGGCCTTCAACTCCGCAAATCTTTCTTGGTCCCCTTAGCCAAGATCTGATTAGCAACAATCTCAACTTCGTGGACACGGTCTCTCATGGCGCCTATGGTAGGTCTGAGCTGCTCGATGGCAGCCTTCTGCTGCTTTAGGACGAAATCCTGCGGGTCAAAGATAGATTTATTAGTATAAATCTGAATCTTGAGCTTGTAGTTCTCATCGACCAGGCTCCTGAGCTTCTTGGACAATGTGTACTACATATCGTCCAAGTCCAAGAGCTGTAAGGGGATATGGCTTGTTAACGTCCATTTCATGTTCTAAAGCACTCAGCGGAGTATACGCACCTCTCTTTTAGTATTTTCAAGAAGGCCCCAGCCACGACTTTCGTAGCGATCTAGGTCGTCAAAGGTGCCGCAATCAGGCTACTTAGTACAAATGTCAGTCTCTATTATTCCAACAGCGGCATTATTTGCATCCATATTCCTCGAAGTCATCTTCGTTCTCGGGCTTTTCGACCGCCTGCTCCATCTCGAAGACCTTGTTACCGGTTTGGGCGACTAGTTTCCCGTTCTCATCGATGGCATCCTCGTGCTGCTCGAGGCGTTGTTTGACCTCTGTTTTCTGGCGTGTCATCGTTTCTGCAGTGGCTCTTTCCTAATCACCACATCCGTCAGCCAAGTGTTCCTGAGCTGAGTATGTCTGCACCTTGATATGCACTTTGAAAACTCTCATGCCGCGACCACTGAACCCTGTTTTCCAGTCCCAGAGCAACCTAATTGACCATCTGGACAGGCCCACGAGATATGCCGGAGCGATACCAAAGCCCAAGACGCAACTTAAAGGCAGTGTGGCTGTACTACCGAGATATACTGGTACGAGGCCGCGATCCCAAAGTCAAAAGTGTGCCCAGGCTGAGCCCGGGGATACCAACCTAATGTTGCGACAGGAACAACGAGCGTACAGCACCCCGATTTTCTTTCCCGAGCTGAACGTGGTATCTTGATACTTGACTTTGGAGATCTGGAAGCGACCCCAGCTGCAGTCCAAGCTAGGCTTGGAGATAATCACATGAGCACCTGAATCCACAGTTCGGGACCCGACATCCAAGGCCGTGGCGTCTGAAGACAGACACGGGGACCTGGGCGGTATGTCGGGGAGGTTTGATGCTTCTGACTCGCATGCGGGGAAGAAGGGGCAACAAGAGAAGTGCAGTCAAGGTTGGATGAGAAAAGAAAGTAGACATACCTTTGCATGAGTTTTAGTCTTGCTGGGAGCGAGCGCTGGCGCAGCTTGGGCCCGAAGTGCTTGAAGCATTCTGCGCTTGCTTGATGGTGGCTTTGACTTCTTAGCCATGACAAATGATCACCACAAGGATAAAGTAATGGATAGAGGTTGAAGAAGAAGAAGATTTGGTTGCAGTTGACCTCTTTGGAAGTGAGAGGATGGTGATGAAGGAAGAAGAGAAGAGAGAGAGGGGAGGGGGGAGAAGAGAGAATTTATATGCAGCAAAGGGAGGGACTGGTTACGAGAAACGCACGCTGAATCACAGTGGCCGCATTCTATTGTTCTCTATTCTACGTTCGAACGGCAGTGCTGATTGGGTATTAGGTTATGAGAAAGGTGAATGCCGTTTGGCGATGACAGCTGGCAGCAGCTGGCAACAACTCGCAGCAACTTGCAGTGGCATCTAGCAGTGCGTTACCACTGTCATTCATCAGCTCACTCTATCCAGCTCAATAATAGGTTCTCTTAGTTTCCTTTCCCCTCTTTCGTTCATTCTATCTCTTCACACCTCGAGATCTTTACTAAACTTCCAAGTGTTCAACCATCGCTCTATACCCCTGACACCAACACTTAACATCACGACCCAAACCATATCAACAATATGGCGCGCACGCCACCGAGTGCACGACGCCGAGGCAGGGTACTTCACAATATATGGTTGCCAGCATAGGACCATAGATGACTGAGATGTCTAAGGTACTTGTTATTGACGTCTTCTCATATTAGCCCTTTCTTGTGATGTAATCACCTTCCTTGAATTTACTAGATGCCATGAGGCTCGTCCTGCTCCATCTCCTATAGTGGGTATTCATAAAGGAAGGGCATTAAGGGAAAACAAATGAAAGGAAAGTCCTTCTTGAGACTTCTCGTTAGCTATAATCTTATTTGGCTATTGTGTCATTTTCTGGAGTTGTGAACGTGTCTACTCTATCCTCGGGGAACAAGAAAACATCAGACTGTAATATAGGATAAAAGGTATCCTAAGCTTAGTAAAGATATCCTAAACTTATGCTAACTTACTTAAATATTTTTATTATTTAGGATCAAGGTCCTGAGTTTTCTTTGTTCCCCTACTTAATATAGTGCTGCCGAATTGATTGTTGGTGTCTAGTACTATATTGAAGAAGATGGGTGTTTGAAGACACATATCTAGCACATCCTTTCAAAGGCCTGTTCTAAGTCAAAAGAGAGCAACTCATTGGATCGGAAAGCGGAGGAACAACAAGATCATATGGAATTACCTTCAAATTTGTTGCTTGTAGTATGGATTAGGCATATCGACTTTTGTTCAAAATAGGGGTTACGGCTACCCTGAACCTGCAGCCACATTCATCTTAGCCACACATAGCGCCACATGCCCACTCGGATGTCCCTGGACCTAGGAGACAACAGCTCTCAACACTTCAACTTACAAGGACCTGTGCGGTGCCGTTATGTGGTCAAGGTGACCTTTATTCCCTAGTTATAGTCGCCGGGAGATGACTCCAATATCGTCATGGATTTCGTGAGTATCTCATCCCCATCTGCCACTGCAACCATGACACCCAACTAATTGCTCTCCGTGCAGTGGTCACGCTTATTGAGCCCTCTCTCGTCTGGGGGCACCCGCAAGGACCTGGGACATGATCCTGCGAAACGACTTCACCGGTTCGAAAAGCAATATAGCCTCTTACTTGTGAGGACCAGCGAAGTCAGCCCATGCCTGCGACAAGCACTAACCAGAGTAGTCTGCTTGGAGAGCATCATCCAACCTATCTCGAGACAGCGACGCCGCCGAGACCCTCGAGATCCGCCTTCAGGAACTCACCAACATCCTAAGCGACGAGAGCCGAAGACCGTTACCGCATCCATGTATTCAATACTGCTCGCTCAAGCAAATCTACGTGCCCATCGGAAAGATCGCTACGACTTCGTACAATGAGTGGATCATCAAGGAGGCCGTCCTCTTCTTTGCGACCCTAATCGAGAGCGAGGAGGAAGCGTTTGTTGAGAACCAGACCTTTTCCGCCAGCCTGACGAACCTTCTCGTGCGAATCACTGGTATCAACAGCGTGCGCCTGGGCCTGGATACCGAGTCGCGTGTCGTCGAGCTAGCATTTAACATCACAACCAAGATTCGGCTGGACCCGAGTATTCTACCAGCATGGTTCAAGACACACCGCGGCGTGGCGCTTCAGAACAGGGAGAAGGATGAGAACGCCCGCGATGCGTTCGTTGGACGGACACAAAAGGCCGACTTCCCCCTGTTTTATATCCTCATGGACTATATCCATCATGAGGGTAAGGTGGGCGACTTTGCGCGAACAGGGCTGCTGTACATCATCGAAGCTGCGTCGAGTTCAGGACCGCTGGAACAATGGATTGTTGAAAGTGATCTATCAACTTTGATGGCGACAGGTCTTGGCGCTTTGTACAGCCAGCTCAGTCGCAAACTGGTCGTCGACCATCTTCCTCATAACCTACCCCCTATCCTCGCCTTCTCCGACTACGAACATCCGACATCCAACTACGAAGTCATCAGCTCATGCTCACCCGAGTTCCAATCTCACCTTGAAACCTTCTTATCACACCTATTATTCTGGCAAGACGTCTTGAACCACTGTCGGTCTGTAGAGGTCAAGTCGACTCTGCTGGAGCATTTCCAAGTTATTTTCCTACAACAGTTATTGTAAGTCCCCAGCGACTCCCACCCCGAACTATGCTAACAAGTTAGATACCCCTCACTGCTTGAGTCCTCTGATATCGACGGAGGCTCGTCTGTGGCTGTTTTGACTTATCTTCGCCGTATCCTGGAATCACTCGACCATCCTGACATGATCAACCTCATCCTTCACTACCTCCTCGCACTCCCTGATAACATCGCTTCTGCTCGTCCTGGCTCAAGCTCATCTGCCAGCAAGGCTCGCAAGAGAAAGTCGATGGACCTGGCCACGATGCTAGCAGAAAGGGCCGAACCCGCTGCGACGCCCCTACTCTTCAACCTGGTTGATCTCGTTCTCGCGTGCTTGAGATCGCGGAATCAACAAACAATTCATGTTACCTTACAATTGGTGTCAGCCATTCTCAAGAGACACCACCGATACGCTATCATCACTCTCCTAAGAACGGATAATGTTCCTATTCAGAATGCCACTAGAACAGTAGGCGCTCAAGAGCAAGAGGTCGAATTTATCATGTCATTGGCGGGAACAATAGGGGGTGAAGATGACTTTGATGAGGTCTATCAGCTTGTCCTTCGAGATACCATGTCTAGGCTTGAAGCACATCCTTGCTCTCTCAAGCTCGTTGCGCCTAGGGCATCTACCAGTAACCAGAGGCTGCCCGACAGTCTTCCTGGAGCACCTAAAGAAGTTGCAGATCACACTCTGCGACCTGATGACCCTCTTCTCAACTCGCTACTGGATCTCTTGGAGACATTCTTCGTCAATCAAGTCGAGACGAATTTGTCCGTCACTGAGACACTTGTTGACTTGGCGGTCTGCGGTTTTATGAAGATCGAGGGATGGTTAACACGAAGTCCAAGCTCTTATATATATGATGAGGCTGAGAAGACGAGACGTAAGTCTGCAGAGGACGAAGATGCAGAGAGTGAAGACGATGAAGATTTTGAGGATCTGCCATCGCCAACCCCAGAGCAGAAACAGCTACAAGCCATGGAGCAATGCCGCCAACGGCCGCAATGGTCTCAGGCGTCTTTACCACGTGTTTTCAACGTTCTCAGAAGACTGGAAGAGCAGGTGGCTGCCTACAGAAGGAGTATTCCCCGATTTGACGAGTTGGTGCAACAACGGCGTGACGCCTTCAGGACCGCGGATGCAATGTTACACCACGCGGGTCCTACACCCAGGCCGACCCCCATCAGCGAAGATCCTCCCGATCGACCAAGCTTTGAAGAGATATCGCGCAACGCATCACCCTCCCGACCGTCGGCATTGGAAGGATTAGCGCATCGTCTCTTGTCCGAATTGGGAACGCCGAGCCGTGCCAGTAGCCCGCGAGGACGCAAAGAGCTGGGTCGAAGCTCTGGAAGCGGCAACGCGACACCTGGAAAGTCTGTGCTTAGTTCCAAGGAAGCGTCTCATAGTAGGGGACGAGGCACTCCTGGACGTAGCCACTCCCCGCCAAGAACGCTTGAGACTATCGATTCAGCGCAGAAGGCCAGGGAAGAAGCGCTTGCTCGACAGATGGCAGAATTTGCGGCTATGGACCAAACTATCCTCTCTAAGAAGGTGGGATTGCCAGATGTCAAGGTTGAGCCTATCCCTCTCAAATTTGACAAGAAGCCAATGCCTGAACCTGTAGAGAATGAAGCGACAGTGGAGGAGGAACATGCTGAGCAGGCTCCCTCTGAAGCTGATGAGGACCAGTTTGAGGATACTGTGACTGATCTTACTGAGCAATTACCTGTGGAGGCGAAGGATGAGGATGATGCGAAGACGGAAGATACGGAGACTGATCTTTCTGACGCTGAGACTGCGCCTGAAATTGCCGAACCGATGGAACCGGTCGAGTCAGAGGTTGAGGGTACGACACCTGCTGATGCTGATGAAGGTGAACCCGCCAAGGAATTGGAATTCAATGAACTTGAGGCTAAGGACTCGAAAGTCGATGAACCTGAGCCTAGTGAGTCTGAGTTTCACGATCCCGAGACCAAGGAAGACGAACCGGAGGGACCCAAGATTGCGACACCTCAACGAGAGACTCGAAATATGGATACACCAGAGCCCGAAACTCCTCAACCCAGAGAAGTAAGGGAGAACACAACGACTGTTTCAGTGTCGCACGTCGTCACCAATGTTATCATCCTACAATCATTTCTCTTTGAGTTGGCTGCCCTTATTCAAGTCAGAGCAGGTCTATTTGATGAGGTGCGGTTCGTATAGCGTGGGAATTTAGACGCGAGGTGCATTTGATCGGAAGAACTTTCTTACGAGTCATGAGAGATGGCATGGGCTTTACTTATAGATGGGAGAGGGATTATTCTTATAGTATAGATACCATGATCGCAGCTTTGTGTCTGGTCAAACGTGACATTTGGGGGGTTGTGGATCGTAACTTCGTGTATTCATGTGAACCCAACGCCGGCATATATGTATATATCTATGCAATGTAATCATTAATTTCATGTCATCGTTTCATCCCATTCAATCCATCGTCTTATAACTCCGTCGACGGCTTTGATTCCTTCTCTCGTGGCCTCCACCTCGAACCACTCACGATGCTCTCTCCCACAAGCATCGCATTTCTCGGCGTCCTTCTTGAGACCCATGCCTGCTAATTCGATGTGAACCAAGCGCTCAACTCTGTGCACATGCTGCGTCATATGGGGAACCACACCAGATGATTCCTGCGATCCAGGGAGATAAGGGTAGTATCTCAGAATCTCAACCTCATGACCGCACTGGCGCTGCCATTGGTTCAAACGACGCTGAACATTTGCTGCGCGACCGATTTTAAGAAGCATGGTGCTCTTTGATGTTGATGGATCAGCGGCCGCGAAGCTTGAAACAGCGTTACTAGCGCTTCGAGATCGCGGTGCCCGATTCGGTGACGGTGGAGAGAGAAGCGAACGCGCTGCGTCGACAGGAGCGGCTGACGATTGGGATGTTGGTGTGAGCCAGAACATGTAGATGAAACCAGGCTCCTCCGAAGCGCCAAAGGGACGAGCTAGTTCGGACATAAGCGCCGAGGCGGTCTGGGTGTCTACAGAGTCGGGAATGAAGTCTTTGATCTGCGCTGTCTGCGAGCCAGTGGATTTGCGAGACCGTCGAGAGTTCTTGGTGGAAGAGTTGTTTTGCGATGCGGTGAGATGTTGTTTTGAAGTGCGCTTTGGTGGTACCGAAGCTGATGTTTTCTGAACAGGACGAGGTTGAGGTCGTGAAGGCTGGGATTCCTGGACATCTTGGAGGGGCACTGAAAAACAGCAACACAGAAGAGACTGCTTCGGCTGCGGTTTCGGTCTCGGCGCGCTTTGCTTTCGCCCTTCTGTATCCCTTCTATACTTCTTCTTCTTCTCCTGCAAATCCACTAACCCCAACCTATCCGCAAGCGTATCCAAACTCGTTCGTCCCTCCAAGATCGGCGTCGAAGTAGCTCTAGGTCCTGGACTCGAATGCGCCGACATATTCGCCTGCTCCCGATGCTGCCAGCAGTAGAGACTCTCATCACGCGGGTCGGGAGTAACAGGTCTTCCGCGCTTATCAGTCTTGGGCGCCGTCTGTTGAACGGCGCGACGGCACGGGCGGCCATTGGAGGTTAAACCACGACATGTTCCGTTTACGGCTTTTGAGTCGGAGCGGTTTAGGTAGGACTCGGGGGTATTTGCGACAAAGGGCATTGTATTGTTAAAAGGCGGTGGGTAGGGATAAAAGGGAATGACGAGAGGAACGGAGAGAGTCTGCCTGTTGGTTTGTTGTTTATGGGCGGTTTATTTAAACGAGGGAGAGAATTGGGCCGTGAAATAGGGAAGGAAGGACCCTGAAAATGAACTGGGGTTTCTTGTTTTTGGACATCTTGGCTTGGCTTCCATGGCTGAAGTCCATGGTTGATATTAGACTATTAGTGGTTGGCGAGCGAGGCTGACATGACGGTGATGGAGAAGGAAGGGAGTGGGTGAGGTTGATGTGGCTGTGCGTGGCTGTGTTGCAGGCGTTAAGCGCTTGAATGAGGCAGCCTTTCGTGGCCAAATACGACGATATGGAAGATATTTTAGTCATTCTCTGATGGGAATTCCGTATGTTATCGTGGTAAATGTGATTTGGTGTTGACGATGATGGTTTGTGGTGTTGTGTTGGTAGTGTAGTTATCCATGTCAATCAATGCCTGTTCAGTCTGGTAAAGCCACGTCCTTATATCCCGTTGAACTCATGATCTAATAGACAAATGATAACCTGCCAGTGAACGAACTGAATTATCCAATGAAACTCAAGGCCTTGACCGTCTCAGACGTCTTGCACATACTTATGCGAAGCTGGGTAGATACCTCGTTGCGGATATGAAGGAGTGTTGAGAGGCAGAATCACGCCT
The DNA here is from genome assembly GCA_012932015.1 of Fusarium acutatum. Lineage (NCBI taxonomy): Eukaryota > Fungi > Ascomycota > Sordariomycetes > Hypocreales > Nectriaceae > Fusarium > Fusarium acutatum. Next base: position 88,028 of record JAADJF010000080.1, on the reverse strand, counting down.
AACGAAACGACAAGCTGGGAATGTGCGAGAAGCGAAATGGAATTTCACCGTTCCAAAAGGGTCCAGAGGACTTAATGAGAATAAGCGCTCTTATATATTCTGAGTTGAAAGATAAAAACGCCATGTCGCCAGAGCCTCCTTGATTTCATGCTTGAAGCTAAATTCCCCGACGCTGGGTCGTCCCCCATTCGCAAATAGAACAACCTGATGCCAACTCCAAATAAAAAAGAGAACCCTGATAAAAACGACGCCAGAATGATGGCCGTGACTAGCCAACTGAGCTAGTCCACCGTGTTTCTTGTTCCAGCCCAGGGCGCAACTCATCAACCTTGATGGCCCTAGACCTGCAGCCGCAAGCCATAGAGGTTCCTCACTACAGCGATGGTGACGGCGATGATGGACAAGATGTTTCCTCAGGTGCTGCTTGGCTCATGAAATTGAAGCCTACGATACCTTCAGCAACGATCTTGTCTCCAGAAGCCAGCCTTGAGTACACTGAAACACGTCTTCCTATGATCCCATCACCGCCAACCTCAAGCGATAATGGTCCTTGAAGCGGCAACTCAACATACTCGCGAGATGTCGGAGGCGCTTGGAGGGAAAATTGGCGGAAGAGTCCACATTCGTTGGCGTTTCTTGTCAAGTCACCACTCGAACTTCTTGATGTCAACATTGGGTTGTTGGGAAATAGAAGTATGAGACTCACTGAATGACAACGTATAAGTCGGAGAAGCCCTTCATACTGCACTCTTCACTTGGAGTGAGTCTTGCGTGCGTTGCTCTTGAGCTCGAAGGACTGCCTGGAGTGTGGAATGCGAGATCACCGCAGATGTTGGATGAGATGGAGTTGATGGGAGGATTGAGAGCGGCGAGAGCGCCGCCTCGAGGTCTGTTTGTATATTCTGGGCCGCACATGGTGATGTTGATGGTTTAGTGAGTGTAAATGCACTGGTGAAACTTTGTGATGAACACAGATCAAATGCTCAAGACCTGACTATAAAATAAAGAGAAATAGTTTACTAAGAATAAATATAACTATCACAAGATATAGACACTGCCAGCCGGTAGTCTGAAACTTGCCGTATCTCTCTCGAAGTCTCTCATCAAAGTCCAAGCCATAGACAAGAGCCAATCACTGCGTCGCAAGACCTAGCGTCGTTCCCAATTGGGCAACCTTTATAGGCGACAAGGTTCTGAGGCGTTAGCGAGTATGAGCAAGTTTGCGCAATAATTAGTGCGACTCTCTTCTCCATCAACAACACAGCAAGCAACCCGACACCTTGATGAACTCGAGTCCCCGGAATACGTACCAACCCAACTACCGTGGAAGCACGCAACAATAAGATATTATTAATTGCTAGCTCTGACGCAATCGCTCTCCATCATGTTCTTCTCTAGGATCCCGCTTCTACCCCTCTTCTTCTTTGTCTCAACTTCCTCCTCGTCGTCTGAACCTGATCTTGCTTCTGATCATAATCAAGCTTATACTGCTCTGCCTGATAATATTCAGGACTTTTCTGCCATGTCTGTTGCTACTTACTCTCTTCCGGCGTTGCCGTACGCCTACGATGTGAGTTCCCCGCCGTGATATCTAGCATGAAAGAATGAGAAAGTTGACCATGACAAAAGGCCCTTGAGCCTAGTATCTCTGCTCAAATCATGGAGCTTCACCATAGCAAGCATCACCAAGCCTACGTGACAAACCTCAACGCCGCGCTGAAGAACTACGCAACCGCTACTTCAACCAACGACATCGCCGGCCAGATCGCCCTGCAGTCAGCCATCAAGTTCAACGGCGGCGGTCACATCAACCACTCTCTCTTCTGGGAGAATCTCAGCCCTTCCAGTTCTCCTGACGCAAAGCCCGAGAGTGCTCCTACGCTGAGCGCTGAGGTCTCAAAGACGTGGGGTAGCATTCAAGCGTTCCAGGAGGCGTTCAAGAAGACGCTGCTTGGACTGCAGGGTAGTGGTTGGGGATGGCTTGTTAAGGATACGCATGGACTTCGTATTGTTACAACGAAGGATCAGGATCCTGTTGTTGGAGGAGAGGTTCCTATTTTTGGTGTTGATATGTGGGAGCATGCCTACTACCTCCAGGTACGTTTTACTCCAAACAATTGAAGAAAACGACTAATTTTGTGATAGTATCTTAACGGCAAGGCTGCCTACGTTGACAATATCTGGAACGTCATCAACTGGAAGACTGCCGAGGCTCGATTCACCGGCTCCCGCGAGGACGCCTTCAAAGTCCTCCGCGCCTCCATCTAACCAACGATGATATCAAAAAGGGCACAAAGCTATTGCGATCAACATACTCATCCCGTCAAATTAGCACAAACAATGATTGAAAAAACACTCAATCTCAAGCCTTTTCATTCAATATGCAGTGAAACCTTCAAACACCATGGCAACGTGCTCTACTCGTGACACTCAGTCTCGGGTGACTACCCATGCGTCTGACTCGTGCAGCAGGACGCCGTGTATTGTCTATTCTGACCGCAAAAGCCCGTCTTCTTGAGCCCGTTGCGTTCTGTGCAATTTCACCAAAGGAATATGCAGCCTCCCGTATGCATGTATGTCTTTCTACGCCACATGTCTAAAAGTACACACACACCAAACGAAAAGCGGTCTGAGGCAGCCCGTCGTGAAATCACTGTGACTCCATGAATGCAAGTTACAATGCCGCTGTATCTCGGTACAAGATTTTCTTGTGTATTTCCGGATCTGTTTTGTTCAGCTGTAAATATGAAGCTTGTGTCGTGTCTGTGTTACAGCATTCATGCATGGGTGAGCTTCACGATCCCGCACGATCGGAAGTTGAGATTGATTTACATCAAAAACTTTTGCAGAAATATGTTAACGTCTTGTATTATACGATGTCGCTGGATGTGACAGTGAGACGTTATACTGACTTACCCGCTTTACTCTGCCAACTCACATAATCCCAAATCTATCCGCCGCTTTTGACCTGACGGGAAGCAAAAACGGGCTGAAGCATCAGAAACCGTAACGACTCCCGTCGCCACGGTACGGCCCCTTCAGCAAACAAACAAACAAAAACATCCAACACAATGGCATTGCCGGAACCCGAAGTCAGTCAACCAACGGTACGGGTAGCATAATCTCCTAGACGGCTAGACGAAACATACAGCGCGGATAGACACATCTCCTTAATAATAGCATCGCGGTCTTTCCGGTACCACGGCATGGATGCGGCATCAGGGGGTTGGTAAAACTCGTGCGAGGCCTCAATGAGAGGTATAAAGAGTCGAGATGAAGCAAGACTTGAGGAGAGAGAAAATCCTCAGAGTGAGACCACTGGAAATTATTTGGCGCTTCTTTGTCATTTGTTTAACTCCTTTACCATATTCTCAATACGGTCGCTTCTGGAATCTTCGCTTTTCCGAACATGTCTTTCCTCGCTCGCCTCACCCTCGTGGTGCTATGGTAAGTTGTTTCTTGTTGTCTCTCGGCTGGGATGGATACTGACTAGTACAGGGCACTGGCTGTGTGTGCACAGGAGACTGTGACTGTGACAGAGACATCTACAGTCACTGACACAGTCACCAGCTGTCCTTCCGCTGGCTTGAGATTCTATCCTCGTGCTGGAGCTACTGTGACTGAGTGTGCTCTCTCCTGCTACACTACCGTCTCTCAGTGTACTTCTATCCAGTACCTTGGCACTTCTTCTGGTATTGAGCTTCAGACTGGTTCTTCGGTTATCCTGTCTGAGTCTGAGACTCTCACCAACGTCATCTCCCTTCCTACTGTCTCTATTCCTCCTACAAGCATCTTCGCCAACTCTTCTGCTTCCTACACCTCTATCCTCGAGAATTCCAGTGTCGTCTCCCAGCCGGATGTGTCCATTGGGTCAAGTGCTCTTGCTGGAGGGACTTCATCTGAGCTGGAGTCTACCGTATATGCATACTCAACCAGCACTGCCACTCTGGAGGTGACTTCCGAGATCGTTAGCAACCTGGAGACTATGCCTACCTTTGTCCCGAGTGTTGACTCCTCTGCTCTTGCACCTGGTACTACTCAGTTCCCGCAGGGCGAAGAGTCTACAACACTCTCTGAGGGTACGACTGAACAGATTTCTGAGTCTGCTCCCTCCGATATAGGGTCGGTTGTAACTGAAGGTTTGAGCACCGAGACTTACGTCCCTCAGCAAGGCAGCTCTATCCTCTCCGAAGACACTGGAGCTTCTACTATCCCTGAAGGAGTCTCCACGACCACTCTCAAGTCGGTTATCACTAGTCAGGTCACACTCGCGGAGAGCATCTCGACTGTTTACACTGCCTCTGATGAGGCCTCTACATCTGAAGAGGTCACTGAGGTGATTGAAACATCCTCCCCAGCTGGAGAAGCTAGCACGGAGACTGGACAGAGCCCCGCTTCAACTGAGGATGTCAGCTCCGAGGCTACTATTCCAACTGCCGCCTCCACAGCCGCTGGAGTATCTACCCTGAAAACTGAAGCTGAGATCTCCACCACTACACCATGCACCTCAACCAAGCACACTCACATCTATGACAACACCACCATCATCCACAGTACAGCCGACCAAAGCGTTGGCTCTTCCGCCTTGGCTGGATCTTTCACATCGGCGTCTTCCCTCGCATCTGAGTATACCTCTGCCACGTCCGAGGTGATCGAGCAGACTACAGCTCCGGGTGCGGAGACATCAGAGGGTCAAGCTGGAGTGTCCACTTCCGAATATCTTGAGAGCACTACCGAGACAGATGTTGGAGTCCAGACTACTCTTCCTACTGAGTTCATCCCCATCGAGTCCACCGCTGCTCAAACAGACTCCGAGATCGCCACTCCCTCTCAACCCATCGAAACACCAGTACCTTCTGCAGAGCCAACCGGTCCTCAAGGCTATGACTTCGGACCTAGCCCCAATGATGGCTGGCCAACCCCAACCGCTTCTTTCGCCTCAACCGCTGATGCGGCAATTGGCTTCATCACTCTCCTTACCACAAGCAAGGTCACCGAGGAGTCGTCTACCACTGCTGGAGTCAAGGAACCCAAGTATGAACCACCCGCTTACGAGCCTCCTTCGTACCGTGAGCCAGGTTATGTCCGCAAGCGATGGGGTTTCCAATGGTGAGGAGATGTAATAGCATTCTATGCTTTCTTTTTCTTTCTTTCTTTTGAATGACTTGACGCCTTTCTACTTATTTGATTGGTTATTTGATTGGGTCTTTATTTGTATGGGATACTTACCTTGATATTGGGATTTGATGGGGGTAGATAATTGATAGAAAATACGATGGGGTGGTTTTACAAGTGCTCCTTGCTGTGAGAGATGTTTGTCCATGCATGAAGCCCTTGACGTGGTGTATCACGAGTGATTGGCTCATATGATCCATTTAAAGTACTCGATATGTCTACAGATGATGAATATCTATCTTACGCCATGCATATTCACTCCAGCCCATCCATTTCATCATCCAAGACTCATATTATCCCTACGCAACCTCCCAATCCATCGGTTCAACCATCCACTCCCACTCATCATCCTCCTGAAGCTCTCCCATACCCATATGTTCATCCCCATCATCCCACTGTCTCTGCATCGCCTCCTGCATTCTCTCCGCCGCAATCCCGTACCCGACCTCCAACCCACCCAAGATCTGTCCAACAAGCCACGTCAGATCATACATCTTCAACGGCGGCGTTTCCTTGCCCTCAGTAACATCCTTCCACCGATTCCGAAGCTCTTTCGCCTTACGAAGTGCTTGGTTCACTTCCCCTATCCCCAGCGCTTCGTGGACCGGACAATCTGGCATTTCTAGCTCCATGAGCACATTCTCGTGATATGTGTGGTTTCCCGTTTTGTATAAAGTACCGCGCGATACTGATATGCCGAAGACCATCAGAAGCAGAACAAGCGCTTGTTCAATCCAGGCGTAAAACTCATGAAAGTCAACTTTAAAGTTCCGCTCCGCGTCTGTGACCAAGAACCCAAATTCCTCTGGATTTAACGCGCGGTGGTATGAAGTCCGTAAATCGATGTACTTCCACCGTAGACGCTGACAAGCTTGTTCGAAGCGGTGAAAAGCCTGTGTTGGGTTCAAGCGCGTAGTTGATGTTGTTATCGAAACTGGGTTTCTTGGAGGGGCTGAGGATGGTGGGGGGAGTGAAGGTTGTGAGGATGCGCGTGCTACAGGCTGTGAAGATGAGCGCGTTGAAGGAGCTGAGTTTGCGAGGCGGGAGCGGCCGTTTATGGACCAGATTGAGTCCTGAAGACCTGTTGGTGTTTTGGACATGTCGGATATCGTTGGAGAGGATATGATGCTGATTTGTGAGGCTGAGGAATAGTCATGAGCGTTGGTGTCGATGAGTTCGAGATGCCACGTGAGTGAACAAGAAGCGCAGATGAATGAATGCAGTAGCACACAATTGGAGCTTTCGATTGTTCGCCCAGCTTCCGCAGATTCTCTTTATCTCATTACCCAGCCGTGGAGGGCAACTCTCTCAACTCGTTTCGTGATGTCGAATGTAACAATGAAGCACTAGCCCGTGAATTTCACAACCAACTCCATGCATGCGTTTCAGGTGCGAGATCGAATAACAAGCTGTTGGTTATCTCTATAAACAATATGCTGTGGTGACTAAAGGAATGAATGAGATCATGAATGAATGTGAAAATGCAAGATCAAAGAGAACAACGCTCAACTCAATCCGTGGTTGATGGCATGGGATTCGTAGCTTCTGATTGGCCAATCTATCGGCGGTTAACGGTTGGCTGCACCAACAAACACCCTGAAACAACACCAAGAAATCATCACCAACATCATCACCAACAGTAATCATACTTCTCGTTAGTAATCATCATAGATCCATGTCGCAACCATATCTGTATTGATATATAAAATCTCCACGTATCGACACAGCTAGTTCAACCAGCTTCCACTACCAATCCCATGTCCAGAAATCAATCAATAGCCTTGCTCGCCAAACAAACACATCATAAGCTGGCCATGCAACTAGGTGAGGCGACAGCACTCAATCATATATGCACCCCAACTCCCTGCTCTGGATGCTCTGTTCCAGACGCTATCCTGATGACCCAACGCAAAAGCAGCAAAATAAACACAACTCCATTATTGACGTTCGACCTCCTTGTTCGTGATCGACAGTTTATACAACGGCCCTGCCTATGTAGAATCGCGAACTTTCTTGGTAGCCTTGGCTGTACCAATATGAGTGTTGTGCACCTACTCCTGTTAGCGTTGCTTTGACAAAATCCTGAGAGATTAGACATACCTTTGTTGCAAATCGAAGACTTGTCAATGTTTCCTTCAGATGCTGCTCAAGAGGTGACACCATGACAAACATCAAAGTCTTGCTGTTGCCGCCCAAACTGTACTGCAGCAAGTGTGTCAACTTGGAGTTGCGGTATGGAATGTGTCCTGAACCTCGGCCAAGGGCTTCAATGACATCACCAAGACAGCTGAGACTCTTGTTGATGTTTTGTGTCTCCTTCATACGGTCGCCCTCGGCCTGTGAGTGCTTGAGACGCTCAGAGCCAGCCAAGTCGACCAGGTTGAGCGTGCCCTCGCAGCGCTCCCCTGTAGCTGAGTTCTCTCCGATTAACTTCAGGATGAAGATACTGTGAGAACGAGATGACCGCTCGTTGGCCTTGGTGGCAGCCACTGATCGGTTGTTCTGCGCTTCTTCAAGCATCATCTCCACACTTGACGGGCTGTCGAGGCGGACTGACGTGCAGTTTGTGATGGTTGTCTGCTTGCGAGCTTCGTCATGTCGGATCTCGAGTCTCTTGGTCGATCGCTCATTTGGCGTCAACAAGTCGTTGAGCTCCTCATTGTACACCTCAACGAATGAGCCCTCCATTGTGTACTCCCAAGACTTCTCCTTGAGCTTGGTGATGGTGTCGTAGATCATGTGGGTGGCACGAGGGATCATACCATCGTTTGAAGACATGGTGTGTGTCTTTCCGGATCCAGTTTGGCCGTAACAGAAGATACAAACATTGTATCCGTCAAGGGCACTTTGGACAAGTTGAGAGATCTCACCAAAGATCTCCTGGTTTTGAGTGCCAGGAACGAAGACACGATCAAACTCGAAGGGGTAGTTTTTTCGTGTGATCTGTCCCAAACTGCTCTTCTCCTCAGGACCAGCCAGAACAATTTCCGCAGATGTCTTGTCATCAGGGAACAACATCTTGGCCTCCTCGCCCTCACCATTGCCAAGTGCAGGTCGCACACGACACATGACTCGGATGTTGCCCTTGAGCTCCTGGTACTTGTTGAACAGAACTCGGCGTTCCGTCTCCTCCTTGATGAGTTTGTGTTGGGCCTCTTCCGCAATGCGTAGAGCTTCTTGGAGACGTGCTTCCATACTGGCAAAGGAGTCGGATTGTGCCTTACTGTCAGATTCCAGAAACTCTACGTGTGATTTTAGTGAATTAATCTTGGCCTCGAGTGTTGTATTGGCTGCTGAAAGCTCGGCGATGTTCGTCTGGAGACTGTTCTTCAAGGTACGTTCTCGCTCGAGGTCTCCTCGAAGGCCTTCCACTTGAGAGTTGACTTCTTGAAGTTCTCGGTCCTTCTTCTGGATAGCCATTCCCATGTCTTGGTGCTCATTGCCCATTCGAAGTCGTAGTTCCTGGATTTCACGGTCCTTCTTCTGTCGCTCTTCGGCCAGCTCCTGATGGTACATTCTAGTCAAACTCTCGATCTTTTGCTCGTGGTCTTTCGTCTCTTGCTCTTTCAGTCGGCCCAGTTCCCTTCGAAGCTCGTCGACTGCTGTTCTGTGTTGTCTTGACATATCGTCGATCTTTTCTCGGTGCTTTCGTTCCAGGTCATCAACTTGTCGTTGGTATTCCCACTTCTGTTTCTCCATCTCATGTCGAATTTGGCGTCCCTCTTCTCTTGCTGCGTCAAGATCGGACTTGAGTGCGTCGTTCCTCAGGTCAAGTTTCTCTCTGTCACCCTCCAACTCTTGCACTGTGGTCTTCATTAGTAGCTGGACATCCCAACCCACGATACTACCTACCTCGCTTCTTGGCAAGTTCAAGAGCATCGTCTTGTCCCTTTCGTTCGCTCAGGGTAGTATTTACCATCTCCTTGAGTTCTTTGAATTGAGACTCCATATCAACTACTCGGCCATCGACGTCCCAGGCTACATATGATGTCAGGTTAGAATCTTTGTTCAAAAACGACTTGCTAGGAGAGGTGTTCTTGACGGGGGATGTGAATTGTTTGACTGGAGATAAAGATAAGGACTCTTCGAACTCATGGAGCTTCCTCTTGACTCTCTCGTTGGTCGGTGGCTTCGGAGGGACTGCCTAAGGCCGCTCTGACGAAGTCTGTCGCGAGGTTGAAGCTGACATGTTGTTCTGGTCATCTCTACCACGGCGCTTGCATGGAATATTAGAAATATGTGAGGCGGTTGAAGATTGTGAGGACTGTCGTGTTAAGGGTCGGGAAATCGCTTGACTTCCAGAAGGGATTTCGTCTTCAAGACTCATTTCAAGGAATCTTGAAGTCAGGGAACTATCTCTGATTGTTGGCAATGTTGCGAAAGACTGTGAGTTTCTGATCTTGTTGTAGGGAAGTGTGGTGATAGTTTGAGATGTATCTTGCGAAAGTGTCGTCGTACCATTGTTGGTTGGAGCTTCGTATCGGTCTTCTTCGCGGAGAGCATGGGCCGTACGCGGCCGAGGCGCTTGGCTCTTCGATCGGGCATGGCCAGGACGTCCGTTGACCCCGTTGACCCCGTTGACCCCGTTGACCCCGTTGACTCCATTGATTCGTGATGTGGCTGTCGGAGCACCGTTTCGAGCGGCCTGGTTTCTGCTAAAGACATTTGAAGATGCACCGTATCGTGACTGGGTGGCCGAGGGTTGCTTGAGCTGGGGAGAATTAGCAGCTGTCACATAATGATCCAGCAGAAGCAAGGCCTCTAATAACGAGGGGGCCAATGATCTTAACTTACCCCAGAGGACATTCCGGCCAAACTCTGGGGCCTCATATTTGATCTAATACCAGCCGCGGCCGGAACATGCGATGTTGGCTTTGAAGGATATTCGAGGGCGCGATCAGAAAGAGGTTTGCGCTTGGGATCAGATTGCGATGCTGCTTCATGTCAGAGAGAACTACCATAGGCGCTCGTTCTGCGTACCTGGCTGAGGAATCTCTCGCTTCAGATTCTTCAGAGCCGACAACGAACTTGCCGTCGACGCAATGCGCGCATTATGTTGCGATTCACTCCATTCCGTGAGTCCAGCCCCTCCAGCCCCTATTGACATCGACATCGACGGTGCCGGCAGTCGACTAATCTTGGAGCTCCTAAATGTCTACACCCAAGAATCATCAGCTTCTGAAACATGAGGGCACTAGATAAACAACATACCGGATTCTCCTCCATGGTGAAAACAATGCGCCCAAACACAGGGACCAGGATATGGAAAACAAGAAGCAGTGAAGCACCCGTATGAACGACGGTAGCAGGAGGCGTTGCGAATATGCGAAGGATAAAAAAGAGTAGCGTAGAAAGCAAAATGGTATCAGTACACGCTTTGTCTCTAGCTCATAGGGAGCTACGTGATATTATGGTTGGTTTCGTGGAGAGCCTGATGCGGGATAGCTCGGTTGGAGATTGGCGATTCGAAGCGTTTACTTGTTTATGTAAACACGTTGCCGGGGCAATGGGTCCGAGTCGCATTTGGAGATACCCCACCAGCCAATGAGCCGTGTTACAACACCAGTGGTAGGATAATTGTACTTTACAAAATGCTACCCTTCTGAAGAATATCGTTTATGAATCACTAATGCTTTTGTGAAGCTAGCCCTTCTTCTTATCGTAGTGACTGTAGCTTTATGGCACATACATCATGCTGCAGACAATACCAAAACGTCTCCAACGCTTCACGCCAGGGCTTGAGTTTAATGGTGTTCAAGTGCCAATGAGTTTCTCCTTAGAATAATTGGGTGCATGCATGTACTGGCCACCTTCCAATGTACCTTGAACTTCGACCTCAATGAAAAGAATAATAACACCTTTACATTGAGACAACTCCAGTCCAATGGTTCAGTACTCCAAGCTCTTGATCTTGGAATAAAGCTCAGAAACATATGTATAAGTTGAGAAACAGGCTCCCAATGGAGCTACTTTCAAAGATGCTCGTACGAACAGTTCAATCACGATTGCAATTGACAAGAAACTTTTGATATTGATCCTGTACAGTTAGCATATATTTTTTCAGATCATGGAAGATGCGACGGATGTGCAAAAAATGTCGGGTTCCGAACTTGTCGGAGCTTTGAAGGATGCTGCCAAGTCATCACTCCACCATAAACTCGACCTTCTTCTGTTACCAGGAATTTATCCTAGCCACCCACCCCTTTTGTTTGTGAGAATCGACATGACAGTCCATTAAGATAGAAGTTGCAAGGTAATTAGACAGATGAACAAATTATAAATTCCTCTTCTCAGAGGCACATCAAGCCGTACAACAATAGGATCTAACCCAAAACCGTCACCAACTCGCTGACTCAGCGCACTTCGCGAGAGCAAGCCAACCTAACGTGGGGGCCACATATTAACATTCACATTCACATGTCACCCTCGATCCATGACATGACGTTCAGTACCTAGATGCGCTGTCGCAGAACCTGACCTCGCAACGCCGTCTCATTAGTCCTCGCTACGATAATCCGAATCGCCTTTATCATACGTCGCTCGCAACATAAAGACATAGCTCCCAAGCTCTTCCATGTCTCGATAGCTTTACCCCTCCGCTCGTCCTCTTTGTCCTTGTCTTACACACGATCACCAACAATATGGAAAAATACAGCCAATTTCGTGACAGAGGTAAATTCTTCCACGGATTAATAATATCCACATGCTAATCATTCGTAGCAACGGGCATTGCGCCGTTTCTTCCCGTTTCGACGCCCGTATCAGCGCTCGCGACATTCACACACGCCGCTCTTTTCCTCTTCCGCCTCCCATTCTTCATCGCTTACTTCCTCGGCTACTTCCTCTTCTTCCACTTCCTCCCGCTGCCAGTTATCTTTCGAAAGGTTGCACTATGGGGGTTGATGGCCATACCGGGAATATGGTGGGTTGACCTTCAGCTCGACGGTGTCAAACGTGGCACCCTCGCCGACCAACCCCGCGAGCGTTTCCCGCACCCTGGCTCAGTCATCGCTGCCAATTTTTCAAGCCCTATCGATGCTATCTATCTCGCTGCTATCTTCGACCCGATCTTTACCATTTCGTACCCCAATACTCGCAAGGTGCAGCGTGTGAGCTTGCTGGGTGCTGTTCTGGCAGCTCTCTCGCCTGTGCAGACTGGCCCCCCTAAAAATGCGAAGCTCGTCGAGATCAAGGATCTTTTGGACAGCAACCCGGGCCAGGTCATCGCTGTTTTCCCTGAATGTGGTACCACCAATGGCAAGGCTATTCTGCCTTTCAGCCCGAGCATCCTTCAGACACCAGCCGACGTCCATATCTTCCCTGTTAGTATTCGATACACGCCCTCTGACATTACGACTCCAGTGCCTGGAAAATGGTTCCGCTTCTTGTGGGACCTCCTCTCTCGGCCGACGACCTGCATTCGTGTTCGCATTGCTGAAGGCCAAATCAACACATCTGCCGCAAAGACCAATGGTGTAATATCTTCCTCGTCCGAGCTACGCAACCGTGGTGATGCTAGTTCCAGCGCTTCTCCAGACGAGCAGCGTGTCCTTGATCGAGTAGGCGAGGCACTCGCCAGACTAAGCCGCGTCAAGCGGGTCGGTCTTACAATGAAGGATAAGGCGGCCTTTGTGGACGCTTTGAACGGAAAGAAATAATACTTATGGAAGAGTTGGAAGATCTAGGGTTGATATGATCAGCAAAGTATTGCTTCGTTTGAAGTGAAGTTGTGTTTGGAGTTCGCATTGCAAGGAGCTATTGGAGGTCATTCTGTTCAGTCGGCCTAATACCCACAATCATTCGTGGATTTGCGTTTTGTTCTTGTGGTTGGTCTTTTTCTGGTTGTTTCAAGATACGCATTCTACGTTATAGCTTGTTAGGTAGACTTGTCAGCCCAGAGCATTTTCACGTATCAGCGAGGAGGCACTTTGAAGGCAATAAGAACGAAAAAAACATCAGGATATAAGTTCTGACCCAGAAAAATCTAAATTCGCCTTTTCCCACCCCATTAAACAGGAATTACATCGTTACATTTGACAATTCTTTTTGGCTTTCGTGAGCCTTTTTTTAGTTCTTGAGACCGCTGTCGGTGACACAGCCCTCACTGGCGTTCCTTACAAGCTGGGCGTACTTGCTCAGCGTACCCTTGGTGTATCGAGGAGGGGGGGCCTTCCAGGCCTTGCGACGTCGGGCAACCTCCTCCTCAGGGACGACAAGATCGATAGCACGGGTCTCGGCATCGATGACAATGGTGTCACCGTCCTCAACGAGAGCGATGGGACCACCCTCCATAGCCTCAGGGACGATGTGACCAATGATGAAACCGTGAGAACCACCAGAGAAACGACCGTCAGTGAGGAGCGCAACATCCTTTCCGAGACCGGCACCCATGATGGCAGACGAAGGCTTCAACATCTCAGGCATACCGGGACCACCCTTGGGACCGTCATATCGGATGATGACAACGGTCTTCTCACCCTTCTTGATCTCACCAGCCTCGAGACTGGCAATGAAATCGGGCTCAGAGTCGTAGACACGGGCCTTACCCTCGAATCGGAGACCTTCCTTACCGGTGATCTTACCGACACAGCCGCCAGGGGCAAGAGAACCGCGGAGGATCTGGATGTGACCAGTAGGCTTGATGGGGTTGCTCAGGGGGCGGATGATGGTCTGGTCCTCAGGGAAACCGGGCATGTTCTCGACGTTCTGCTTCATGGTCTTACCAGTAACGGTGATACCAGAGCCGTCAATGATGCCCTCCTTGAGCAAGAACTTGAGAAGAGCGGGAGTACCACCAATCTTGTGCATATCGGCCATGACCCACTTTCCGGAGGGCTTTAGGTCGGCAAGGAAGGGAGTGCGGTCGGAAACCTTCTGGAAGTCCTCAATGTCGAGCTTGATACCGACAGAGTCGGCAATGGCGATAAGGTGCAGGACGGCGTTGGTGCTGCCACCGAGAATGGTTGTGACGATCATGGCGTTCTCGAAGGCTTGGCGAGTCATGATGTCGCGAGGTCGAATGTCCTCCTTGAGAATGTTGCGAATAGCAGGTCCAACGCTCTCGCACTCGGCCTTCTTGCTAGGATCCTCAGCAGGGCTGCTACTGCTACCGGGAAGAGTGAGACCAAGAGTTTCAAGGGCGGTGGCCATGGTGTTGGCAGTGTACATGCCACCACAGGCACCACCACCAGGGCAGGCATTTCGGATAATGTCGAATCGCTGCTCCTCGGTGATCTCACCGGTAATATATTGACCGTAAGCCTGGAAAGCGGAAACGATATCGATGGACTCGCCCTGCTTGGTGCAGCCGGGACGAATGGTACCACCGTAGACCATGATGCTGGGACGGTTGACACGGCCCATTGCAATGGCCACACCGGGCATGTTCTTGTCGCAACCAGGCAAGCTGATATTTCCGTCATACCACTGACCATTCATGACAGTCTCAATACTATCGGCGATAATCTCTCGGCTCTGGAGCGAGTATCGCATACCAGTTGTACCCATGGAAATTCCATCAGAGACACCAATGGTGTTGAATCGGTAGGGAATAAGACCAGCCTTGGCAACGGACTCCTTGACGACGGCGGAGAGGTCCATGAGGTGCATGTTACAAGGGTTGCCCTCGTACCAAACGGACGAGATACCAACCTGAGCCTTGTTCATGTCATCCTCTGAAAGACCAGTGGCGTAGAGCATAGCCTGGGATGCGCCCTGGGCCTTGGGCTGGGTGATGTTGGCGGAGACCTTGTTGATCTTGTCATCGGCGCGGAGGGCAGAGGCGGAGAAGAAGCGGCTGAGAGGAGTCAGTAATCAGAAGATAATTGAGCTTTCAATTGATTTGTTGATGGAATAATTTACCTATTGCTCCTCGCAGAGAGGGGGAAAGCTCCCACAGCTCTAGACCTCAACAACGACCTAGAAAGCATAATGACGACGTTTAATCTTTTTCAACGTGCGAAGGAGAAAAGAAAAAAACCGTCAATTGAAGCTTCAACCACAAACTCAAATTGCGTATGAGGAAGAGTCCGACGCCTGAGTAAAAGCGGTGGGATGAGTTTGTGGACTTTTTCTGGCTTGCGATGTCGGCTGTGGTTTTGTTTCCCAAAATTTAGGTTCCCTGTGATCTTCCCTGTGACTGGAGAGGGGAGAGTCCAGGGTGCGAAGAGCTCCCCGCATGACAATTGGAGTGATTTGATTGGTTGGGTGACCTCATGGAGATGGTTCTTCGGGGGAGGTGCTTCAAGTCCGGGAGGGGGCTTAAGCGTTGGAGTCCACTTTGGATAGAGTTATCCACTGAACTCGTCTAATTGAAGCTACGGATGCAATGTAAGATCGTCCATGATGCCGAGGATCCGGCCTCTTTGGGTGATTCTCTCTGATAAAATTTAGATGCTGTTTCTGTCTTACATTCAGGTTGTCGATGTTGAGTAGAGAATATGGTATTGCCATCCTTGTCACCAGTTGAGAGCGACACCGGCGGACCATCCAGAACCCTGCTGTATCATTGAAGTGTTCAATGTTCTGAATGTATTTTCATGTTTCTATGACTTTGTACTCTTGTCTCTAATTCTATCAAGTGTCATTCGTATTCTAATAACTATCAGTGCCAACCCGACCACTTGTCATGTCTTCGTCTAAGTCTTGAAAGCCTCATGTTGACCTTCTCGTCTCACTGGCCATTCAACCATCCGAGGCAACCCACTCCAAGTCATCCAGTGCCTTCTTTATCTTCTTCGAAATATCCTCAATAAACTCAAACTTGAAAACCTCATAGTGGTGTCCCTCGATATCCACCACATCAGCAAAAAAGTTCTTGTCGTACATATCCCACCCCAGATTCCGCTCCTCACGGCTCCAGTCCACAAGATCAGTACCCTCCGCCGAGGGCACGGCCTTCTTGGCCCGGAGGAGACTCACCCGGGGCCGACGTCCTTCGTCCCAGACCGGAGGTGTCCAAGCTTGAATCATACGGCGTGCATCGGCCATAGCTAGGTCCGCTAGAATCTGGTTCTTGTTCTTTCCCTCCTTGGAGTCTTCACCAGGGGCCCTGCGCTTTTCGGTAGAGAACTTGTGTGGGTAGATTGTGTCGACCATGAGAATTCCGATGACGTCGATGTTGGAATCTTCAAGTTGCTTTGCGATTTCAAGACTCAAGTGACCGCCCATGCTCCATCCGCCAAGAAGAAGTCGGATCTTTCCAGCTGCGTTGCGACGTCTGGGAAAGTCAGGCTTCTCGACGGTTTCTTTGATCCAGCCTGTGTAGAGACGGGCCATGTCGCTGAGACCGCCGTCAAAAGGCTCACCGCTGTGAAATTTGGGGTTGTAGATTCCGTAGACTGGGCGGCGAAGAGGTTCTAAGCAGTGGTATGAGAATGTGGTGCCGCCACCATCGTGGATGAGAAAGACCGGGACAGCTTCGCCGGTCTGCCAGTCCGCAGGCTGGACTATTTCAGGGTTCGTGTCCATGGCCGATGTCCAATGCTGATTTGATCCTCTGAGTTGCAATTTTGGCCTGGCTTGGTTCTTACTTGTGTTGTATTTGTGAGTGAGAGTAAGAACTTCGCTGAGCGTGATTTTTATCTAGGAAGGTATGCTGAGATCAAATCCTGCAAACGATCAAATGCTGAACAATAATTCGCTCAAACGAGAACAAAAGAGTATTCTTCAAAAATG
Source organism: Fusarium acutatum (assembly GCA_012932015.1). Taxonomy (NCBI): domain Eukaryota; kingdom Fungi; phylum Ascomycota; class Sordariomycetes; order Hypocreales; family Nectriaceae; genus Fusarium; species Fusarium acutatum. Next base: position 71,177 of record JAADJF010000080.1, on the reverse strand, counting down.
AGTGCAAAGAACAAACGGATATCTAACAGGTCTGATACACGGGTACCGAACAATTAGTCACAGCGTTGTGCTACCGAGTCTAACTCGTATCGGATCTTTGACCTTCGGAGTCTATCGGCGGCGGTGACACCTGGCGCCATCGGCAATTGCGGGGCCGGGCCGTGATTGGAGGCCGGCCGGACAAACATCATATCTCACGCGGCAAACAATACGCTTCATCATACTGTTCATTCATGGTATCTCATTTCTATTTTACAATGCTTAGGATTCTCTTCCCTCAATGGGCTCGACTTGAGGCAACGCCAAGTAACCTTGCAGTCTCCAAAGAAGCAGATGCGAGGCTCTCATGCTTCCACTTCTAAAGTTCCTCAACACCAAAATCTCATGGTCTCGGAATACCTCTGACTTCTCTCTCAACCTCTCAAGCTCTTCCTCCCCTAGTAAATATCGCAGATCATGAACTGCCATCTTACTGCCATAAGAAGCATCTTCTATATCAAGAGTCGCATAACTGTTCATGTCCTCCATATCCTCCTTCGGAATATAAAGAATTGCTCCACCTCCTGGAATGCTCTTCGCCTCTTCCCAGCTGGAAACTGGCCTTATGAATTTGTGTGGCGCCCATAAACCTTCCCTGCAAGAGCGTGTGATGAGTGTATCAACAGCCACGCGTCGCATCATCCCAAGAAGTACATCGCCCATGTCTGTTCGGAAAATCTTTCGTTCGACATCATGTGGAAGGTGTGCCATGCCTTGGTGGGAACTCATCTTTTTTTGATAACCCCTGCTACCCTTCCTTCCACTAACTCCTCCGATCATATCGATCACACTTTTGCGCGCGATAGTGTAGGCGACGATGCGCGCTCGTCGTTCTATCAGTCCCTCGTCTGTTTCCTCATCCTCAACGCATACTTCTGTGCTTATCTCAGCTTCAGAACCTGCGTCTCCTGGTGTTGCTTGGGTCGACGTTGTTTTGGCTTCTGTAGCCATTTTTTCGATTTCGTTTTGTACAAGCACGATCTGCCTCCGCACCCGTTCAATCCCCTTCCATATTGATTTCAAGTCATTTGACTCCATCTCCACCTCTCGCTCTTCTCTTGTCGGCTTGACTCTTAAGAAAGAAAATGGGCCTGGTGCCCACCAGTGGCTCTTCTCCTCAGGATCTGGGTGCTCAACCAATTCGAAGTCCTGCAAGAAGTATCTAGGGAGGCAAGCGTTCGTGTTCTTACACCATCTTGTCGGACCCATCAATGCTTCCGCGTATGGGTTATTTGATAGCTTCTTCCGAAATTGTCCTGATATGGCCGTAGGCATCGCTTTCTTCGTACGTCGCCTCGCTTGCATGAACTTGTAGTCCATCACGGGAGATATGGGCAATCTTCCAGCATCTGTGTCTACAGTCTTGTCTTCGGGATGGATTCTCGCTCGTTTGCCGCTTGCCATTCGATCAAGTTCCGATTCGATCTGATTCAAGAGAGCCTTTTTGCTCAATTCGGATTTGTCGTAAGAAAGCCATCGTTTTTGGCAATTGATCGGTAATTCAGAAGTTCTAATATGGCCAGTGCAGGCCTTTGTGTATCTCCTCATGGTGTTCGTCGTGTTATAACCAACTCATCGTCGACTTGTGATGCTTGTTTGTCGCAAAGCGTTCGAGGAAGAACAGCTAAATTTCTCCCGCGGTCGGATCGTTATCGATAAGAGTCACAGCTTCGTAAAGCTTCCCCCCCACCACTGCCGCCCGGCCCTGGTCTGTAAACTTACATCACCGTTCACATACATTCGCGATCATGTTTCTACGGCCAAGAACGTTGCGCGTGTTGCGCGGCGTGTCGCAACAACATGTGAGATCTTTTGGTTTCTCCAGTTCTTCCGGAAACTCGCCAATGTCACCAGTGGGCAACATTCCCATGCCCTACATCGAGGAGTCGTCGGTAAGCTACCTGAGTCCAGTTGGTGCCTGCGCGCAGCTAACAAGTGCAGGCTGCTGGAAGAAAAACATGTCCGTTCGAATTGGAGTCGAAAATGGTTCAAGAAGCTGATGGGTTATAGGGGATATCTTTTCCAAGCTACTACAGGTGAGGACAAGCTCTGGTCACCGAGTTATCGTCACTAATGTTTTCTAGGAACGCATTGTCGTCCTGAATGGTGAAGTCAACGACTACATGTCTGCTTCGATCGTGTCACAGCTACTTTGGCTCGAGTCCGATACCCCCGATAAGCCGATCACGATGTACATCAACTCTCCTGGTGGTTCCGTCACCTCAGGTAGGTTCGCCCGATAACCAATTTGCAATCAAGGCTCACAAAGAGCACAGGAATGGCGATCTATGATACCATGACATATATCAAGTCACCAGTGTCAACCGTGTGTGTCGGTGGTGCTGCGTCAATGGCCGCAATCCTCCTCGCAGGAGGTGAAGCAGGCAAGCGATTCTCTCTTCCCCACAGCTCGATCATGATCCATCAACCACTCGGCGGCACTCGAGGTCAGGCATCTGACATTATGATTTATGCAAACCAGATCCAGAAGACACGGGAGCAGTCGAACAGGATCATGCAGTATCACCTCAACAAGGCAAAAGGTCATGAAAAGTATTCTCTTGAGGAGATTAACGATCTAATGGAACGGGATAAATATCTGTCTCCTGAGGAGGCTCTAGAACTCGGCGTTATCGACGAGATTTTGACGAAGAGACCTGAGTCGGAGCAAGACAAGAAGGAGAAGGAAGAGAAGCAGGGGGGGGCTGATACACCCCAGACGAGTTGAGACTTGGGTCTTTGGACTGAAGATGTATATTATTGCAAACAAGCGTTCATGAAATGCATTATCGAGTTTGCTTTCGAACATTCGTTCTTGGGAATCGGCCCACAGTCAGGCCCTGCTTCCATGCTTTTGAGAGCAATGATCTCAACCACTACTCCTGAAATCTTCTTCTCACCAAGAGTACATTCTCAGGTATAATAAACATGCATGCATATTTATCTAATGACCAGATGTGATAGGATAGCCATACAGTAACGTCTGAGAGAGCAAGGCATCTTTGTATGAGCACGACAATAACCCTGGGAGAAAAAGCCATGGTACAGGGTAGCTTCACTGTCTGCGCCGAGAGAAAACTCACCCGTGGTAATTACTGTATCATTTCTCAAATGTGAAAGGAACAAATCTGTGACATGTTGTTAAAGATGATGTCATAGCTGCTGTGGAAGTTCGCCCAATATACTGATTTTTACGGTGGAGAGGATGGTCATCCATGAGGTTTGGTCGACGAGAGCAAAAGTAGCCAGATCTGCCAGTAGATATTCAGTCAGTACCACATACCGCCGCCAGATTCGTCAAAGCTTGTGTTGTTCAATGTTCGGTCAATAAAGAAAGACAAATTTTATGAGAAGATTTGAGAACCAAGTTTCATGCTATGTACTAACTGCCCACCCACTTATAGATCTTGTGTGGGAGCATCCTCCAACAATCTTTTTACGTAGAATCGTAGATACACTTTCAAAATATATACTCTTCAGAAGATCTCCAACTCATGGGCTTAGTTGTGGTCGATGCGGAAGACCGCAACATCATGTGTCTGCAAGTTGGCCGAGACAGTCTTGCCCTTTCCTTTAGCACCAGTCAGAAGCTCAGTCCACGAGTACTCCTGATCCTTGAGTCCTGGAACGTCCTTGAGGTTCAGTTGAGTGTTCAAGTTGCCCTTGCTAGCCACGATGGCGACAACTGTTCCGGTCGAGATGGGACCGGACCAGTAAGGGTAGATCTCGCCGCTTCCCTTGGTGGGGGTGTTGGGAGGAGTGAAAGGCACAGCAGGCTTGGAGAGCGAGTCTTGGTTGACGGCGAGAAGGCCCTGGAGCAAAGTTAGCAGTTGTTAGGAACGGCCGGGGAAATGGTTGTAGGTACCTTGTTTGTGATCAACTTGACCTCATCGCTGCTAAGCTTGGTCATGTCAGTTCCGAGAATGATAGGAGACTTGGTGATACACCAGATGGCAAAGTGAGTGCGCTCCTCAGCAGGGGTAAGAGCACCGTTGGCAAGGATCTAGGTTTTGGTCAGTCCCATACTCATTCACAGCCGAGGACAGGTCAAGACTCACCATCATATCGAGATCATTGTAGTGGCCTTGTACAGTGTACTTCAGGATAGGTGCTGCCTGGTTAGCAATACGGACAACATCCGCCCATTTGCCCCAGTTGTCCTGGCTCATTCGCCACATGTGTCCAACCTGAGCACCCCAAGTCCAAACCTCATCATAACCCCAGTTGCAAAGCGAATAGAGGATGTCCCTTCCTGTAGCACGAAGGAGATCTCTCATCTTCTCATACCGAGGCTTAGAGCTAGGAGCTTGGTTGTTGGGGCATGTCTGGATATCGGCAGCGTTGCCTGTGTTGCAGGGTGTGTAACAGTTGTCGTACTTCCAATAGTCGACACCCCAGCTGGCAAGAAGATTTGCGTCTTGCTGCTCGTGGCCTTGGCTTCCTGGATAACCTGCACAAGTCTTGACTCCGCCGTCACCATAAAGACCGAACTTGAGACCCATTGCGTGAATCTCATCGGCGACTGGCTTGATACCTCTTGGCCACTTTGCAGGGTCAGGGACAAGATTGCCCTTGGAGTCTCGCTGCTTTGTAGACCAGCAATCATCAATGTTGACGTATTGATATCCGGCGTCTTTGAGACCCAGGCTGATGAAGGTCTTGGCTGTAGCAAGGGCAACTTTCTCACTAGCTGCGTTACATTGTCCTTGATTCTGGTGGTGCTGTTAGTGACGAACAGATGGAATGATATACTCGAGAGGAACTTACCCAGCCGTTCCAGCCAAGAGCAGGAAGCTTGCCAACTTCACGAGTTTGAAGATGCTTTCCTGAAGGGACAGCCGTGGCTAATCCGGCGAGGGCCACGACACCAAGAGATTGAGTATTGAAGAACATTGTAAAGACACCAGAACTGTGGTTGATGTGGTTGAGTATGTACTAAATATCAACTGAAAAGGCACTGGAAACATGGTTCTTATATACACTTGACCCATGAGCATGAGCATGATCGTCTAATTCTGGTACGGCACTTCATGAATGCTTGAGTTGCCGGCTAATAAGACAACCGCTGGTTAAAGTCGTATAAGTCGATACCTCCACAAAAACAAGTCTGGGGAAAGTCTCAGATCGGAATTGATCAACAAATCACACGACGCCCAACTCGTACTAATTGGCGCGGCTCATCGCCAACTCCCGTTTTCCCCAGATGGAAAAATGCACTTCTTTTTACCGCTTCAGCGCTGGTGATCCACCGATGATCAAGCCGAGTACTACCTTCCTCTGCGTCGCGTATTTGGAAGTCGTTCGATGAAGTGTCCAAAGTGAGGTTGATGATCTGAACTTGCGGGCCAATCGGAGGTGTAGCTAGTATTTCCTGACTGGGTTGAGGATTAGCGAAACGTTTTGGTGACCCTTTCATAAGCGGACCAAACATGATGTAAACTTAAACAACCTTGTTGAAACAGACGATTCAATGCGTTTTTTCTCAGGTAGGATGAACTGTTACTACCTGGTATGTTTCTTCTTAATTGAGACGTGGGCAGGGTAGTCGGGATGAACGTGCCGGTTGAGTGGTGCGGATCTTGGGTAAACAGAAACATGCAGCTGATGATATTCGGACCGACATTATAGCTGAAGTGCGGAACAGATAGAGAAAGAATAAATTATTAGGACCTTGATGGCAGTCATTGTGATCAATAGAGACATAGGCTAGAGATGAGGTGAAGACGAAGCAACCGGGTGAAGAAGAGAGATCTCGAGATACTTCACAAGAGTATCAGCCGATCAAATGATCGAGTGTTTCAACCCACCCGGCCTCAATTGTTGGTTTGGCTAGCTGGGAACGAGTCAGAGAGGCAAATTGCAGGAAAGGGAGATATGCGGTTTCAAACCATAAGGTAGTCATGGATTAGTTAGTACCTAGGTGTTGAGTCTCAGGTCACTTGCCCTACAAACTCTAGATGAACTGGCTAGATCGGCAAATCGTTCTTATCATAACAGAATGAAATATCATTTGTAACAGACTTGGACAATGATAACAATCAGTCATCTCACAATACCTTCAGCTCCTTATTCATGATTTTATTTCCTAATCAGGCAATTAGACAGCTCCTCCAAGCCTCAGTAGTCAGGTCTAGCCTCTCATGGTGTTTTCCGACCAGCTCGGCGTTCAAAATTGTTCCTGACGTCAGATTCGAGACTGTTCCTGTTGAACCCCACCAAAAAAGTGCCCCGCGTACCCCTCCGCTTCCATGATGGCGGACCAGACCTTTAAATAATTGCTCTTTGAAGATCTTCAAGACCGATCAGCAGAAAACTTGTTCCCTCTCCTTTTCGTTGTAGACCACTTGTGCGAACGAGATAATGGAGCACGATACTAAGACCCGTATGTGCTTCTCGACTCTACCTTCGAACGCGACTGACTCCGCCGGCAGCCCAATACAAAACGAGCGATCCTACCTCGTTCGCGAGTGAATCTGTCAAGAGGCGATGGCCTGTTATTCTGGTAAGACTTCTGGATGTATCGCTCACGAGGCACTATCTAACTCTCAACTAGACCCAAGGAATTGACGATGTCTACCGCGCCGTTACGAAGACCAGCGATCCCGAGAAACTAGCTGAGGGCAAGAAGATTATCGAGCAACTCGCCAATCTCAAGTACGAGGTTGAGCATGACCGAAAGCTCAGGTACGATATACTTGTGTCGCGCACAGGTGAACGCCACGGCTGACTGCGTAGTCCCCTCCCCGATGATGGATTCACGGAAGAGATCGAGACATATAACAAGGAGCTTGAGGCTCTTGGCCCCGATGCTCACTGGTATGATGTACCATGGCTGTTCTCCGAATGCTATCTATACAGGTGAGTCCATGCGACAAGATCCCCCTGAATGCGCCGCTCACAACATGTAGACGCATCGCGGCTATCTTCCGTATGACCGAACACTGGAGATCCTACGATCTTTTCGCCCGACAGAAGATGGACACCTTCCGATCATCGAGACCCGCCGTTCTCGAGCTCGCTAGCAACTATAGACAATTAGTCGAGCAGCTCCGCGCTGACAAGGACTCGACACATGATCCCAAAGCTGAAAAGACTCTGTTCCAGGAGATGTTCGAGATTTGTCTTTGGGGAAACGCTACAGACTTGTCACTGCTCACAAACTTGACCTATGAGGATATCCAGAAACTTCAGGGTTCTGAGGCTCGTAAGGCGGCTGAGAAGAACATCCTCGTCAATGATCTTCCTAAGGCGTTTGACATTCTTAAGAAAGCGCAGGCTGAGGGCAAGAAGGAGCGCCGCATTGATATCGTCCTCGACAATGCTGGCTTCGAGCTGTATGTCGATATGATTTTGGCTGGTTATCTTCTCTCAGCTGGTCTCGCTACGCAAGTCGTCCTGCGACCCAAGTCCATCCCCTGGTTCGTCTCCGACGTCGTGCCCAGCGACTTCAGCGGCTTGTTGAACGCCGTCGCCAACCCCCGCGCTCTATACGACACACCATCAGAGGATGAAGAACTTCAGGGCAAGAAGCCTGAGCCCCTGTCTGAGGAGGGCGAGAAGGACCTCAAGTTTCTATTCCAGGAGTGGGCTACGTTCCATGCTGAGGGACAGCTTATGCTCCGCCCTAACCGATACTGGACTTATGGCGGTAGCTTCTGGCGATTACCCGCTGAGAACCCCAAGTTGCATGAGGAGCTTAAGGAAGCCGAGCTTGTCATATTCAAGGGTGACCTAAACTACCGCAAGCTTGTCGCTGATGTAAGTAACCACCATCCTGTTTGGAACCAATACTGACTTACGACAGGCTGCTTGGCCCCCTACCACACCTTTCATCGAGGCTCTCGGCCCTATGGGCCCTTCGTCGGGCGTCAACGTCTTGTCCCTGCGAACTTGTAAGGCCGATGTTGTCGTTGGTCTTCCGGAGGGTAAGGATGATGAGTTAAAGCAACTTGAGGGCGGTGGTGGTGATTCTGGTGCTCGAAAGTGGGCGTGGAACGGAAAATGGGCTGTTGTGAATCTGTCTCAGGGTCATTAGAAGTGGTAAGCAAGAATGTATTTTGTTGATATGATGATAGATGTTTAGACGTACAAAAGACATAATAGAAAATATGTATCAATTTCGTAGGATAATGTCCCTTTACTGCTTTTAAGTTGGGGTACTGGCAGGCTCCTGGGCTTATGTTTCTGCACTTATTCAAGTTTCCTTCGTTTCTAACCGACACGCACATGTTTAAAAGCTATTTCCGATCAGATGACACCAGGGATACAGATCAAATTTAAATGACGAAAGAAGCCTATTCCGAGCAACGTTTTACGAACAGGACACCAAGAGAATCGCAGATTCCACGCTACCAAGTCCTTCTTCGATAGCAAACACGACGTCGAGAACTACGCACCGCAGTGATATTTTTATGTTGACTTTTCCTCAACCTGAGCTTTCTTCTTGTCCTTCTCTGCCTCCTCCGAGGCCTTTCGTTCTCGTTTCGCTTCTATCTGTGCGACGATGTCGGCGTGGATAGAGCCGGGCGTACGAGCACCACTATTGCGAACGCGATCCTGTTGAAAAATCTTAGTCTTCCGTCTCCAAATCTTGAGACTATAATACCTGATCGAGTGCAAGACGTCCATCGTTACAAGTCGGGCATACTTCGGCGTTGGGTCGCGCAGCAAAGCACTCGTGTTTAGAAACCAGGGACTGGGGAGCTTGAGAAGTGTGATGTTAGTTGGAAGGAGAAAGGCGATGCTGAGGGAGACGAACGGTTTGAGGTGCCTTGAAAGGGGCCTTCGCCGTTGGTAGTTGGGGAGGAGGCTTCCCACTGGTTAAGAACTTCCTGAGTAGGCATGATGAACGACTTGAGGTGTTTCAATCTTTCTCAGAATAGGTTTATAGAAGTAGAGGGTTGTATTGGTAAATGAGGATAAATAGGGGGTTGAGTTAGAAGATGAATTTATAGCGAAATAAAAAAAGGTCAAGTGATTTTTAACCTTTCATGGAGCCTGACGTCACATGTATGCACATTGAGTTATAGAATCATGTGTGAATTTATTATTCATCGCTGTTGTGTTTGTGCGACAGAAAGAACGAGTCGCAGAGGCTGTTGTCATAGGGTTTTGTTGAACTCGGTGTAAGTCAAGCTGCTTCATGGCATTCAGTAGTGGTCACAAACCAATAGTTAGCTGGTTTTATCACTCTAGGCTTTGCAATGGTTTTACCGATAGAATTAAGTAATTCATCAGAATGGTTCATGTTAATAGAATTCTTTTCTATAACCAACCCGTTTCTGAGCCCGAAGATATCAAGTCTAAGGTATAGTTTGTCCCGACAGCTTGGATCTCACCCGCCAAGGGTGCCAGAATTGGCTTCGCAGATCCACTGTCATCAAAGTTGTCACTTGATGTGAAAGAGGGGGAGATTGGTTCGAAATATGCAGACAGACCATTGATAAGTAATAATTTATTAATAATTTAAATTTATCCCCTTCAAGATAACTTACAAATAAAAATTATTACCTTTTTATTCTTGGCGAAGATGTATTCGAAGAGTCCCTTCTTTTTATCACCCCCGACCCGGGTTCCTGATTTTCTGGAAGGCGCCCCGCAAATGCCAATGCAAATGCAAACGGAGGTCTTCCGCGTCAGGTGACGGATTTAGGTTCCTCATCTTGCATTATACATCAACTTTAATTGACCTGATCAGCCATTATAACATCATTGACCGCTTCTGACTTCAGCGACGAGACGTTATAATGGACATGAACAGTGGACGACCTCTCATTCCTCGCCTCCCAAGCGGTGTATCTCCTCAAACTCACAGCCCATCAAATACAAGACCTGCGACCTCGGCACGACGACAGATCCGCTCACGCGAGGGATGTTTAACATGCAAGTATGTATAAACAAAACTTCACCAGATGCAGCATCTAATCAATTCGAAGGAGGAGAAAAGTCAAATGTGATGAGCAAAGACCACGATGCTCTCATTGCGAGAGGCTGAATATGGAGTGCAAATGGCGACCTCAGCAACGATCAGGAGTTCAAAGGAAACAAGCGCCTTCTACCGAAGTCCCTGATCAATCTATCGAGCAGCACCTATCACCAAATTTTGATACATCACCGGGGAGCTCAGTGTTTCAACCAGGAAACGCAGTTGATGAAGTCTTCGATTATGCAAGTTTCATGTGGGACTACGGTGATTTTTGGCAAAACGCTTCACCAGAGACACAGCAGAATCATGGGCTGGAAACAAACATGTTGGTAAGACGAAACTATTGACTAAATCGACGCGGGCGGTACTGACACAGAAAGGCTGCTCAATCGCAGATTACATTCCCTGACAGGACAGCTTTTGCAACACCGCTTCCAGCCCCCTCACTCACACAAAGCACCGGGAGCCGGGAGCAAGACACTACGGATGCAAGTACTAAGTTGATGGAATTCTTCGCCAGCTCAGTCAATCCCCCTATCATCGCTGAGGTCGAGACTCAGAAGAAGTGGGTGTCCATGCGACAAGCTGTTGTCGAAATGGCAAGCATTTCTCCCATGGTGCGACACGCGATCATGGCCTTTTCGAATTTACTTCTTTCTCGACGCGATGGGAATTGGACCATGAGCGACGAGGATCACTATCAGCGAGGCGTTACCGAGGTCGCGAGCCATGATGGCACATCAATGTCGGAACACAGCCCTGCACGCGAATACCTTCTCGCAGCATTATTCTTTCTCAGCTATATCGATATCTTGGAGAGTCGTCTCGATGCTGCGCACTCAAATCTCAAGCGCGCATATACGCTCTTCCAAAGTAGTAATAAGCACGGCCTCACAGCGGTAGAGAAGCAGTTGCTTCTTTGGATTCGACTTCTCGATGGTCGGGCGGTAACGGCTGGTGGCTCTGGTCTGTTCCTCACTAAAGACGACGAAGTTCTTTTGGTAGAAGCATCACCTGCGAGTTTCGATGGTGAGCCTGAAGAAGTTTCGAAAGATCCCACTGATGACATTGAGGACGTGTTGTTTCAAGTGTTGTATCAGCCTGGCGTTGTGTTCTACCAAAAAGTCCAAAGCTTCATGGGGAGGATATCCAAGATAGACCCCTGGCATCGTTCTCGAGGGACGGTCGAAGACGAAATCGAAGTCATGAACATCGGTACGGTTATAGCGGCTGATTTGCGAACACTATACGAACACCGTCCACCATTGATGGACTTTGCTGTGGCAGGCAAGCTAAAGGAGCCTCACGTCTCGAAGCATCTAGCTTTTGTTATCACGCGAGCATTTCGAACGTACCTCTCGAACTATTATGCTAGCAAAGTCCATCTTCACCGCGTTGCCTACAAGAACCTTCCCCTGACGAAGGAGGCGTCGGAGGCATTGGACCAGATCCGAAATCTCGCTAGACAAATTGTGGCGGATTTGGACCCCGAGGATACGCTTCCCGTCAATATGCTCTGGCCGCTTCTGATGCTGGGAGTTGAAGAGCAAGACGCCAACGAAAAGGCGTGGATAAAGACTCAAATTCTCAGAATGGAGAAGGTTGCTGGCAATGCGCGCATCACGGCGCAAGTGTTAGAAGAGGTTCAAGCTCGACAAGATGCTGCCAAGGCACGAATGGATATCCGGGCCGTGATGCATGCCGTCTTCAACTCATGCTTTGCCATTGTCTGAGTTGTTTGAGACATGGTCGGTTTCTAACGGCTTGCTTTTTGGACGAGCACGGAACATCGCCAATAATTACCACCAATGGTCGCTCACCAACCTTTCTGCGACTCCAACCACCATTTAGTTAGCTTTGCATATGCATCCGACATGTCGGGACGAACTAGTTCCCATGGCTCATGCCACTAATATCATGCGACTTGGCATGAATAGCTTCTCTTCTCTTGTTCTTCAACAGTTCGCGTTGACGCTCGGGTCGATGCCCCACTCACACTCGTCGAGCCGATCGGATGTGGCTGTCTCCAACTTCCCCGCATGATGCTAAAGCGAGTGAAGCTGGGGATGGATGGGTCTTGGCACTTGGACAACCCGACAAACCATCATGGTCATGAACTGCATCGATCCCCGCATGGGACGTGGCATGATACCCATGGATCCGATGGGGCCAGAAAGAATATCCCCACAATGTCGGAGTGTGGAACAAAACCCTCCCCATTGATCTTGAGACGATTCATCATCTTCTGCTCTGATCTTGTTCTTCATTCTTCATTCCAACATCTTGTGATCTGAACAAGCAGTATCCCAACATCCAATCTCAATTATTCACAATGGGCTCAATCGCGACAACGAGCAAGTCATTCCCTGGCGGAATTCACGTTCCTTCTCTGACTTGGTTTGCCAATGATGCCAACCAAGAGATCGACTGGGACGTTCAGAAGAAGCACATCGAGTTCTTGATAAACTCTGGTCTTGACGGAAGTATGTTCAGACGGATGCTTCACATGAACCAAACTAACAAACTGTAGTTGTTATTGCCGGAACAAACGGAGAGGCCGTCACACTCTCAGCCGCCGAAAAATCACAGCTTGTCCGAACCACTCGAGAGATCGCAGTCTCCCTTGGCCGTCCCGATGTCACAATCACATTGGGCACCTCATCACAAACCACACGAGATGCCATTAACGAGACAAAGCTCGCCAAGGAAGCTGGCGCCGACTTTGTCCTCGTTCTCACTCCCAGCTACTTCCACTTTGCCATGACACAAGACGCCATCGTGGCTTTCTTTGAAGAGCTTGCCGAGGCGAGCCCTGTTCCCGTCGTCATCTACAACTTCCCTGGCGTTGTCGCTGGCCTTGACGTCAACTCAGAGATGCTCGAGCGCCTGGGCCAGCACCCCAACATTGTCGGCGTGAAGTTGACTTGTGGTGGTATCGCAAAGGTTGCTCGCATAGCAGCTCAGTTCAAGCCCGAAGAGTTCTTTGCTCTCGCTGGACAGAGCGACTGGCTCGTTCCCGCTCTCTCTGTCGGAGGCACAGGCACTATCACCGGTGTCGCGAACTTGTACCCCAAGACCTGTCTGCAGATCTACGATTTGTACAAGGCTGGCAAGACAAAAGAGGCTGAAGCCGCACAGCTTGAGCTGGCAAAGATGGAATGGGGATTTGCCAAGGGTGGTATCAACGGTACCAAGTGGGTTGTTGCTAAGCTCCGAGGATATCCTCTTGAGAGCTGCCATTGCAGACGACCTTATCCCAAGTATAGCGATGAGAGTAAGCAGGAGTGGATTTACAAGGTTGTTGAGCCTCTGTCGGCTGTTGAGAAGGGTCTTGGCAAGAGGGCAGAGAATATCTAGAGGGTGTTTTAGAGATGATAAAATGCGATTTAACGTAAAAGACATGTAAAGGAAGAATTCAGGAATATTCAAGTACATCTTTATGTCAAGTCTCAATAGTAAACATTCAGATCACATATTCTACTATCGAGTCGCATGGACCTCACAATAATAGGTACGGTATACAAGACGGCCAACATCAACATGAGAATTACGGGTCTGGGGTGTCATCGAGGCTTCACATTCAGCAACTTCAACTATTTCCTACGCACGAAGCTCTTCGGCTCTGATTTTCCTCTGCCTATTCTCACCACCGGATCTTGTTCGGGGTCAAAGGGTCGGGATTGTTAGTCTGGTATTCATCATGAATATTCCGCTATGAACCGAATTGCGAGTCGGATGTCAACCATCAGGCCATGGTCAATTCAGCTAAGAACAATTCTCTGACTGTTAATGAATCTATTCCGGCATTAGTTTTCGCTCAAACATGGAACAAGGTCATATGATGCCTTGTAAACTCGGCACATCCTTCGCCTAAATTACCAATCTTGTTAGCCAAGCATCCCCGCATGACCAAAGAACCAATCGCCTCTCGTCGTCGCATCGGCTCGCGTGTCGGATGCTTCTCCAAACAAAATCTCAACTGACTCATGATGAACTACGACAATCCCTGTCACTTCTTTATTCCTCATGCGAAAAGAGTTGGAATGACCTCACCCTCGTCTTCTCCACACCCATCCCCGGATTATTATTCTGCTTTCCCCACGCCCCCCGGATTGACGATGGGATAAGCTATATATCCGAGGGGACCTTCCTGCGGGGGATGAAGGAGTTACATGCACATTACCTACCTTTCATTTCGACTTGACTTGACTTTACAGACAAAGTAAATTTGAGAAGATCAAGATTAGACAATATGGGTGGCTTTCGCGCTGTGGAAGATAGGCCTACGCCAAAGGAGGTGTACAATTGGCGACTGTACACTGAGGCTGCTGTTATTGCTACAGGATCACTGCTGTAAGTCGACTCACTGAAACGAGAAGTTTCAATACTAACAGATTACAGGTTCGGTTATGATTCTGCTTTTATCGGCACCACCATTGCTCGCGATAGCTTCAAGCGTGACTTCAACATCAAGCCCGAGGACTCGGCTGATATCTCGAGTAACATCACTGCTACCTTCCAAGCTGGTGCTTTCTTCGGCGCTATCATTTGCTTTTTGAGTATGTTTCAATATCCTGGACTACGGGCAATTGCTGACAGATTTGAAGTTACTGAGAAGATTGGTCGCAAGTGGGCTCTTCAGGCCAACGTTGTTGTTTTCCTCATCGGTGCTATTCTCATGACTGCTGCCACTCACCAACTGTCCTATATCTGTAAGTCACCCTTCAATCCATATCACTCCTTATCTAACATCTTCAGACGCCGGCCGCGCTCTCACCGGTATCGCATGCGGTGCCATCACCGCCACAGTCCCCAGCTACATCGCCGAGCTTTCTATCGTCTCCATTCGCGGTATCCTAACCGGTCTCTTCGAAGTCACATACCAAACCGGTTCTCTGATCGGCTTCTGGATCAACTATGGCATCAACCAGAACATGAATCCTTCTTCCGCTGCAGCATGGCGAGTCCCCATGGCTGTGCAGATCGCGCCCGCTGCTATCCTCTTCATCGGTGGCTTCTTCCTGCATGAGAGTCCGTTGTGGTTGATGCGCAAGAATCGTGAGGAGGATGCTACCAAGGCGCTTGAGAGTCTGCGACAGATTCCTCGTGATCACAAGTGTAGGTTTTGTTGGTCGAGGATGAGAGTTTGGTGCTAATTGTGGGATAGATCTTCAGGAGGATCTTGATATGATTCGAAAGCGTCTTGCGGATGAAGCCCTCGTTGCTAGCAGGTTTGGTACTGGACCTTGGGCTCTTTTCCGAGGTGCTGTGTCTGAACTTACACGCAAGGGAATGCGAAACCGTGTTCTGCTTGTTTTCTGCTCTTTTGCTCTGCAGAACATGTCTGGTGCTGCTGGTAAGTAGACCACCATATTTCTACACAACACTGCTAACTATTGATAGCTATCAACTATTACTCACCCACTCTTTTCGGTTCTCTCGGTATTAGTGATGTTGCCCTCTACACTGGTATCTACGGTCTTGTCAAGGGTATGTTCAACAATCCACCGATACTAAGCTCTTGCTGACTCTTTTGTAGCTGTTGCATCTATCATCTTCTACGGTGCCCTCATCGATATGTGGGGACGACGTAACCCTACCATCATCTCATCTGCTATGTGCTCTGCCTGTCTCTGGATCGTTGGAGCTTATGTCAAGATTGGACATCCCGCTACCATCATTGCTGAGGGCAAGGAGCTTTCTCCTTCGACTGCCGCTGGTGGCAAGGCTGCTACCGCTATGATCATGATTTACTCTGTCTTGTAAGTTCTCCTATTGGGTATGATGGTTACAATATGTTGACTCTTATAGCTGGTCCTTTGGTCTCAACGGTATTCCCTGGATTGTCTCAGCTGAGATCTTCCCCGGTGCTCTCCGAACCCTGACAGGTACATACGCAGCCTGCGTTCAATGGTAAGTCGCCTTTACACTGCCTCTGAACAACAATAACTAATAATTACAGGCTCACCCAATTCGCCATCACCAAGGCTCTTCCCTACATATTCAAGTCCTTCGGCTACGGAACATGGTTCTTCTTCGCATGCTGGATGATCACCGCCACCGTCTGGGCCTTCTTCTTCCTCCCTGAGACAAAGGGCAAGACCCTCGAAGAGATGGACGTCATGTTTGGCTACGTTCACGACCGTGCTCCAAGCGAGCGGGACGATATGGTCAAGGCTGGTGCGAGATCTTCTGTGACTGAGCACAAGGAGGAAAATGTTTAAATAGGGGTGACCCAAGTATATACACTCTACTCGAAATCTATACCAGAGGGATATCTCCCCCATTGGCAATAAATCCACAAGGGCCGTTACTAATTGTCGTTCCCCTCCTGACATCCGGTGAAGTGATGAATGATGAATTGAAGTTGTTGTTGGGATTGCAGGAGTTTGCAATGACCAATTCGCAGAATCCGGGGAAGTTGGACCAGATGCAGTTTTGAGTTTGGTGGCAGGCTACACAGCATTCGTAAGCATTCCGTGCTGGAATTCCCACTTGGATCTGATTTTGTGAACCGCCGTAGTTGATGTTCCAAATAAAATGTCCTCCGTTCGCTGAATCAATGAGGTTATTCGCTTGACATGCAGCATATGTCGTTGCAGTAGCTAGAGTGGTGGTCGCAAAGAATGTCGTATTCGTGTCGACAAGCCTCGTGGTCCAAGTCCAAGTCGAGGTAGTCGTCGCAGTAATAACATTCTCCACGGTAGCCATCACTGTCGTACTTTCAGTCCGCGTACTAGTAACGGTAGCAGTAATAGTCGTAGTAGCAGTGTTCGCAGTTACGTTCTGGGTCACAGTTATAGTAGGAAACGGCGGACGGCATCTAGCCCGTGTAACGGTTTGGGTGGTCAGAGTGAAGATGGTAGTGTTGCAGACAACGGCTCGGATATCTGGCCAGCATCTCTTTTCCAGGGCCGGTTTAGCCGTCGGCACCAACTTGTCACCGCCACGTTTGTGACGGCGTCGTGGGACGTAGCCTGGCTCAGAAACGATGGGGACGAAGCCTGATGTAGCAGGAATGGTAGATGTGCGTCGAATGATAGCCGTCAATGTCTCGGTACTTGTTGACGTGACAGTAGTAGTAGCTTCTTCCATGTCGGTGGTGGTAACTACACGTTGTCAGAATCATAGTACTCTTCGAGGGGTGTTTTGGCTCACCATTGGTCGTGACAGTAGACGTCTCGGTGACACGCAGAGCAGAGACCACAGTTGAGTTGACAGTCTGAGTTCCAGTTGTAGTCGAGGTGCTATTGAAGACAATGACTGTCGCTGTAGGACAGACGGTTACGATGCGGGTTAGTGTTAATTGAATGGTGTTCGATATCGTAGTGGGAGGTGTAAGTGAACCGGTAGGAACGGGGTCGCATCCTCGCTGAGTCACACATGTTCCTGTTGTAAATACATTTTGGGCGGTAGCTGCACCGAGCAGGGTATAAATTAGTAGGAAGGGGTGCATCGTGATGATCTTATGTTCAGGCTGGGATGATGGTGTTTTCAAGGGACGGGAAGAAAGTGGGTGATCTCGGGGCGTTATAAGGGCAATCCCTTCGGTATGGATCTCTCCTCGTTTCATCGTATCATTTCATGTCTTCGGGTCATACAGAGAAGTGGTGATGTATGAGTGTTCACGATGGCGCCTTGATTCACAAAATGAAGCTTGAGGCTTCGGTGACAAAGCCAATCACTATACAAACTACTTCATCCGCCTCACAGCCTAGTCTTTCTGTTGACCGAAGCTACATATACAAATATGTCCAACTTGTGAAGCCTCAGGTTTTGGTAAGTCTTATAAACATTTGAGAAGGTTAAGCATAAATGTGATAGAGTTGTCCGTTTGAAAGAAGATACATCCGTCTTACAGTTGAAGTCACAACCGCAATGTGGAGCGCCACTCTACACAAACAAGCCATTCGTGTCTCGAAAAGCGTTATAATTGGAAATTAAACTGTTTTTTGGATCATTTACACTTTACGGCATGAAAAGGTTACCGGCGCAGAAAAAGAGCAGCTTACACAGTTCGAAAATACAGAGCCATGCAGGATGATGTATCTCAAGCACCACCCCCAGCAACAGCACAATGAATCTATGACTTCACCTAAAGGACTCAACGGCACCTTCTTTGTTATGACGGCGTTGCCGTACCTATTTTGGGTATCTTCAACCTCAGCCCTGGTAAACCGTTGGAACCCCTGCCAAGAGAACAAAGAACAAAGAAGCGGCTTATTGCTGAAACAGGGATCTGAACTTTTACAATTGAGGCTGTTAGTTGGCTGTTTGTTTCATGTTTTAGGAACAGTCTAAAGAAAGAAACTGTGGCGTTGTTGAAGGTAAGGGGATTGAAGAACATACGAACAGAAGCACTCGTATATAGATGTAAAACAATCACCTACAATCTTGTTCAAGAAGCAAATATTAAAGAAATACTGAACTTCAATCCCAATATCATTTCTCAAGCACAAAGTCTCGCAATATGGAACGATCTACGTACAACTATACCTCAGTTCCGCAATACCAATATCAGCACCCTCAACACACAATGCAGACTGTAAACCCAACTTCGTTGACGCAACAAGCGTCCTACGCACCTTCATACACCGATATACCATCAAACCCCATCATAGCAGCGAGTTATAACGGACAAACTCAAAACAACACACCTTCACCATCGCCATACTCAAGTATGGGGCGGCAAGAAACCTGGATGGGAAGCGTGGGCTTTACGGATCGCTTCACTAGAGACAGTATGAGCTATGGACGAGCAGCACCAGACACAACATTGACATATGAGCCTGAACCTTTGGAACCTCTTTTTGGCATGGCGCACTATTTACCACAGTTGCCTCCTCCCGACACTCAGCAACCCACTGCACGCTCAAGACATAGACGTGGAGACAAGACGTGGTCTCGCAAGCAATCAAATTCAGGATACATTGAAGTGCCCAGGAAGGTTGTTCACAATGGGAAGGAGAAAGTGGTCATGAAAACCATGTATTACAACCGAAGCTATGGGGGGTACTGGCACAGCCGACCATAGACAACAAAGGAACGTTGCGAGAAGTTGTATTCATGACCAACATGTCGACAAAAGCGGGTATAGATCTCATAGGCACATAATTCGTAACTCATCTCAGCGATTCGCTGTCTTTTCGTGGCCCTGTACCTCGACGAGGTTGACTCGGTGATCTCTCTGGGCTTCAACAAACGGCTGCTTCTTCCAATGTCGTGCAGGGATGCCATCTCGGAAAAAGCCGTTTATCTCCTCCATACTGCGGCCTGTAACTTCGCCGACGCAGAAGTATACGTAAGACAACGTGACGAAGCATAGACCTGTGTACACGAAGCCTGTCTTAGGGCCAAGGTTGGCGGAGTAGTAGAGGTATGGTAGGGTGAAGACTGTAGCCCAGACTGTGACCCAGAAGGAGGCCACGGCGACGGCGTAGATTTTGTTTCGGTTTCTCCCAACAGCCATTTCAGAAGCCTAAGTAGAAGTGTTAGAAGAGTAACTAGTGAAAGGGTGAAACACTCACAATAGTCCAGCCAAGAGGACCCCAAGCAAAGTTGAACGCCACAATCTCAATAATCACAAAGCTGATAATCACTTTTCCAAAAGTTTCACTTGGAGTTCCGCCAGGGATACCCAGGCATCCAACCACAAAGATAGACACAGTCATGATCCCCGTGGTAATGAGCAAGAGAGGTCGTCGCGGAATCTTGTTAGCCAGCAACACCGCCGCAAGAACGACAAAGACTTGAATGATGAATACAATAAGGGTCATGAGAAATGGATCTTTGAGTCCGATTGCTTTGGAGAAGATGGTGCCAAAGTAGTAGAACCATTGGATCCCGTTGATCTGCTGGGCGATCAGGGCGCCGGCGCTGTAGATCACTTTGCGACGTTCAATTGGATCTGTGATTAGTTGAATCCATGCGCTTTCAATTTCACTAGAACTTTCCTTTTCGAGATCTTCTTCGATATTCTGCATCACGGGTTTAGCGTCGTAGTGCTTGTCTTCATGGTGAAGTAAACGGAGAGATCGCATCGCTTTGTCATGATGCCCACGGCGGAGCAACCAGCGAGGTGACTCTGGAAGCCATGTAATTCCAAGAAATAGAATCAATGGGAAGATTAGTTGAAATCCAATTGGAAATCGATATGCAAAACTCGTGTCGTTGTGGATAACACTCCTGTTGATACCAGCAGCGATGATCTGTGAGACAGACAAAACGAGCTGCCAGCACATAAGAAGGGGACTTCTCAAAGACTCGGGCGCTATCTCCTACAAGTAGCCACACGGTCAATAAAGCCAGTCCTGCATGATCAATCGGAGAATTTAAAAACTTACTCCCATGTACAAAGGCGAAGTTACCGAAAAGGTTCCCACCCCAAACCCGGATACGGCTCTACCGGCGGTGATAAGAGCACGGCTCGAAGTTGTCGATAGCTGCATTACAACACCAACGACCACGGCAACGGAGCCGGTGAAGAGCGAGCCCTTTCGGCCGAAAAGATCGTTCAACGGTGCTGCTAACAACGATCCCACTAACTCGCCCACATTGATCATGCTCGTCATGACAGCTAGACTCTGGGGTGTGATGTGGAATTCGTCATCATCGCCCCGCGTTCCAAAGTCGCGAACAAAGACATCTTGATGGTCAGCTATATGAGGATAACTTTCTACACTGAAAGAAACCTACCGAGAGTGGAAACTCCGGTAAAGTAGACACCCTCGTAGCCGTACAGACACGCTCCGAGGGCAGCGAAGCCGCAGCACAGCCAGACGTAGGGATACTTGACGAAGCTTTTCGGCATGATTCTTTTTCCTCCGCGGGACAGATGGCCGCGCGTTAAGTCAAGTTTTACAGGGCTGAAAGGGAGGGGGTAGGGAAGTGAGGTTTGACCCTTTCGTTCTCGTTTCTCTTCAGCGGTTAACGGCTTCTGGGTCTAGCTCTGTTTTGGAATAAGATATGGTATGGGGAAGAAGTTATCGGTGATACCGTGCAAGTGGATACGATGATACTAAAACAGTCGATGAGGATGGATCATGGAATTTCGTTCAGCTGCGAGTTCAAGTTAACGTTACAGCAATGACAAGGCTCAAGATACAGGCCAAGCCTCAGCGTGAGGAGTGATATCACGAGTTTGCTCACTCACTCACTTAGCAACTTCCCATCTTTCAAGCCCCCTTTTCTCTGCCTCAACAGTCCCATTGCTTCTGGAACCTTGCTCCGAGCTCGCTTAGAAGAAACTCTTCAAGGCTCTCCCAAGATTGGGCTCAGATAGAAACCCAAGCTAACCCATCAAAAGTTAGGATCATCGAAGTAAAGTTTCACTCGAGTCATGAGGCTTTACCTGTTGAGGAAGCGCCGCGCCATCTTGATGCCGGGGCTTTTCTCAAAAGGGACCATTTGGGAAACGTGGGTGCGAAAAAAACAGGAGCACGGTTGCACTATGTGATTATCATTCTTTTTTTAAACCAAGATGTTCATTTCACTTCACTCTTTTTCTTCCCACTTTCCACTCTTTCCTTGCGAGGAAGACGCCTTGACCATCAGGTCCGTCGATGGAGTCTTAAGGAAAAAAGCTTCGACCATTGATTCGGCTACTGTAGTGTAGGTAGAGCTATCACTCTAATCCAAGGCATCATTGATTGGATTGACGACGCCAAGAAAGGTTGTCTCCGAAATGGATATAATAATTAGATGTTGCTTCACTTTATTTCGTTCGCAGTCAACTAACAGACAGCTCCAATCTGGATAATCACCACCACCACCAAATACAACACAGCACAGTATTCTGCTTCACACACTCGCTCTCAACACCACGATTATGCGATCAATACTCCCTGTTCCAACTCCACCTCCCGAAACATGTCCCTACTCTCGCGAATCACACTACCAAGCTTCCGCCGATGTCATTCCTCTGCTCATTGACGATACATACCACGTCTTTCACCTCAGCACCCCGCCAGCCACAAAGCACCACCCAGAGCGTCTAAGGGCAACATGGTCGCGACTCCGATCAACAAATCTTATCGAATGGGAGCGTGATCCAGAGCCTGTCTTGTCGCCTGGTGACTCAAGCTCTGATCCAGATGCCGATGGTGCTTGGACGGGATGTGCAGTGCTTGATCTAGATCAGTACATGAACATCTTTTACACGGGGTATAACCTGTCGCAAAATGGTCGACAGACGATACTTCGTGCCAGAGCAAAAGATCTCCATGGTTCGAGGTTTGACAAAGATGGAACACCAGTCACAATTCATCCCGAAGGACTCGATAAATATGAGGACATTGATTTTCGAGATCCTTTTGTCTTTTATAACCGCGCCGAAGGTCGATACTGGATGCTTGTAGCTACTCGACTAGCCAATGGCCCATATTGGAGTCGCGGATGCATCGCATTGTTAACATCCCCGGATCTTGAAGCCTGGACCGTTGCGCCTGAACCTCTATACGCCCCCAACGACGTCTTCTGCCCCGAATGTCCAGAGATCTTCACACTGCCCAACGGAAAGTGGTATCTCGTCTACTCGCGCTTCCACGCCCCGAATGCAGGAACAGTATATCGCATCGCTGACACACCATACGGGCCATTCCGCGTGCCAAGAGACGGATCTCATGGCCGACTCGACGGACGCCGTTGGTACGCAGCCAAGTCTTGCCCTAAAGCGGGAGATCCCGAAAAGAGAATCAGCTTTGGCTGGATCGGAGACCACGCGGACGATGAGAAGAAGTGGCTTTGGGGAGGTGATCTTGGTGTCACTAGAGTTATGTGGGCAGATACAAACGCCTGTCTGCGCATTGATGCCTCTCAAGAGTTTAGGAGTTACATATGGCGATGCTCCAAGCCTGTTTCGCCTAGCAATGCTGCTCCGAGCTTATATCTTTGCTCCCTTGGCACAACAGCGACTCATTTCCCTGAGCTGGGTTCTGCGGAGTGGAAGAAGGATCTCATGGTAGACTTCAAAGTCGCAGCTTGCGATGCGCATACTTTTGGTGTCATGCTTCAGACCGACAGCTCAGGTAAAGGTCATCGTCTCCAGTTTAACCCGCAGGGAAACGGCCTGTTCTCCGTCGCCCTCATCACCGACTTTCCACCCCTCGACGACTTCTGGGCAGATCAGTACCGCATTTACATCCCCCGACCTGTCGACGGTCCCGAGTTAGTACGACACGATAACGTCAGTCTCGTCGATGGGGTCTTCCTCTTTTTGAGGGGTCAGCTCGTCGAGGTCTTCTGCGGAGGCCGAGCGCTAAGTTTCCGACTACCTATACCGCCCAACTGGGCAAGCGGCGAGCGTGACGGTGTTCGCAGATTGGGATGGTTTGTGGAAGATGGTATGGTTGATTTAGTTGATATTAATATGCGGCATTCTAAGGGTTTCAAGGACAGCTCAGTTGAGTCTGACAATGGCCTCGAAGATGCCGACTAATTTCTTCTATTATACCTTTCCGCCGCATTCCTTCTCATTCGCGGCCCATTCATCCAAGATCTCTCTGCGGCATCATAGGATTTGGTTGAATGACCAAACCGCTGAGGAGATCATAAGGCCCCGACGCGCCCGCAGCGAGATCCCAGTCGCCGAAATCAGTATATTCATAAATATCAGCACCATAATTGCCCATCATCGGGCTAACTTTATCATTAAGCGGCTCGTTCAGGTTAACCGCGAGAGAATGCTCCAGGCCGCGCAATATAGCCCCCTCCAGTCGATTAACGGCATATTGCATCGGCTGATGGCTTTTGCTCATCATGCGAAGGTTCCAAAGATACGAGTTTAGGGTCTCCTGCCAGAAATGTCGCTCCTGCGATGATAACGAAGTGACGAGAAGTAATGTGGTGAAGGAGCCGAGGAGCGAGAAGAGGTAGGGTGACGTGAAGTACCAGAACGCCTCGAGATGATCAGGTCGCAAGCTTATGACAAAAGATATGGCGCTCTGAGCTGTTTGAAGCGCAATCTGTCGAATGCTGGAGAGGACTCGATCGTCCGAGCATCGCGGTGGGAGTGCTGTAGAGCGTATTAAGCGGCGCAGCAGGGTCATTACGACGCCGTAGTAGGAGAAGTGCAGGTATCCGTGGAAGCACAGCTTGCGCTGGTAAATAACGTTCATCTGCAGTGTCGGCGGAATGCTATGGTACCAGTTTGTCAACATCTCGAAGAGCGGCCGGGCTTTTTCCCACAGAATGACGGTATCTTGCTCACGACATGTCCGCGCTGTGTAAAAGCTGGAGTAGACAACGGATAGAATCTGCGTCAACCGCACCATCTGTATAAACTGCGTCATGCCAGTCGCAGCAATAGATCTCCGATCATCATCAGAGCCAGCCACAGAAACAGAACTAGAAACCGACCCAGAAGCGGACGCCGAAGCAGTTGCGTGGCCTTCGCTGTCGAAATCAGAAAAATCGCCCGGTGTAAGATCGCCCACTGTCCAGTCATCGTCGTGAATATGCACAGGACGTCCGTAAGCCAATGCCGTCCAGCGATCCTGCATGAATAGCGCCCAACTGAGCCGCTTGCGAACATTGCGCTCCCATTGCGGAATAGTCCAGTTGCTCGCATCGAGGTGAAGCCCAAGACATTGGCCGATCGCAAGCGCCTGGCAGGTGAGTCCCCATTGGAACGTGTGGTCCGGGTTGAGGGGGTCCTCGGGCTGGCACTGCAGCAGGAGGAGTGCGGCCTGGATGGAACTGAGCTTTGGGCGGTGATAAGATGCTGGTATGGCAGACCGTAGCATCCTGCGGAGGAGGGCGGCGTCAGGGGGGTTTCTGATGGAGAGCTCAGGGTCGTAGGTCCACCAGCGAATGGCGGATAGATAGATAGCTCCAAGGAGGGCGGCGGGAATGCGTCGGTATGACTGGCTGTAGGCAAGGGTAAAAGGGTCCTTGGAGAGGATGGGATAGCATGGTTGTACGTGTCTCCAGAAGAGCTCAACGAGACTTGGGCCGTGAGGACGAACACAGCTCTCAATAGCGTCAACTTGAGAAAATGTCGGATCGCCTTCGACTGCTTTTTCATCACGAGCCATATGAAATGTCAAGGGATACTCCTGACCGTCATCTCTCTCCAGCACGCGTCGAATCGCATGTGTGTCGAGGCTAAACTCGTGAGTCTGAGGGTCGTAGGGTCGATGTCGCATTAGTATAGGTTCCATATCGCTCCCCAGACCATAAAGCTCCGCAAACCGCGTAGACGAGCATCCCATAGTGCGGTCCAGGGGACCAAGCTCAGGGACCATGACAGAGGGCGGAGCGAGAGGAATGCCGCTATCAGCAGAAGCTCGGGTTTCAGCAGGAGATAAAAAAGCCTGGACCGAGGGGACGGAGTGAACAGACTGGACATCGTCTCGCGACGCTTTCCGGCTCTGGCTCATGCTCCGCGCTGACGTCTGGCTCTGGTCCTCATGGCTGACATCGTCCTGCGGCAGCTGTTGCAGGGGGATCATTGTATTTGAGTTTGGGCCGGAAATACCACTACTGGCACTACCGCTGGCGACCTGTCGCTCCGGAGGATCATGCTGGAAAGTACACGGCGTGGATCTCAGCTGGCAATGGACGCAGTTATCGTCGCCGTCCTTTGTAACGCAGCGAGTCTTGCGCTTGCGACAGGCATCACAGGGACGAAGACTGCGACGCTGTCGCTTGCGAGCGTTGTTCTGATAGTCCTGGGGTGTGATGATTTCCATTTGTCGAGGAGGAAGGGTGAAGTTCTGCCATGTCCTGGTTGGATGAGAAGAAGAAGAAGAAGAAGCTGAGAAGTAAAGGTCAAGTGAAGTGAAGTGAAGTGGTGTAAGTTGTAAGTAGGCTTCTCTCTTTCTCTCGGTGTTAAGAACCTAGAATCCACTCCCCGCTTGTACTTATTTCCCTGTCGTGTCCGTGTCTCAAGCTATTGCAGAGGTCTTGGGTCTTGGTATGGTCTTACGCAAGGCAGGGGAAAAAAAGAGGATTACATATACAATAAACAAGAACAATAGGTAACAGAGAGAAAAAAAAAAAAGTAACACACAACTACCGATCTTTCGTCCTTGCTTACTCGGCTCTTGGCCCTTGAACAAGCTCTCTTGGCATGAGGCTGTGTCGATAGACGAGTGACATTGAACACTACATATATGTACAGTGAACTCGGCTCTAACGGTTTTATTCTCTCTGGTGTAGGATGGTGGTTGTGATGATCGTTTAATACAAGCCAAGACAAGTTTCTCAGCCTCAAAGTCAAGTTTCCGCTCAGGATCAGGGTTTCTGACACAGACGACGCTGAATCAGCCTGTTTCTCTCAGATGTTTTCCTTTCTCTTGTTTATTACTTTTACGGTAGTTATCTTGAGTGGCTGATTTTTGTTTCATTGAATGGCTTTTTGGCTGCCACGCGCCATTTTAAGCAGATGACGGCGGTGGAGGCTGGGCTGAATGGAACAGAAGAGAGGTAGGTCACGGTCACGGCCACTTCGCTCGTGTTGTATCCCTGTCTGCAAGGTTTCAAACGGGACAAGCTGGTTGACCTGTCGCCTGTCGCCCGGGGGCCTGGGGCTGCGTGTCTCTCCCGTGCAGAAAGCAAGTCTGCAGCAAAGAAAATAGAGTTGGGCCCGTCTTTCTGGCCCACGCAACGCCCTCCCTGTGGCTTGCACACTAAGAAGGGGATCAAAGTCAATGGACCAGGCATAGCATGGAAACCTGGCGCTGCTCCCTCGTACCCAGGAGACAAGACCGGCGCCGTCTCCATTCTCTAGTTGGCACTCGCTGGAACTCAGAAACCGACTTTTTGCTTTTTTGTGCACCAGTTCCGTGGCCTTGGGAGTTGGGGTATGCCAATGGTCGTTAGTGGTGGTGAAGTGGTAGTGGTAGTCTAGGGGGGCGCAGGTGCCGTTGCCGCCGAGTCTTGGCAAGAGGGAGACCCTGAAAGTCTGATTTGATCAGTTTACTTGGCTTTTGATGACGTAGAATAAAGGGATTCTCCCCTTTGGTCCCTTTCGGATTCAACCGTCATGACCTCATCCTCCCAGAGCCTCTCAAGCCTAACATCTCAACTGTCAGATACGCACTGTAGACAATGCTCAAAATCTCAGACAGAAACCTAGATAGAGTTGTATTGCCAAGATTCATACCACTTCGCCTCTCAACCCAACAATCGTGGTCTATGCGTGGCTTATGTAGTATCATGCCAAGAACCTGCATCAGCACGAATGGGCCAAGCTATAACAAGAAATTCAAAAGAGAAATTCAAAATCTTGCAGATCATTTTTCCCTCATTAGCAGCAATCATCCGAAATGCTACTGAACCCTTGACTGCACATCAGTGGGCTACTGGGCTTATCTCGACCCTGGGGCCTGGGAACTGGCATGCAACCAAACCTAGACCGCAAATATTATCGCAATACCCATACTCCCAACAACGCTATTTCCACAAGCTCTTTTTTCTGTCCCAAATTAATTGAAACTAGGACCAAACAATTTGGACTCACGCCATTCTGACATCTAACGCTTATCCTTTTCCATGCCAGTTTCTTTCGAAGCAAGTTCTACTACCCAGTCTAGACCATCCTCAGACCATCCGGCCAAGCTTGACTAGGTCAGATCTTGGAGTGCAGCACACTCAATCGGCATGTGTTTGATTAGTTCCCTTGGAGCAGCCTCTACAATGCGCTGAAAGAGTAACGTACTCCATCTTCGGGCTTGCAATTGCCATAGTGGCGTTTCGATTGCCCCCAACTCCCGGCTGAGGGATGAATTCTTTGTCGATTCTTTCGAAGATCTTTTGAGGCTGTGGTCGATAAGTGTCACAAATGCAGACTCACAGTGATCACAGCAAACGACAGAAGCAACTACAGCCACCGTCATCACGCAGTTGCATCAGCCAGTGATGCTAAGGAACTCCCGATTCGATAGCTCACTGGCCAAGCCCTCGTGAGGATCGATGCAACAACATATCAATGAGCAAATAGCGATTCTCCTGCCCTATTCCTACCCACATCCCCGTTGAAACTCACCTCAGCGAATCGGTATCAACCCAGCTGTATACATCACCAGCACAGACCCTTAAACTACACTACCGGTACGGAGTATGTTGGTCCAACTTCAAAAGAACCCTCTTCACTAGCCTCATCAAGTTAGGGAGAAGCCGTTTGGTCTGTCACATCTCAGGCCAGCAAATACATGTGCAACGGCTTTGGGGGAGGGGGGCCTGTGATCGAACGAAGAGTGCAGCCGCCTGGGTGCCTTTTTCCCGTTTTTCTTAACAGCTTGCGCGCCGTTCCGTGGTAATCTGCGGCTAAGGGGCTCGTGATCACCGTCGCTCGGACGTTTGGTTATTTCAACTAATCCTGCAGCATGGCTGAGGCGCCGTCTTGGCTTGAGGACAGGGACAGAGGTGGTTTTTCGAGGGGTTGACTTGCTAACGGTTCTTGGTGTATGCCTATCTCCTTGGCAGGCGAAATAAATTCATTCCATGTAATCACTTGGTTGTGAAGTTACTGTCAAAAAGCTATCTTGAAGTTCGTATTCTTGGATTTGCTCTTAAATGCTAACTATTTTAGATCTCCCACTTAGCTAGTTTACTAGATATGTGTCTTAAACCATAAGCACACGGTTCTCGAGGGCGGCACCGCTGCAGATGCAATAACTATTGGACATTTTGACTTTGTTGACATGCCTTAGGACCCTGTATTCAGAGTATTCTAGCAACAGGGAAAATGCCCGCTTGAAATTTCGGTGACATTCCGCTACTGTGAAACCTCGGCACTACTTTTGAGTTCCAGTTTCTGGGCTTCAGTTTCCCTTCATATCCTTCTCAGAAGTTATCGGTCACAAAGTGCTGTTCATCATGAGGATGATCTCCACGAAGTTGCCGATAAGCGGACGATGAACAGGGATACTCTACTAAGTTGTCGATCACAAGAGGCCTCCTTCTTATTAATAGAGCTCGGGAATAAGTGATCGACTGAGTGACGTGGAGATCTTTACAATAGTGCCAAGTTCTCGATGATCTTTTCAAAGCATTATGGTATCTACTCACGAGCCCTTATGATGTCGATGGAGCTGGTACAGGGTAAGCAACTTGGAGAAGTGACGGTGTTCAGCCACAACTTCACTAAGACTCTACGCCATCCGCTAACTCACCGAAGCGCACTGGCGGGCTTCTAGCCTAACCGCCCCAACACTACGAAAGCCGACAGATATCGGGAATTTATACGAGTTGCATCAAGTTTTGATACGCCTCTTTTTCTTTTTATACAGACCATTGTGACGTGCTGAGTCGTGTAGTTGCGGCCAAAAGCTCTGTTAGTGCACCCAGTTCTTCCCAGCCCTCCCCTACCCGAGACACCAGTGAAGGAAGCACTGCAAACTTATGCTGGTAAATGGATACAGCATCGAATATCGGACGAATTACTGGAACCTAGCGTCGATAAACGATGGGTATATTGCTCCGGAGGCCGCCAAAACAACAAAGCATAGTAATCAACATATCGATACTCTCACAAGTCAACTCAGCGCATTGACTGGCTTGATCAGCATTTTTACTAGCAATGTTGTGCAGCATAGGGACTAGACCAGAATAGGCATCTCGATATTGAATCCCAGAGCGTGACATGGATGGAGGAAACTGTATCGAGGAGTCAATTGGCAAGATATGTTGGGTCGCTGAAATGGGCAATTCATCAAAGGCCCGAAAAGCCTGTGGCGATTCGCTTAACACATCCAGTGAGTGATTGTTCATGTTCGCGAATGTCGCAGGCGAAGACGGCGTTACCCATGGGGGGGTTTAAGCTTAAAGACTAAAAACTAAACCGCCCCCAGAATATCAAGATGATCAATGATCCACGACGACGAGTTGCATGAATCATATCATTTATTACATTACAGGGACGTTGATCAGCTGAATGATAACACGCTTGATTGACAGATAATTAGTCTTCCTGCTCACGGGCGAGTTACCACTCCAAAACCGTTTGACCGACGCTATAAAGCCAAACCTTGCCCATGAGCATCTGTCGGACAAACCCGCCCAAGAACCTATTCTTATCATGGCGAACTCCGTCTTGGCTGATACAGACAATCTATAGCCTCTACACGTTTCTACATAGTGATAGATAATACGATAGCTACACTATAGCTGACAAGGAAGGAGAAGGAGATTGAGTGAAGATATTCCCTCGGCTGGCCACTCACGTTGCCCACGTGTGTCTTGGCGATCCTTTCTCATGGAACCTTTGCGCGACCCCAAGTCTTTGATCGGCCGGGGCCGTTGTCGAAATAAAGAGAGCGATGGGCCTGATTTTCTGGTGATGCTGAATTTGTTCATGTTCACCTTTTCTCTGCGCGTAGGTCAACATCATGAAGTCGTCAATTACTCTGGGTGCCCTCGCTTTGGTGGGCTTGGTCTCTGCTGAGGATGTCCTGTACAGCAAGCGATTGAACAAGCGATTCGTCGACGATGATGGACACTATAACATGTGTATGTGATCAATTACCTTCTAAGTGGTTCAATTGACTGATTTACGCAGCATTCTTTCACGTCAACGACGTTCACGCGCATCTCGACGAATTCGCAAAGTCGGGTACTGACTGCGTGGATCCCAAAAAGGGCTGCTTCGGTGGTTACGCGCGCATAAAGCACACGGTCGATGGGCTTCGAAAAGATCACCCTGATAACCTGTGGCTCAATGCAGGTGATGAATTCCAAGGCACGCTGTTCTACTCGTTCTACGGACCGTCCAAGATTGCTGAGAACCTCAACACCTTGAAGTTCGATGCCATGACGCTTGGTAACCATGAGTGGGATGGCGGTGACGAGGAGCTTGGCGAGTTTCTCCAGAACCTGACATTCCCCGTCGTCTCGTGCAATGTCAAGAGTGAATACGAGGGACTTAACAAGACGATCAAGAACTATCAGATCTTCAAGGAGCATGATCTGGCTGTCATCGGCGTCACGACTGACACCACGCCTGGAATCTCGAGTGTCGGAAACAAGACTACCTTCCTTGACCCCATCACTGAAGTGCAAAAGTCTATCTGGGAGATTCGCAATAAGACTGACATCAACCGCATCGTCGCTCTCACCCACATTGGCTACGATGTCGACAAAGAGCTTGCCGCAAAGACAGAGGGCCTGTCCCTCATCATCGGCGGTCACAGCCACACCCTTCTCGGCGACATGGAAAAGGCAGAGGGCGATTATCCCACTATAGTCAAGGACATCAACGGAGACGAAGTCTTTATTGTCACTGCCTACCGATGGGGTGAATATCTCGGCTCCATCGATCTGACCTTTGACAAGGACGGCAAAGCTCTCGAATACCACGGTGCTCCTATCCATCTCACCAACCAGACCGAGATGGACAAGGCTCTAAACAAGACTATCAAATCGTGGCGCGCTCCTTTTGAGAAGTTCGCTGCTGAGGTTGTCGGAAACACAAAGGCTGAACTCGACCAGTCAACTTGCCAACAGGGAGATTGTCTTCTCGGCCAAGTTATGGCTGACGCAATGCTCGAGTACCGTCTTAATCAAAGCCGCAACGACGACGACAAGCCCGCTTTCGCCTTCATCAACGCTGGCGGAGTTCGCGCCACCATCGACGAGGGTGACATCACCCGCGGCGAAGTTCTCACTTCTTTCCCCTTCGGCAACGCAATCGTGGAGCTCACTTTCACTGGCGCTGAGCTCAAGGAAGTTTTCGAAGGTGCAGTAACAGGCGTTAATCAAAAGAACAAGAAGGAAATCACATCGTGGTTCCAGGTCTCAAAGGGTCTTAAGATCGAGTACAACCCCGACAACAAAAACGGCTCCAAGCTCGTCAACGCAACTCTCAACGGTGAAATTTTCGAGGATAAGACGAAGTATCGCGTCGTCACTCTCGATTTCCTTGCGGGAGGCGGTGACAACTTCTTCAGCATCGATGCTAAGAACCTGGCTACTCTCGATTCGCAGGATGAGGTTCTCATTGGGTATCTTGATGCGCATAACCCTCTTGATCCTAAGCTGGAGGAGCGTGTTGTTGAGACGAATGCCACGAGCAGTGAGGATGCTGAACAGGGCGAGGCGAAGGGCAAGGGCGGAAGCGCAGGAGGAGATGGGAATGCGGCTAGTGGTATTCATGCCTCGATCTTGAGCGCTGTGTTCGGTATCGCGATGGTTTTGTTCATGATGTAAATGGTAGAAATGCAATTTGTATATATAGATGACTTATGGTAGACTAATCAATAGTCTTTTGGTAATTTGTTCCACCTGATCAACAGTTGTTTGTTTGACCTAAGTGTCAGTGTTCTTCCAGGTACAATCACATCAACCTCCAATGTTCAAGCCCGCACACGTAGGAACGTCTCATAGTTCATCTGCATCTCATCCCCAGCCCCAGGGACCAAGTGACCCTCCTCCAACCAATCGATCTCCCTCCTCTCAAAACGAGTTTTAAACACCAACAACATAATAAACACAACAGGAACCAAAAGCCACAGTACAAGCAGCCCGGCAAGAATGCCCAGGTATACCGGGACGGCGTATTCAGGATGACCCATGTTCACGACGAGGAACAATATCTTCTAGTATGGGAGTAACGTCATGGTGGGCAGAGCTGGGTTTTTGTGCAAATTGGTGAATGGAGACAAGTCCTTTGTTCGACGGCGGTGGGAGGCCAAGTGTTCGGGTGGGAGTGCACATTGTGCGATGGTCACTGCCATGAACAAGAGACACGGCGTTGTCAAAGAGTAACACTATCCAGAATATGACTTGGGAGGACGAACACTTTATGATGTGACAAGGAGGGCTTTGTCTCTTGCGAACATGTCACCGAGACGAGCGTGAGATTGATCAGGTCAAGCGGTTGGAAAGACAAGAGATGCGAACAATGGACGGTATTAGGCTAGACTGAAACAAATACATAGAAACAGAACAACCTCATCCTGGAATTTGACATTCATTCATTCATGTATCCACCCATCTTAGTAAGTATAGCGGAAATCGGAAGAAGCGCCCTCCTAGAATATTTGTCAGTGATGTTGTCATGTCAGCACGAGGGGGCTTACTTACATCATGGGCCTCCAACACCTTCTCACCCCGATCGGCCTTGGCATTCTGCCTCTTGAAGTCCAAGTCACAGAGACAGACGAGGATGACAGTGACGAGACAGCAGGCGATGCAAGCCCACATACCAGGCTTGTACCCTGTGAGCTTGTCCTGCTCGCGGAACACCAGACTGCCTGCAATACCGCCAAAACCGCCAAAGCCAACGAGAGTAGCGCTGCAGAAAGCTCGCTTCCACTGGCCGCGGACGTTGTTGGCCTGGAAGGACATGACAGTTGGGATGTTGCTGTTGGCACCGGCGGTGACGAGGAAGACACCGAAGTAGCGGACGTTGGCACTCTCGGCCCAGCCCATGATGGGGAGTCCGATGAGGCAGAGGAGCATGTTGAAGAGGATCATGGGGCCTCGGACGTGATACTTGTCGCCGACCCAGGCAGTCGCGA
Source organism: Fusarium acutatum (assembly GCA_012932015.1). Taxonomy (NCBI): domain Eukaryota; kingdom Fungi; phylum Ascomycota; class Sordariomycetes; order Hypocreales; family Nectriaceae; genus Fusarium; species Fusarium acutatum. Next base: position 37,754 of record JAADJF010000080.1, on the reverse strand, counting down.
ACATGACGATACCAGCAAAGGCATAGGGAGGCGCAACGAGACACTGAGCTGCTCCAACGCTGAAACCCATGTTTCCGACGAGGAGGATGGGCAAGGTGTAAGCAAGGGCGTAGCTGATGGTGGTGGTATCGAAGAAGATCATAGCATAGGCCCAAACCTTCCAGTCGGCACCGCCTCGAATGAACTTGCTGAACTGGAAGGGAGGGACCTCAGTGTCGCCACGATCACGGCGGATACGATCGACGACCCATTGGCGCTCACGGCTGCCGAGGAACGACCATGTCTTACGCTTGGAGTCGGGGAAGTCGACTAGGAGCCAGTATCCAGCAATACCGAGGGCGATGGTGAGAGTACCTTCGATGATGAAAATCCAGCGCCAGCCAGTGAGATTCTCTCGACCGTTGAGTTGCATGAGCTATAGTATGTGAGTGAGAGTGAGACATGGATCCGGGGTGAGACGTACACCATAGGCGAGAATACCAGAGAAAGCAGAAGCGACGCAACCAAGAAGATAGAAGACAGAGTATCGCTTTCCAACCTCATCTATGGTCTTTGATTAGTGCTGATTTACTTGAAGCAGTGAAGATACTCACATCGAGTGTACCATGTGCTGAGAAGATAGACACAGCTGGGGAAGAAACCAGCCTCGAAGAAACCAAGAACCGCTCGGAGAGCTGCAAGCTGAGGGAACTTCTTAACGAAACCCATACCAACCATGACAGCACCCCACATCATAGTGATGAGAGCCAGATGAATACGAGGACCGACTTTACGGATGAGGATAGTCGAGGGTGGCTGAAAGATGACGTAGGGAATGAAGAAGACCAAGTTGGCGATGTTCTACCACGATTGTCAGTTAAATTCCTACCCCTAGGATGAAGAGAACAAGACTTACGTATCGGAAGCCAGTGAGCTGCAGCTCAACACTCATGCCCGCAATGTTGGCAGCACTCATATTGGTTCGATCCATAAGCGAAACACAATACATAGCACCAACAGTCACGACGAGTCGACGATCAATTCGTCGAATGATGCTGCGCTGCTCCTCCTGCGTGAAGCCATGGTCGTGATCGATCTCAGAGCTGACCTTGCTAGGAGCCTGATCGAGATGATTGAACTCGGCCTGCTTCTCGACGCCATCGTCACCATTGGTTGTTCGATCCATGGTTGCGTTGCCTTTTGGTCAGAGGTTTGAAAGTGGTGATGAAGTTCAAGTCAAGTTTGAGTGGGAGTCAAAAAAGGAGGAAGAGGGGAAAAGAAGAAGAAGAAGAAGAAGAAGTTCCTGTTACACAGTTTCCAGGAGGAGAAAAAGTGCTGGGCAGTGGCCCCCTTTTGAGAAGGAGAGGAAAAAAGGGTGGATTTGACTGTAGAGAGAATCAGGTTCAGGTTCTGGTTCCACGGAAGATGCAAGCTATTCTCTGCTTGTCTTACCCCGAGTCTTTTTCTCTGTTTCTCGCTGCTCTGTTGTCTCCAGTTTATTTCTGATCATTTCGTCCACGATCATCGCCCTCTTATATATACGCATTTTTCCCCCTTCCCCTCCCCCATTCTATGGGGTCATACATCTCGATATCGAACCAATCCTACCGAACCTCGGGTGGCGGTCAATGCCAAGCAGAAAGTCACATAAAGAGCCCAAACGTTTTTACACACCCCTTGGTCTTGGCCTTAGAAACACCATAAAATCAAAGCTGGTTCGACTCGTTTACGCCAGCTTCCCCCGCAAGATCTACCGTCGCTTGCTCCACCAAGAAATCTGGGGTGTGGACATGGCATGGGAAAGACGACTTTGCGGGGTAGCTAAGGTAGGCTGGGTATTGCGGTATAGCTGCTACGCCCGGAGGATTGCCTGTTTTGGGGCGAGATGCGATGGAGGGCTTGTCATTGAGGGTCCCCCCAGTGCATCATCAGCAGGACAAGAAAGATTGAGAGGGCTTGTCATAGTACGGTCTTGGCTGTTTGTGCGGTAGCCCGCTTTCAGGTCAAGTGTGATTGAGTTTTACAGGCTCCCTTGTCTTTGGGAGAACGGAGAAATTTGGGAATTAAAGGTGTGAGCGATCTTTGGTTGTGGAATTTGATCGTTACACCACCGCCTTGGGTGTTGCATGGGTTTGAGCCTCGAGGCGAGCATTGGCAATGGATCCATTGTTTGCATTATCATGTAGCATTGGCGAGTGACCAACGTAACTCCATCTGGTATACATAAGTACGCTGCCCTACTATTGACAGTATTGCAAGGAAACACAACGAGGTCGGACTATCGCTCTCTCACTTACACCAGCAAGGCTCCCCTTCCTACCGCAAGCCACACCTCCTTTTTTTTTTTTATTAAATCAGATACAGTAAATCGTGTCCTTGTCCATCCATCAAGCCAATCTAATTCCGCCGCCGATACCTAAAACAACACCTTAACTTAATTATTCTCCTCTCGATCGTTCTTTTCCCTTCGAGACACACTCGATTCAACGCTACTCAGTCCTCCCCCGCGTTCTCCCCCACCCCCGCATCGACTCTCACCTCCCGAACCAATAACGGCGCAAAGAGCGACCTTGGATGCCGAGGCTCCTCTCCAATTTCGACTCTAGAGGTCAAGCTTAAGTTCCAAACCTGAATTCCTAGCCTCTCGTTGGGCGCTTCCGCGGCGGCGCTAATTTATGGTTGTTTTGACCTGGACTCATCACTGAGCTGTCACCGTCGAGGGCTTGCAGTAGCTACTAGCAGCCACACAGAGAGACAATATCCCAGGGCTAGCTTGGTTGTTGAAAGCAGTGATTTCTTTTTGTGGCAATTCTTGCGGGTCGTTGGCTTGGCTGTCGGCACGCACCGAAAGATATCCAGTGATATCCTTTCACAGTTCTAGATTCCAGTAGTCAAAATGTGTCATTCAACGCTTTGCCATATACCATACTCTAGCTGAACCATCATCAAGAATGCCGCCATCTCGGACGCTGCCCGAATCCTCTTCCTTACACGCGTCATCTCATCATGTCGTGTCCTTCTCTCTCATGTACCGTTCCAGACCAGACCAGTTTGCGCCTCGGTATCTCATCCACACCGTAAACATTACCAGAAAAGATCAAATCCAAACCAGAACGTCCCGTCCACACCTTCAGTATCCCGTCTTGTACCCTGTTTAATTCATCTCGAAGGATTTGTGCAACCCTCAACGTTCATGCAATCCTCCAATTCACTTTACCTGCGGCGGCCAAGCACCGAGTCCTATAATCTTATTTGCTTGTTCCTGACCAAACCTCGGCTCAGGTTCAACGAAACGCGGATGACACAGTCGAAAAGGACTTCTTGATGTTGTGCCAGATTAACGCAGCGGTACCAACAACCGCAAAGATCTGAAGAATCTCCCAAGGCTTTCGAGTCTTGACCTCGGTCTCGATGTAGTCGATCTTGCTACCAGCCATACGAGGGAAGCGACCGGTCGTCAGGTACTCTTCCATGAGTGCATCCTTCTTATACCACTCCTCACGCAACCAGAGCTCGAAGGCCTTCTGGTCGTGAAGGGGCATATCGCTGATTTTGAAGCGGCGCCAGTGGAAGTTGACCGACTTAGGGGCCCGACCTTGAAAGTAGGTGCTCACTAAACCAAAATATTCCTCACCGAATCCACCTCGGCTAGACGCGTCCGTCAGTCGACAGTTACAATGCTGTGTAACGGGGCTTCAGGTTACAACTTACGGAATTCCCTCATATGCGACCGTGCAGTCATAGACGTAGTCAATGCTTCCCTTGAGCTCATTCAGACAAAAGAACATGCCAGTACTTCGTGGAAGCATAACATGGTCTGGATCCTTGAGGTCGTTTTTGGCAGCCCAGCCAGCCGACTTTCTACGCCCATTATTGGAAAGATTCGTGCCTTCGGGGAACAAAAGCAGCCACATAGGGTCCATATACGACTTTCCACTAGGATCAACCTTGCGCTGCTTGAGTTTGTTGAGACGATAGGCCAGGCGGGGCTGATCCGAGGCCATCTTTCGTGACATGAAGATGAATCCGTAGAAGCGCATTCCCCAACCAATGATAGGGATGTGCTTGAGAGATTCCTTGAGGATGATATAGATATGTCCATGCATGCCAGGGGAATTGGCGTAAGCAATCCACCACAGATATAGCCAGTCAGTATAGATCTGCGCAAGGGTTAGTTTCTATCAACATCGTGAAAAGCAAACTACCGTACTTGATGATTGGCAATCATCACCAAACGCTCAGGGAATTCGAACTGAACTCCCCCGTCGGGTCGCAGCTTGATCTGACCAGCAACCGACTCGTCACCGCTGATTCGGATGGTGGTCGGGCCCCAGATTTGGGTCATGGAAGTTGTTGTAAGACAAAAAGATTGTTTCGTCATAGCCATGTAAGCGTAGTACCAGTCACGATTGACGAAGTACAAGGGAGAGCCGATAAGCTGGGTGAAAAAGATGCTACCGTCATGTTAGTTGCCTGTACCTGACGAGGGGCTCTGTGTTCATACATCAAGCAACATGTGTTGAAGTATAGGGCGAACAAGGAGCCGCGCACAATCTGCATAAGAGTTCCATAGCTTTCTTTTCCCGAGGGATGCTCCTCCTTTGGTTTGGGCTTCTGCTTCTCTGCTAAAGACTTCTCAGCGAGACCAGCAAGTAGCTCTGGCGAAGGGATCACCGTCTCCGGCGGGCCATCGGTTTTGGTGTCAGCCATGGCGGCGTCTCTGCTCGTTTTTTTTGTTGTCTATCAGATGTCGTTATGAATGTCCTTTACGATGTATCACGTCGATCAAATCTGAACAAACGAAGAGGCGCCCTCTGGACTGTTATATCTCGTGTCTGCCTCTGCCTTGTTCACGCCGTTCGAGCTAAGAGAATGCGAGGGGTCGCGTGGCACAGTCTACACAGTTAGAGACAGAAACCTGAACCTCCGACCTCGTGGCATAGAGATAACAATAGTGAAAGATACGGTCTATCGAAGCTCAGGATGAAGATATCTGACGAGGCTGTGAGACATTGTGCATGTGATTCAAGGTCAAAAGTCCAGGCTTAAGCTCAGCTCGAGCTTACCTTGTTACTCTGACGTGCCTGCTTGTGGTTAGCTGTTAGCGCAGGTGACATCAGGCGGATGCGTCGGAGGGCGGAGGTCCTATGACGCCTAAAGACGGTGCACGGTGGTTTACAGATGCCGATCAGATTTGGCCAATGAGAAGCTACGAATATGAGATCACTTGGCATAAAGCTGTTGGATCTGCGTTCTATAGAAGCTATCGCGGGAGAGATAAGACACTTTGACAGGTCATACACAGATTTCAGCTGATCAGGGACTTCTACCCTCAAGCCTTTAGAGTTTGAGTCGATATTCAGGGTCTTGACACTGTGAAATGGTCCCTTGCAGCGAAAATCTTCTCTTTTCGTTCTCAGGTGGAATGTTGGAACAGGAAGGCGGTGAAAATCAGCCCACCTCTAGCTCCTCAGTGAATTCTGCCAAAGCCGTCGCAAAGCCGCCTGGGGCATCACAGTAGCTCCCGTCTTCGGCGTCATCTGTAGGCAAATTTAACCAGCCTCGACTGTTTCTTTTCTTTTCACATGCCATGCCGAATTCCTGGTACCATGTCTAGAAGGTCCCTCTTACGAGGCCTGCCCCTCTTGAGGCCCAATAGTAATCAACTACCAACATGTCGCTTTCTGACTCGGCCATCAACATTTACCCTGGCACCACAAACATGTCGTCTTCTATCCACAACCTCGACCCATCAAACGTCCGAGATTCGCAGCATCGCAGAACTTCCGAATAGAATAAGCCCACGCTATCTCCAAAGCACAAAGCCCGGATCGTCACTATTATCGCTAAACTGGCCCAAACCTCCTCGAAATCTCCTTATCATCCACAAGCTATACTCAGATGCCGTTGTTGAGGCTGTAGTCAAATTCTCGACCTACCTCCATAATGAATATCCAGAAGTCAACCTCGTGTTTGAACCACGCATCGCCCAATCACTAAAAGATCGTCTCGATTTTCCTATTTATGCGTCGGACTCTCGATCCAATATGGCAGACAAGATTGACATCATTGCTACGTTCGGAGGCGATGGTACTGTCCTGCGAGCTGCAAGTCTCTACAAGCTCCATGGTTCTGTTCCTCCAATTCTGTCGTTCAATATGGGGACACTAGGCTTCCTTGGCGAATGGGATTTCAGAGAGTACAAAAAAGCTTGGAGGGAGACGTTTATGAGTGGCAGTGATGTTGCTACCCGTGAGGCCAACTACCCTCGAGGTGATTGGGACAAGATAAGTCCAATGTCATACACAGCATGGGAAAGGCATAAGGGTAAAAGCATGGGAGCCCAACGAGCATCGAAGGTGTTACTCCGTCATCGCATCAAGGCTGATGTGTTTGATCCGTCTGGCAACAATATCAATCATTGGTTGTCAGATACTTTGTCAAGCGAGGCCAAGACGGGGGCGAAGGCCCTAGCGGTGCCTCATGAGCCATCACCATCACTGAGAGCTATCAACGAGATCTCAGTGCATCGGGGTTCTCATCCCCATCTGGCTATTATTGATATCTACCAGAATGGTCACTTTCTCACAGAGACCACTGCTGATGGTATCCTAATCAGCACCCCCACAGGCTCAACGGCATACAGTCTGAGTGCAGGAGGACCAATTGTTCATCCACTTGTCAAGTCGCTCCTCATTACGCCCATCAGTCCTTGCAGTCTAAGTTTCCGGTCCCTGGTGCTCCCACTAGACACCAAAGTCACATTACGAATGAGTCGCAAGAACCGCGGCCGTGAACTTGACCTCAGTATTGATGGCAAGAGGTGTGCCGGAGTGTCGCCAGGGACAGAGATTCGGGTAGAGGGCGAGTTTGTTGGACGAGCTGGGCCCGGGGAGGAGTGGCATGGCGGTGTACCATGTATGATCAGGACTGAGGATGATGATCCTTGGGTGGGTGGCTTGACTGGCCTACTCAAATTCAATCATCCTTTTGGGCGAGAACCTGGTGGGGACGAGTATGCCGATTAGGCAGTTGGTGAGATGTATATGTATATGGATGGATGCATATGGAGACGATTCTATTTGATACCCATACGTTTGGATAATAATGAAGTCATGAGGAGAGCTAGCACTCTTAGGGTGCGATAAGAATTCGAAATGCTTCGACAAAGCAAGGCTAAGGCTACCAATAAGCTTATAGACAACTTTAAGTGAATACCAGAGTAGGGAGGTCACCGACTTGTTGTTGAATGACTTACTCCATGTTCAGTGTTCCGTAACACAGATGCAATTTGGACTCTCTGTTGTTGAGTTGCCTGGGCCGAGCTTTCAACACGAGATAGAGAATAAGATGATGACAGGCTTAGGGCTGAAAATCGCAGCCAATTGCAGTAAGATGGCGCGCAGCAGTAAGCGGCGTTTTCTACAAAACTCCGGGTCGGCCGAGTGATGAAGCCATGGGCGGTCCGCGGGCGTGGATTGCAGCCACTCAGCGTGAGCAACTACCCTTTTCAGAGGCAACAGTGATCCAAGATGGATTCACTGCGCGCTGACAGATGACAGTGCATAAACCGTAGCAGAAGATCTTTGTCGATGGTCCACAACAGCTGACCAGTGGCTCAGATACGTACGTGGCAGAACAATGCATCTCTGTCGTACGGATGTTTAGCGAGGACTCGTTCAAAACAATACGAGTATCTAAGCGCTCTTGTGATCATATTCCATGAAGAAGCATCAGAAAAGAGCCGCCCAGCCGTCTTGGCTCTTGAGATTAGCAACGGCGGTTTGAGCTGGGCGGGTTCCCTTTAATTTCGCCGCCAGGGGTTTTCCTCAAACATTCCGAGTCCTTGTGGATCAGGATATTTTGATGACCCATGATCAGCCAACTCCAGTTGTTTGATGTTCTATTGTAATGTCACCGGGGGTCTTTTGTTCCGCGGATCTCAATACTCAGCCTTTGGTGATCTTCTACTGAGGGCTTGCTATGACAATAGGAGTCTGAGGTGAGGTCATTGTTTGACTCGGCGCGTGGTTGGACTTGTCAAAGTCATGCAGCGGGTGTTCCTGGAACGGTTACAAGGCTTGTTAGTGGCTGGGTGATGCAGGGGATGTTAGCGGGTGGTGGGCAGTAGGTAACTTAAAACAAAGAGGTCGTTCATGTCACATGTATTGAACTCGATACAAGGGCAACGGGAATTATCACACGCGAGTTGACCTTGAAACATGAATATTCAAACAATTCACTTATCACTGATGATCGATCCTCACGATGGATTGATTGTTCGCCACAATCCTTCCTCCGTTCCGCGGAGCATCTCTAAAATAGGAACAGAATACAGCACAGCATCACACAGCCTGTGTCATTGCATCAGACCGATACAGCTCAGAGAGGCGGCGCAGGGCTGGGCAGATTCTTGGCAATGAGGCAGAGGCAGAGGGAGAAGAAGAAGGGCAACGCCTGTAAGAAAATGGTGGCCCTTGGCTAATTGATGACTGAAAGAATGAGAGAGACATACAAGCTTAACTTTTATTCTTAAATATCTAATGCGAACCTAGACCTCTTTTTCTCTTACTCTATTTCAATCAATACCTTACCTTGCCCTGGCTGAACGCAAAAGCACGGATCAAAAACCGTTGACGATACGGAACCGATACTGACTGCCAATTAAACTGACCACCCCACACTGAATCCTTTCCTTTCTTCTACATACCCTTTTTATTATACCCATCACAACCTCGACCTCGTGTTTCTTTTTTTTTTCTTTATTCCCTTGTTTTCTCTTCATTTCTTCTTTTCCGGGGCCAGTTTCTTCTTATTTGCATATTGACTCTTTGGCATTTATTCATCTTGGACCACCCTTTCTTCGATCCGATCACCAATTCATCGACACAACACAGCAACAACTCGAATTGTTCGCTTCCATTCCTTCCGAGGCTGTGAATAGCTTCCGTCTTCTTATCGCTCATTTATCCGCCCGAGGCCGTTGCCATGGCCATTTCTTCGGGCCTCGCCCTTTTGCTGGCTGCTAGCGCCGCATTGAGTCCCGTCGCTGCTGCGCCTTCGAGTAAGTCGACACTCTTTGGCGACCGCGCATGTCGTCGAGCGCATGGAAGCTGGTGTGGCGCGGTCGCAAGCATTTTCTTACCCCAGATCTTGGGATCGCGGATCGGAGCTAACGTGCTCCAATCGCAGTCGACGACGCTTTCGTCGCCATCTCCAATTCAGATTTCTCTCCCCGATCAGTATCAAAACGAGGCACGCCTCAAGCCCCCGATGGCTACGTACCCTCCAAAGTCGATTGCCCAAGTACACGACCGACGATCCGAAATGGCTCTTCCATCTCGAGCATGGAGCGCGACTGGATCCCCAAGCGTCGCAACGAAACCATCTCCCCTATCCGAACCCTTTTGAAGCGTCTAGCGATTCCCGGTTTCGACAGCGAGGAGTATCTCAAGGATGCTGAGACAGATCCTACTGCGCTTCCAAATATTGGTATTGCTATCTCTGGAGGTGGCTACCGTGCTATGCTTTGCGGTGCTGGTGCGCTGGCAGCTTGGGATATTCGTTCCGCTGGAAGCGACAAGGATGGAAATCTTGGTGGTCTTCTACAAAGTGCGACATATCTTTCAGGTCTCTCCGGTGGTGGGTGGCTCGTGGGCAGTTTGATGATGAACAACTTTACATCTGTCCAGGAAAGCGTGAACTATCCCGGAATCTGGCAGTTGGAGAATTCAATCCTCGAGGGCCCTGAGAATTACTCTCTTCTCCAGTACTACAATACGATTTTCGATGCCGTCTCCGATAAGAAGGATGCTGGTTATGAACGATCTCTTACGGATTACTGGGGCCGCATGCTGTCGTACCAACTTATTAATGCTACGGATGGTGGTCCTGCATATACATGGTCTTCCATTGCAGACGATCCTGACTTTTCTGAGGGCAAGGCTCCTATGCCCATCATCATTGCGGATGGTCGTGCGCCAAACGAGACCATTATCAGTCTCAACGCGACCAACTTCGAATTCACCCCCTGGGAGCTTGGTTCTTACGACCCCGTTCTTCAGGGCTTTGTTCCTCTCAAGTACGTCGGTTCTGAGTTCGATAACGGCAAGCTGCCCAAGGACAAGTCTTGTATTGCTGGTTTTGACAACGCCGGTTTCGTCATGGGAACTTCTAGCAGTCTTTTCAACCAGATAGTTCTGTATCTCAACGAAGACGACAACAACTACGTTCCTGATGGTGTTCCGGATATTGCCGTTGAGGCTGTGACCTCTGTGCTCAAAGCTATTGGCTCTGACAACAACGACATTGCTGACTGGACTCCTAACCCCTTTAAGGGCTGGAACGATGAGCATAATCTGAGCGCCGATTCTGAGCGACTCACCCTCGTCGATGGTGGTGAAGACCTCCAGAACATCCCTTACTATCCTCACATCCGAAAAGACCGTGAGGTCGATGTCGTCTTCTCCTTCGACTCTTCCGCCGACACTGACTACGGCTGGCCCAATGGCGCATCTCCCATCGCCACCTACGAGCGCTCTCTCACCAACATCTCAGAGGGTTCATCATTCCCCTCTGTCCCCGGCAAGAACACATTCCTCAACCTGGGCCTCAACACCCGCCCAACCTTCTTCGGCTGCAACGCAACCAACATGACGGACCCCTCACCCCTCATCGTCTACATCCCCAACTACCCCTACGTCTACTCCTCCAACATCTCCACCTTCCAAATGAGCATCAACACCTCCGAGCTCTCCGCCATCATCGAGAACGGCTACGCCGTGGCCACCATGCTTAATGGCACGCGCGACAAGGACTGGCCCGTCTGCGTTGGCTGCGCGATGCTCTCTCGCAGCTTCGACCGCACAAACACCACTGTTCCTGATAAGTGTCAGGAATGCTTCACGAATTACTGCTGGAACGGAACTCTTGATGAACGAGAGCCCAGCGAGTATAACCCTACTTTCATCGGCGAGCAGATCGAGGTGGAGAGCTCAGCGTCAAAGGCCAGCAACGCTTTTATCACCATTGCAGCTATTGCAGGATTTATGCTCGCCATTTAAAAAATGAATGAACAGTAGAGGAAAAGATTATATATATTTTTGCTTATAGGGGTAATGCATTGGAGTTTTGTTCTATCTGAAGCGCCGTGATCTTGATGACATGGATTCATGAGGAAGTTTATATAGGGGTTTGATAGATGATGAGTTGGAGACTCGTCTTATTATTTACTCGAAATTCTCCACATTAGCACGATCTTGTGAAGTTTATCGCGAAGTTTAGCATCTGGTATGCGGCTTACCAGGCTTGCAATTCGTAGCAACATGAGGACCTTCTCGAATGGACCTCGCTCGTCTACTGAAGCTCATTGAGGACCATCAGCAACGTCGGTCCATATAGCCTACGCACGAGCTGCATACTTGTTGTCTGCTCCTGAGGCAATATTAGCTAGCAGATAACCATTTCGCTCTTGATCGGGTCAGGCTTTTCCGTGCAGATACATTCTCACGACACTTCTCACGATGGTGCAAGCTCAAAGGCAGTGGTTCTTCCAATCCATAACTTTTCCTTCATTAAATCATTACATATCCCTAAAGACTCTAAGCAAAAGTGACATCCTTGCCTGTCTTGGCACTCTCAAAAACACCCTCAATAATCTGCAAAACATCCCGCGCCTCAGAGGCCTTTACAGGAACATCCTCCTCCTTTCCACTCTCAACGGCCTTACCAAGCTGAGCATAGAAAGCCTTGTAGGTAGGTGTCTCAATAGACGAAATGGTCTGCTCCTTGGCCTTCTCTTTGTCATCAACGACAACCAACTTATACCGAGCTGGGTCCTCCTTTCCAAAGTCCACATCAGTAGCCTTCGCACCAGCCTTGAGCGCATCTTCTTGCGTGTCGAGACCGAGCTTGCGGAAACTTCCCTTTGTGCCGCGGACCCAGAAGCGAGGCTGCTCGAGTTCGGCGCTGAGAACGCTGATGCGGATGTTGACGAGGAGACCGTCGGGGTAGGTCAACTCTGCTGAGACACCGTCTGGGTTTTCAAAGTCGAACCTTCCTTCGCGCTGAGAGAGGAGACGGCCGTGGACGGATTGAGGCTTGCCGAAGAGAACGTAGGCTTGATCGATGAGATGAGTTCCCAGGTCGTAGAGAGCGCTGCCGCCTTGAGAAAGGGGGAGGTCCAACTTCCAGTTCTTTGAGGGCACAAGACGATAACGATCAAAATGATTATCGAACTGAATAATACGACCAAGAGTTCCCTCAGAAATGATCTTCTTGAGTGTAACAAAGTCAGCATCCCATCGTCTGTTCTGATAAACAATAAGGAGCTTTCCATTCTTCTTGGCAATCTCAATAAGCTTATCAGCCTCAGCAGAAGTAGGAACAAAAGGCTTCTCAGTCAAGACATGCTTTCCGGCCTCGAGGGCAGCCTTTGTGAGCTCAAAGTGGTTGTTGGGGGGGGTGCTGATGACTACAAGATCGACTGCAGAGTCGGCGAAGAGATCCTTGTAGTCTGTGTAGTGCTTGATATCAGGGTAGTCAGCGGGCGCTGAGTTGCCCTCTTTGGGGGAACGCTGAACGATTGCGTGGAGCTTGAACTGGGGAGTTTGAGTGAGGAAGGGGATGTGGAAGATCTTGGCGGACATGCTATTGTTGTCAGCTGATGATATCACGAAGAGGTTGAGGGAACTTACCCATAGCCCACGACACCAACGTTGAATGTCTTTCCGCTCATATTGACTGACTATATTTAACTTGACGTTTTATTTCTGAAGAATAATTCTCACAGCGGATGGTCTTGACTTTTATAAGTTATGAGGTAAAGTTCTCACCATTTCTCCAAGAGCCTCCACAAGATGGAATTCCGTCATGGGTGCGGAGTCGTTCCCCACGGATGCTTCGCCATTCTTGGAGACTCCGGACGAGCTGAGCGCCACGATTGGTAGAATACAGTGGATTTGGCCGAGAAAGTCGGAGATGTAGTGAAGGTCCAAGCGAGGAAGTGCTGTTTTCTTAGTCATTTGCTCAACGTTTTATATTCATTAGCAGCTATTCACAGGATGAGAATATTTGTAATCGGAAATGGCGATATGAGTCTACTTTTGTTTGAAGAGATTTTGGCATGTTGCGGAGCGTCCGTTTTGGGTAGTCTTCGAGCATGATGAGCTGGTCGGTCCGAACACGGTCTATCGGCATCTTATCATGATAAGAACGGACACTGATAAAGCGGTTGAAATGGACGCCGAAGATTACGGGCCCGTTTCTCCTGGTATGGCTCCGTACCGGACTCGACATTTCTGCGTCTCGCGTCCCGATGTGGGTCTCCGGACAACGCTTCAAAGTCCGGGCAACAACCGAACCGCGAAGTCCAAAAACATCAAATTATAAAAAGTCATGATAAATTATATAGAATAGAATAACATCGAGAGATTCAATTTAACAGTAAGACAACAATGGCACTCAACAAAGTCTCACAATTCACCATCTTTCGTGGCCCTGGAAAGCCAACCGCATTTCCATGGTCCCCCTTCGTCATCAAACTCGAAGCTCGTCTTCGCTTCGCCGACGTGTCCTACAGGGTAGCCGAAGGATCACCGAAAACTGCACCCCGAGGGAAAATCCCATACATTGAAGCTGAAGGCGAGACTTTGAGCGATTCAACGTTTATTATCAAACGTTTTATCGACGATGGTCTTGTTCCTGATCTTAATGCGAGCTTGACGCCTGTTCAGAGAGCACAAGATCTTGCGTTTAGAGCTCTTTTGGAAGAAAAGGCTTACTTTTACGGTACGCGCGAGAAATGGTGCGATAATTATTATACCATGCGCTCCAACATCTTTGCTTCTATGCCGTGGCTTCTACAGGTCGTTATAGGATATTTGGCTGCTCGTGCAAATGCAAGAACTGCGTATGGACAAGGAACCGGCCGTTTGACAGACGAAGAAGTTACAGAGTTGAGAGAGGAAGTTTGGGAGAGCGTTGAAGCTTTACTTGCGGAGGCGAGGATGCGGAAGAAGGGCGATGAACTATTTTGGGCTCTTGGTGGTGATGAGCCTACGGAAGTTGATGCGACGATCTTTGGGTTTATTGCTTCGTCGTTGATTTGTGAAGCGTGAGTTACTCTGTTGATGGGATTGGGGTTATGCTAATAGTGGTTTTAGAGCCCCGACTTCAGCGGCTATTATGAGGAAGCATTCGAGTTTGATGGAGTATGCGGGGAGGATTCATGAGAGGTATTTTCCTGATTATGAACGATGGGAGTAACATGGCGTTGTGGGCACCGTGAGAGTTGAAGAGCTGGAGGTATAGAACTTAGATCCCTTGGTGTATAGCATTAGCAAGCAAGACTGTCGGTTACCATAGATAGATCTCAACTAGATTCATCCTCAAGCATCAGGGTGCATGCCAACAATTCTCATCATGAGTTCCTGCATGAAAATCTCCAAACACTTGTAAATCATCTCCAACACCGTCAGCCAAGTTGCTCCAATCCTACCTTGCGTCACAGCATGTTTCATCCCCATATTCTCAAGGCTCCTCCAAAACTCGACGTCAGATTATCTTTTCCATGAAACTGCAGCTTGGAAAGGTTCAAATGACGTTGTCCAAGTTTTTGAGCTCTTTTTTCCCTTCCCCGCCAAGATGCAGGGGTTCGAGGGTGATTGGTGGTAAATACCCTCTAGCGAATCAAGCAAGACGGGAACTCCCCGTGCATGTTGGTGATGATAACTCTCAGGAACAAAGTCAACTTCAGCGCGAGAGAGGCAACTTCATATGCTTCAATTGATCTTCAGCCTCGGTACTCCGTATATGTACAATAATCCTTTGAAACTCTAACTTATAGCTCAGCCTTCTCCTTACATTTATTAACGGAGATTCGCCGTGTCTCAAAACATTCACCAACCAAGGCAGATCTACCAACCAACACGACAGTGGACATGCAAACCCGAGCTGAGATGGTTGCATACAGCTACCTATTTTAATCACTGCAAAATCAAAAAACCTCGTCTGCCCCTGGAAACTACGCCGCACGACGGCTTCACTGAGGGTGTGGTGTCGGTCGTCACCGTCGTCTCACGGTGCAGGAGGTGGGCATATAGTTGACGATGCATAAGTGGCATTAATGAAGATTCAGATCTCTTTTGCAACCTGCATTTATGTATGTGAATTTAATAATTCAGCTCAGCTCATGTTTTAATCAGATCTTGAAATCTCATGATGTTTTAATGGGAAGATGCTACCGCGACGGTTCGTCTTTCATGCATGTTCGCCAAGTCGGCAGCGGCGGATATTGTCCACAATTATAGCGATCAGACCATTTCGATTCCCTTCCCGCCTAAGAAAGATCCCGCTAAACAACAACCTCTCTTCTCCAGATTCTCTGCTCAGCTCCCAGCAACACTCCCTACCTACCAACATAATTTAGTTACTGTGCTGTAGAGCCTGCTAGAAAACTCGGACACTTCCGTTGTCTCGCATGTGAGCCTCGGCGTGGCGGTCCAAAAGAGCGGTTAATTCGAGCGCATTTGTCCAGTGTAGGAAGGCAGTTGGTCAAGATCCCTGCAAGCCTGACAGGGTCCCCTTTTATTCCCGGCTACAGGGGGGTGCTAGTGAGTGTGGGTGTGATTTAGTGGGTGTAGAATGTGAGATGCGGGGGAGTTTTGGGACACCGTGCACTGGAGATCGAGTTCTGATGAGTAAAAGAGAGGAAGAGAAATCAGGCATTGACTTTGTGAGAGTTGGTCAAAGGGAAAGGGACTAGCGGTCAATTTGTTGTCTAGTAGTAGACCATAGCATGCAAAAGCCTTGGAGTTAAATAGTACTGTAGAACTATAGTGGTCAATTGACCTACCATCAACTCAACTCAACTCTAATCACAGCTGTCAACCCATTAGCATCTTTTGTTCCTGCATCATTGGCGTCCCTGCCTTGCAATGAATGGTTGGTTGCCTCATCATCAAACCTGTTTTCTTTGCCTCTCTTTTCCCTATTCTCATTTAGTTCCTCCTCTTCCTCCTCCTCTTCGGCTTTGCCGCTCAAGTCGGGCCTAGTTCCCAAGCTCCCCCATCAACCGGCCCTCGGATTAGTAGTACCCTTGTAGTCCAGCATGTGACTTGGCCAAGTCAAGTCCCCGTTGAAGGATTTCTCCTAATGGCGTCAACTGTTACAGCACATATTTTCTCTTCTCCATTGAAGCTTTGTTTTACCCCGGAGATCGTAATAACAAATCTCAAGGAGAAAAAAAAAGGGGGAGCATTGTCCAATATCCGGGGGTGGATCGAAATCTCCAGCTTTTCTCTGCTGGTTTGACGAACTAGACAGTTCGTGCCATGTTCTTTTTCGAGGTCAATCTCCGAAAAGTTGATTCTCAGAGTCACAGAAGAACCGAGAAGTTCACATGCCCTAGCGCTAGACCCATCTCCGCATCTCGCCCCCGGACTTTGGCATCACCCCTCGTCGATCTACTCGGCCGTGTGTATCGAATCCGGAAGCCCGCCCCGCTCTCACAACGACATAACAAAAGCTCTTACACGCCCTGAGTTGGTTAGTTACCACAGCAAGAATAGAAACCCACACTCCCCTGGTAAGAGTTCCCTGTCCTTCTTTCAACCTCCCATTCGTCCACTTCCAGCTTCCGGCTCGTCGCAGCGTATCCCGACCCCCCTCCCCCGAGTCCACTCACACTAGACTCCAGAAAAGGACGAGGATCAGAATCAAGAACAAGAAGTTGACCTGCAAGTCTGCAGGAAAAGAGGCTGGTCTTCCCTGTAATGGTTAACGGGCAACGGCACCGTCACGCCCTAACCAAGTCGAGGCGACTTGTTGATTGAGATTCCCTTTCCAACCTTCACATACATAAAGCCTCTTCTCATCCATCTCTCAAGCTTCCCTTCTTTCTTTTCCTCCTCATCCACTCGCTTCCATTGGACCAATTCAGCATCAGCTTCAGCCTTGCCTCTCTACACTCGTTGTGTCTTCATCGCATATCAACAAGTTTATCAACTTTAAAGACAACCCAAGAACAACCTTCAAGATGAAGTACTCTTTCGCTATTGCTGCCCTCGCCACCGCCGTCTCGGCTCAGTCTCTCAGCGACGTCCCCAAGTGCGCTATTCCTTGCCTTGACGACGCCATCAAGAGCGAGACCAAGTGTGAGACCACCGATCTCACCTGTGTCTGCAAGAGCTTCGACGATGTCCGAAGCGCCGCTACCGGTTGTGTGATCAGCAAGTGTGGTTCCGACGTTGCCATCAGTAAGTTTCTACTCACAAATACATGACAAGACATTGATATGCTGACTCACATCAGACGAGGTTCTCCCTGCTACTGAGAAGCTCTGCTCCGGCGGCAGCGGCTCCGGCTCCGCCGAGGAGTCCTCCAAGGCCGACACCACCAAGGTCGAGACCTCCACCAAGGTTGTCGTCACCACCAGCGCCGTCGAGACCACTGCTGTTGAGACCACCGCCGTCGAAACCACCTCTGTCCCTCCTGTCGTTGAGAGCAAGACCACCGCTGTTCCCCCCGTCATCGAGACTCCCACCACCAAGTCCGAGGCTGCCGGCGGTGCCACCAGCACTCCCGCTCCCTCAGGTGTCGGCGAGAACAGCGCTGCTGGCCTCAAGGGTCTCGGCGCCATGGCCATGGCTGCCCTCATGGCCCTTGCTCTGTAAATGGAGTCAATTATGAGCGCCAATCCCTCATCGTGAAAAAACTACTCAGTTTTGCACGTGAGGTGACAGGCATTGTTACGAGCTGAAAGGAAAGTGATGAGGAGGAATGGAATATGTGTACATGGGAATTGGATTCGGATTTGTGATTGAAATCACGGATTAATAATTAATGGTCTTGAACCACCAGAATATAGCAAATATACCAGTGACACTTGTCTCATTTCTCTGCCCTCAATTGATCGTGAATTGCAAACCGTGAATCGAAAGCTATGAATCAATCAAACTGAGACAGTCAGAATCAGACCACCAAAATCGTGATCAAAATCCTCATCATCCGAGTAAACACTTACCTTCTAGAAGTAGACCAAGCAAAACATGACTAGTCATCTCCAAGGAAAAAAGTGGTCGACGTCTGTCGCCGTTTCTGGCACAACCGGCGCCCGAAAACCTTACGCGGCCTCATGCGGGGAGTGCAGCGAGCGATGTCACGCCGTAAATCGACAAGGCCGACCATTTTATTATGTGGCTGATGATATAGTTTCGATCGAGATCCAATGGAAATCATTTCTATTATGCATAAGATCGTGGCAAACTTGTCTAGTCTTTTGGGAGTCAGCTTCGTGATGTTCAGTTATGGGCCAATGCTCACTGTACACGTCTATTGTTGTTTGTCAAAGGGCCCTTGAACAAAGGACTGGGCCTCGTATTCTTGACCCAAGTTTGTTTCACCTCGTTTCACTTCTTGGCTGCTTCGATCTCTTCGACCCAACCGCAGACTCTCCTTGCAACTTCTAAGCTTGCATCTGAACTTGTTAGCAACCGCCACAAACGTTTTAATTGTCAACTTACCCTCTCTCGTGCAAAACGCATGAGGAATATCCCCCTCATCCTGCACAATCCTCGCTTTATCTCCTCTCTTTTCCACGATGCCGTTCCTCTCGTCATCGTGAATCCAGTGATCTTTCTTGGCATAGAACAAAAAGAACTTTGGTACTCCATTCTCCTCTCCAGTCGTCTCCCATAGATCATCGTTCCACTTCTCTTCGGTTATCATCTCCAGCTCCGTCAATCCCAGATGAACAGCCTGCAATACGCCATCTCTGCTCTTCAACCATCGTGCAGTGATATCTGCGCTCGCAGGTGTAAAGCCCAAAAGGCGTTGAACTATCCATGTCACGCTTGCGACACTCAGAACGCCAAGAAGAAGACGTGCGAGTAAACAAGCTGCAGTGTCGAGAAAGGGAATGAATCGACGCAATAACTCGAACTGTACACCATTAGATGACCGAGCGAGGTGCGTAAGCGTCGGGCATATCAGAAATCCATGTCGGAGCTTCAAATGCGGCGCTCGCTCCGGATTCTTCATATGGCGATGGAAGATCTCAACAGTGATGAATGACCCAACAGAATGGCCCATGAGAATCACAAAGTCGTACCCTTTTCCTTTGGCCGCGACGATATCGTACATGCCCTCAATCTGCCCCTCCAAATCCCAAGGTTTGTTTTTTGAACTGAAAGGCTCGTGATCATCGTCGCTGAAGCCGAGCAGGTTGGTGCCGTAGATATCATAAGCAGTATCCGTTTCTATCTTGTCCAAAAGGCCGCGCACATGACTGAGGAAGTCGGTGTAGTACTCGATGAGGCCTGGGTTGCCGCAGATGTAGTGAATGAGAGCTTTCTGCTGAGCCCCTCCAGAGCGCTCTGAGGGCAGCCATATTTGAGGTGCCATTGTATGTTGTTGAGTTTGGTGAGTGTTGAAATGAAGCTGTGATAATAAAGATAAGGGATGACGAAATCCATTAGCGGAGTTTTCGACCAACCCGAGCTACCCGGTACCTAGATAACGAATATTTATGTACAGCGTTGGATTGACTGGTGTTCAATTCCTCGTACATTTATATCTTGAGATGACTTCTGGCTTAATTAACTGGCCCAAGTCCGGTGTCAAATAATGTTTACCACGGCATTGCCATGCCAAATCTCACGCGGACACCTTCAGACCATTAAGCATATTCGACAGTCATATTCGTTACGGCACTCAGGTTACTCAATCATTAAACAATAGGCCAAACCAAACCAAACCAATGCACCAAATCAGCCCCAAACTCCAACCCATCCATGGCTAGCACTATGACATGAAACCGTACTCAGGAGTCACTCTAGAAATGCTTCAGCCAAATCTTGCAGGTTCCGGTCATGCTCATGTACTATCTATCCTTCTCAGACTTTATGAGTCTTGCGAACTTCTACCAGTCCAACATTCTTCTTGGTGACTGCTGCCCAGGTCGGCATATACTTCAGAAGTTCGTCAAGAGCAGGGATCGTCCCAGGTGTGTTGGCATCACTGTAAGCACAACTGACAGTGACTTCGAGACGGTCAGCTGTTTGTTCCGCTGACCGCACTCTTAATTCGTGGTCTTCTTGTGACTCGATTTCCTTCCGATCCGAGTCCTCTGGCGCAGAAAGGGCATTTCGCTCATTCAGATACAAGTTCAATGTCCAGGGCCGATCTCGCTCGCGGCGCCAGAGCTGGACGCTGCTAAAACCCTCTGATGGGAACTTTCCAAAACGAGGATCTCGTGGGCTTGCACCATCCACGGCGAATCCATAGATGGGTCGTGATGTGCGAACATAGCAAAGCCTTGAGTCAATGGCATCAATTCGAAGTCGTGCTTTGCTTCCATCGCTGCCATATATCGTCTCAACTGAGATCAAATCATCAGGAGTCTTATTCCTGTATAGTCTGGGTGTCAACGACGAGGCATCGTACTGGCAATCTGACAGATCACGTCCAACAGCTGGCTGACACTTGATCTCCTGACCCAAAGTGCTCGGCAGGGTGCTGATGACAGATCGCGCGTACTCCTCGAGTCCTACGATGGATACTGTGTTGGTACCGTTATCCAAGTCGATGACCTGTTGGAAGTAAAACTTGAAACGGTTACTATCGGAAAACGGGAATGCGACAAGGTTGTAGATGAAGGTCCCGGCAAAAACACAGAAGAGGAACAGGGGAATATGGTGAGTGACACGGTGGATGAAAGGCGTAAGTGGGAGCAACAAGAAAATGCTCAAAATGCCCAATGACAGGACGGGAACAAGGAGGCTACCCCCGTCAGTACCTGTCATCTGGGTAGCAGACATAACAACCAGGCCAATGTTTCCAAACAGGATCACCGGTACGGGAGCCAAAAAGAGGAACTGGAGAATCCAAGTCCACGTAGGGAGGCGCCCAGACCAACTCTGCTCATGCTCAAAAGGCTGGTATCGTCGCATACTAGGCGGAGACGGCGAGTTTTCAGCAACCGAACGGCGATATGTGTTGGCAAACGAGGTCGGGGCATTGGAGCCATATCCTGATTCACCGGCTCTAAGCGGCGTAGTCTCGGTAGCATCCTCAGATCTATCCTCGTCACCATCCGCCTCAGCATGAGCAGGTTCACTCTCTGTCTGCGGTCTCGATTCATGCTCATTATCACGGCTAGAAACATCACGCGCCTGATGGGCGTCGTGTAGCTGCATGGCAAAGTCGTGTTTTCCAAGCAATGCGAACTGCTCCAAAAGAGAAATGAACAGGGCGAGGAAAATGGCCGATTGGAAGAAAACGGTTGCGTAAAGGGCACCAATATGCATGCGGTCTTCTGCCACAGCACATACGACTTGTACACCCCAGCCAAGGGCAAAGAGCCACATCAAAACGAAGCCTCGATGAAGTGCACTGGGGCGAACAAAACTGGCTCCACGCATGATGAGCCAAAACGAGAAGTAAAAGATGGAAAGAGTCATAGACCACCTGGGACATATTAGTTTCTGATATACCAACAGAGAAAGCCACTTACACAGCGTATCCGCTGCTGTAAATAATCAGCGGATTGAACTTAGCAATCAGAAGAGTAGATGCAATAGTTAGTGCTCCAGCAAAAGCGAGGGCAAATGGAAAGCGGAAGAACCCCTTCCAACCACCCAACACGACTGGATCATCGTTAATGTCGTGATGCATCTTGATATCTCGTGCAAAGAAGTAGTATTTGTCCTTGCGAGCCAGGATGTACGTAAAGGCAATCAGGATTAGTGGCGTGGCGACGAGAAGCGTTAGAGACCATGCAAAGAGTCCTCTAAGCGCGAACACGGCCCACGCAGCACCAAAGATGTCGAACCAGACACCCTCGGCTTGCTTGCCATTCTGAGCAAGATCAGAGTTACCATCGGAACGGTCACCATTGAAGATGGTACCGGTCGTCTTCGACAGGTGCTCAGTCGACGCGAGAGCAGCTGAGAGCATGTGCCAAATGCTGTTAACAGATGTGTGCCGTGTATCGTCCTGGTTGGTGTGGTACCGAGCGCGAGGCTCATAGAAAGCAATGTCAAGTCCTCTTTGTCCATAGGCATCTGCAAAGATCTCGTAATCGGTTGCGCTCTTGATCACACCTCTCTCGAAAGCATTGGCAGCAACAACGGATCCCAGCGGATGAGGGCTCTTGGAGTAGGCCTTTGCAGCCTGCAAATCAGTGGTACGGAAAAGCAGCGCACGGCCTCCAGCTCCAGCGCCTTCAAGGTTGACGAATGTGTGGCAGAATAGCAACAAGGGACTGTAGCCGAAGGCTCTGGCACCGAGAAGCCCATCCTCTTCGGCGTTGTTGAAGAGCAGAACGATGCCGTTCTTGGGTTGACGTCCTTTGAGGGTAAAGTAGCTTAAGAGCTGGAGCATCGACACGCAGGACATACCATCGTCGGTGGCACCATACCCGGTGGAAACGCTGAAATATTGTCAGTCGAAGAAACGCAACGTCTTGTCAATCACTTACGAATCAAAGTGGCAGTTGACGAGAACACCGCCCTGGCCACGGAACTTCTTGTACTTGGATTCGTCACGCCACCATTCACCCTCGGGATCGTTTTTGCCGTGGATGTAGACATAGTAGTTGTTGCCCTCAAAGTACTGTCCCAACCATGTTCCCTTGGAAATGTTAGAGCCCATGCGCCGAGCAGTGTTGTAAGTCCAGGAAACGTTAGAAGTTCTGTCATCGAAGAGCGTTGCTCCACGAGGCTTGTCTTGAACTGATACAAGCGAATCTTGGTTCTCCAGAGAAGATGTTCTACTCATGTTAACGATGTGCGTTTGAGAGCGCGACGAAGACTAACCTTGAGTGCCAAACTACACCACCAATCGTCTCGGTGGTATACGACATATCATTGCGATCGAGAATCTCCTTGGTGCGGTTAATGATGAACTCGCGTACTCGGTCATTTTCGTGACTGTTGTAGGGATGATAGGCGCGAGTAATGGTTTGTAGATCGAGCCATGCCTCGGTCAAGTTGAGACCCTGATACAGCGACCGATCAGCCGGAGCTGAAGGAACAGTCTCGTGAACCCAGATGAGAGGAATAAAAAGAGCGAGATATATAACAGTCGTCCAGAACGACACAGGCCCTGGCCGGAAGGCAAGAGGATTCTTAGCCCTCATGATGAGATGATGATTTGGTTTGAATTGGAGCTGAGGTAATCCTAGGTGACGCGCCCACGTCAGTGCGTCGCGGAGTGGAAAAAAGGTCTCAGTTAGGTGAAAAGTATACGACGATTAAAGTTGTAGGATCATGCTCAGGTCTCGAATCAGCGCGTAGAAGTGCAGTGGCTGATAATCACGAAGAAAAGAGCCAAGAAGATGGAAGATAAGACAAGGCAGTTGAGGGAGAGAGTACGAGACGGAAGAGTCAGATGACCCTCGTCATGAGAATGAAACAAAGAAGGCACTGCACAAGACACCCCAAGAACGCGACTTCCTCAGCGCGTCGCAGTCACCTCACTCGAGTGCACCAAAAAAAAAAAAAAAAAACACGAAAATATCGTCGGGTACCAAAACGAGATGAAGTTTGTAGAACTTGATGAGCCAAGATGAGGCGAGGCAACTGTTGCTGATTGCGTTGCTTCCATTCTCTTGTCACATGGCCCAAGCTCCCTGTTCCGGCAGGTAAAAAGATACGTACAATGACGCCAGAACCACTGCAATGCGGGGTCTACGCATGTATGAGCTGCATTAAATGAGTTTACGTGCATAAACAGGTATCAGGGAGCAAGAAAACATCGGACCTTGATATGTGATGTCAAAATACCCAGCAATATATATCCCAAGCTTATACCAAGTTACCAGAGTCTTTTTGTCATTTAGGATCAAGGTCCTGAGTTTTCTTTCCTCCCCTGGACGGGGCATTTCACAATTGAGACATTCTTCAACAAGATCACAGCGACAGGAAAACCAGATCATAACTAAAACGACTCAATTATCAAGTACAAGTTGCCTACGCGATTAGTTCCTTGCTTTTAGTGAAATATCTTGAAAAACACAAGCTGAACATCAAAGCTCGTTGATATAAAGTAATGAAACGCAGTCTCATATTGCAGTCAGTGGTTAGTTCGCTGCCACGTTAGAAACGATCGCTTATCCTCCGTTGTCGATGTCCGGTTATATAACGATTCTTAAACTATAGTTGAGGTTTAAAGCTGTGTCAGAGTGCCTCTCAGAATCAAACAGCCTCGTTAGTCTGCTCATTTAAGCACCGGGAGGTGGGGGAGGCGGAGGCTGATCACTGGGAGGTGGCGGCGGGGCATCTCCAGAAGGCGGAGGAGGAGGTGCAGCGCCGGCGTACTGCTGAATAAAGGCGTTAATGTCT
Source organism: Fusarium acutatum (assembly GCA_012932015.1). NCBI lineage: Eukaryota > Fungi > Ascomycota > Sordariomycetes > Hypocreales > Nectriaceae > Fusarium > Fusarium acutatum. The sequence goes on along the minus strand of JAADJF010000080.1, from coordinate 13,434 downwards.
CCCAGGCCTGGGGGAGCACCAGGAGGAGGAGGAGGCGCACTGCCAGGAGCACCAAGACCAGGAGGAGCTCCCATTCCGGGAGCAGCACCGTAGGCACCGTAGCCAGGATAACCAGCATACCCACCCTGAGTTCCAGGAGCCTGCTGTGCCCAGGGAGCAGCGGCACCTGAAGCACCTGCGTAAGCCTGTCCGTAGTAGCTGTCGCCAGCGTTACCGCCTTGATGATCATCGTTGCGACCACCACGATCTCTAGCCCAGGGAGCTGCCGATCCACCTTCGTTAGAATCCTGGTTGCGGCTGCGCCATGGTGCAGGTCCACCAGTAGGGCCTCGCTGCCAAGGCTTCGCGTCTCCGTTGTTCTGAGCGCCAGGGCCGGCCTCGATACGCGCAGGAGCTCCAGAAGATCCTCCACCAAGCTCTTGCATGAGTTGCTAATGTGTGTTAGTCTTGAATAAGTCGGAGAGAGAGCGGATTCCTTACCTCGTATTCACGGTCAACATCATCTCCGCCACCGATACGACCAGCAGGGCGAGCACCAGCATCATTCTGGCGCCAGCTAGCACCACGCTGTCGGTCGGGACAATCGCGAGCCATATGACCAGCGTTGCCACAGACGCGACAGATGATGCTTGCAGTGAAGTTTTGCTTCTCAGGGCAGTCGTACTTGCGATGACCGATCTTGCCACAGTTCTGGCAAGCCTGGTTCTCGTCGTCTCGGAGGGTACCGTTGAGTGCGGCGAGTTCTCGGAGCTGGTTGCGCTTGAGTTCGTTCTGGCCTTCAGGAATAGACGCAGCCTGGACAGTGTTAGTATAGATCTTATGGGGCTTGAGGGTAGACTTACAGTCTCAATGACGTTGTGAATGAGCTTCTTGGCCTTGTTGACCTTCTCTTCGGTATCGGCCATGATGAGACAGTGCAGATCTTCTTCCTGGTTGCTTGCGTGCGCGGCATCAGACCGACCCTTACCCTCCTTTACGGAGCCCTTGCCACGAATGGCGATCTTGGCACCTGAGTCTCCCTCCATTTTCTTAAGAGTGTTACCTCGAGGTCCGATAAGTAAACCAACTTTAGTACGAGAGAGCTAGTGTTAGTGTCTGATTCGCAAAGATTAGATGAACGTGTAAGGGTTAGTCCATTCGATGAAGGACCAGGTCTCAAACACCACCGGGTGTGATGGTGAGTCTGATCAAACTCCAAAAGGAAAGCAGAAACAGGGGATAATTTTGGTAAGTAGGGTTAAAGGGTTAGCAATCATACTGAAGTTAATTTCCGGATAATCGTTAACAGGAACATAGACCTTCTCCTGAGTCTTAGTAGGTCTACGATAATCCTGTGGCGGGTGGTAGTTAGGAATGGTCTTCATGGCCTTCTCGATGAGCTTGTGGCGCTCATCTTCAAGCTTCTTTCGGTATCGGTACTCTCGTGTATTGATACGTCGACCGTGGTTGTCGTACTGAGGAGCGGGAGAAGGAGATCTGTCATGAGTTAGGATGGTATGGATATTATCAACAAAAAAAAACTTACCGATCGCCGTCAGCTGGGACGACATCGTCGATGCGAAGCTTCTGGGAGATTTCCTCGATACGCAAATGCAGTGTGTAGGCCTCAAGCTGTTCACTTGTCATGTTGGACAAGATAGCAGTGGGCAAGCCCATGAGGCCAGCCGCTTTGTTCTCGGATGCATCACCCCATCGGTTTCGCTTCTTTCGTCGTCGAGGGCCATCAGATTCGCCGCGAGGCTCGGGATCGCGTCCACGCTTCAAGTCACGATCGACTCCAGCGTTGCCGTTAAACTCCTCCTCCTCATCTCCAAAGCGACGCTTCCCGAGAGGGATGTTGTTGGAACCGGTGATTCCTTGGCTTCTCCACGACATTTTCGAGCGATACGCGATCAAATTCTGATGCGCTGGGAAAAAGGTATTTGATGGTCCAGAAAAAGAGCTGGACTTTCGTTGTGGATGTCGAAAGTTCAAAGTGGGTGCCTTGGTGCTTTCAAATGATACGGGGCGATTTGACGGGTCGGTGAAACACTCAGCCGGAGACCCACGTGACTTTCCTGAATCAGTTGCAGACGAGACTAGCACTTTGGCCGAAGGGAATGAAGAGGTCTTATATGGCAGTGAACAATTAAAGTTTTTCTGGGGAAAGGGCATAACAACGGCGTAAATTTTCCGGTTTTATTGAATACAATATATATATTTTGTGCTGCTATGAACTGTAAAAATCAGGCTTTAATCCTGGTAGGTTGGATGCCTTCGTCTTTCTATCGGGAAATCAGACAAGGATATCGACAGTATCAGGCCACAGCGTCCTGAAATGACAGCTACAAAGACACCAATATATGAATTCGATAGTGTCGGAGTGAATAAAAGAGGATGATCAAAGTCTATATCTGAAACCGACAACCTGCCAATCCGTCACATCTGATTCAGGGTCCAAGAAATTTTCATGCCCCTGAACATCCTCTCGTACAACACCCCCTGAGCCAGCACTTCCAACGATACCCTCTTCTCTCGTTCGTTTTTCGTTCAGCCCTTTGAGATGAGTTCTTAAACATACAGCACAGACTGTAGCCAGGCTGTAGCAGACAGTGATAGCCTTGAAAGCCGTCTCGTATAGTGGATCCTCAGACTTCAGAAAGAAATGCGGACCTGCCATGTTTCCAACACAATATGTGATGAACAACATGGCCGTTATGGTCATCTTCTTGGTAACGCCTCTATAATTCGATTGTACAAGGGCCATGTTGAGCGGCATCGCCGCAGATCCGCTCGAGAGGAGGAAGTAGGCAAAAAGTTGAATGGTGTGAGGTACATTGTCTCGTTTGTAGATAATTGCACTTCCAATGACACATGGCATGATAACACCGACGATCAAAATGCAGTTCAGAGTGCGGAATCGGCCAGCAAAGTACCCGCTTCCGGATACGATACCCGCTGATAGAAGTGAGTAAGGTATGTTGATGAGTGTGGATTGCAAATTCGTGAATCCGAAAGATTCAACCACGATATTCGCAAAGCTTTGTGACCCGCCATTCGGAATCTGCGTGAATAACTCGATGCACACAATGAACCAAGATTTGGGATCAATCAAGCACTCACGGACTTGATCCCATTTCCAATTCGTATGTTCAGTCGTACCAGTACCGGAAGATACCACGCGCTGTGCCGCGATTCTTTTCTCCTTTGATGTGAGAAAAGCAGATTTGGAGATGTTGTCTGGAAGAAGGAAAAACAAAGGTATTGCCCACATAAAAGTTGTGGTGCCTAGGATGATGTACATCCACCTCCAAGGTCGTATTGACGCTCCATCGACATGCCCAACTGCAAATGCAAGCAAACTGGCTACCAAGCCCCCAACAGAGTTTCCAGAAAACCAGATGCCAACACGAGTCGGCATTTCATCGCGCGTATACCAAGTCGAAGTCAGAAACATGAAACCGGGCGTTATCGTGGCCTCTGCGACGCCTAGAAGAAATCGCACGACCATGAGGCCACCGAAGTTATGGCATGCTGCAGTGAGTGCAACGACCAAGCCCCAAAATAATGTATTTACTGTGAGATATTTCCCAGTTGGAAGACGTGCAACGAGAACGGTTGTTGGATATGTCCATAGAAGATAGCCTAGATAAAAGACGCTACCGACCCCGCTGTATTGCTGGCCTTTGAGATGCTGCAACAATGTCAGTGGTGAAGAGCTGGGATCGAATGGTGGACATACAGTATCCTCTCTGAGTCCAAAAACAGCGGCGCTGGATAGAATGACCTTGTCCATGAAATTCAACATATAGGTTATGAACAGTAACGGAATGATGGCTCTGTCAATCTTGGCCAATACCCTGTTTGCCTCTTCATCGTCGATAGTGTTCTCTGGGGGCGACAGGGTACTTCCAGCTGCAGAAGGATGTCTATGACTATATAAGAGCGGAAAGTTTGGATTGTTGTCGACTCCATGCTCTGTGAAGCCGTCTGGTTGACCGTCAAGTGGCGACGAAGCATCTCTGTCAGAGGCGTTGGTTGAACATTGCTCATTCATCTCTGCTCTTGCAGAACGGAGTGAAAGCCGAAAAGAGACGAGGAACGCATTAGTCTATTCCCATAGCTTCATTAGCATTAGAGAAACCTAACGCTCAATTGTTTCTGAGAAATGATGACTGTTGAGAGGACAAAAAGCTAAGTCGTGCTCGAAAGATAACGGTCAAGCTTGCAGGTGCGAATAGCTCTCTGATACTGTGCTGAGCACGGACAAGTGTAAGAGGGTCTCCATTACATAGGTGATTTCGTCGCGATCAGTCAACGCAAGCATGAAAATATTTCTGAAATTGAAGAAGAGTTTTATTAAAATTCCGGGCCAAATAATTCCCGATCATAAATTTCCAGATGATTAAACCGCGGTGTCATGCTATCTTCCTTGCTACTTTCATGTCAGGTCGTCGATACACCCCGAGGTCTAGAAGTAATGCGTCGCATTTCCTGACTCCCGCTGGTGACTGTCGAAAAGTCAACCTCGTCTGCCTGGTTCGATTCCTGTGCCTCATTGACAATGCCCAAGTGTGCTTCCTGATGATCTTTGCTGAGATGATGCGCTTTCATAAGGAAACTGAGCAACAAGCCAACGCCGGAGAATGCAGTATACTATTGAGAATCAGTATGAAAGAAGAATCAGAAATCGGTCGATTTTCGCACCATTATCCACATCTTGTCGAGAGCCTTGAAGAATGCTGTCCTCACAACAAGCTGTGACTCTGTCGGTAAGGTCTTGATCAGATCAACGCTCGCAGACGCAGATGCGCCATTGAACAACCTGGCAAGGTCGGGACCCAGACTATCTTCAAGTGTCTGATACTCACCTTTCATTTCGTTCTGGAACAGTATCCCGCCAATGACAACGGATATCCCTGAAGCCAGTGTTCGGATAAAGCCCATCGCCGTGGTCGCGGCCGCAACATCCTTGTGAGGCACAACAGCCTGCACAGACAGCAAGGGGCCTTCAAAATTCAAGCCAACCCCAATTCCTGTCAGTATCTGAAAAGAGATCAATTTTGCCCAGTTCATGTCAATGTCCAGGCTGATCATCAGGCCCATTCCCAGTGTCATGATCATCAACCCAACACGGGAGACAAGAAGATACTTGCCACTGAACTGGATGTAGGCTCCAGTAAGAGCAGCAGAAATTGAGATGGGCAAGATGAAAGGGAGAAGTAACACACCCGAGCGCAGTGGGCTTGCCAGGAGAACTGCCTGAAAGTATAACGGTAGGTAATAGGCGACACCAAGAAACACAAACGCGTGGAAGAATGTAACAGCGTATGCTGAAGAGGATGAACAGGTCTTGAAGAGATGTACTGGCAGAACTGGAAACTCTGCCAACTTCCACTCGTTCCATATGAACAACACGCCAGTTACCACACCAAAAACTATTAGAGACACCACTGTAGCAGAGTTCCAAGGCTCGTACACGCCGCCAAGATAAAGACCGAGCAGCAGCATCAAGGTCCCTCCTATGATGAGAAAACTGCCGGGCCAGTCGATGGCTTTCAGACCTGCCCAAACAGGGGTGTTGGGAGATGGGAGTTTGAGAGCGAAGAACAAGAGAATAAAAACTGCAGCTGTGATTGGTACTAGGGATATCAGCTACAGCTCGGAAATTTGTCATGGAAGCTTACAATTGATCCAAAAACACCATCTCCAACTGGACACCGTTAGTAAGAATACCTTCCAACATACACGAACTTACTTCAACCGATCTGTGAGTGCGCCTCCAAGTACGGGACCAATCCCAGACGCAACGGCCCAGACAATGGATGTCAGTCCATAGTATAGGCCGCGGTCCCGTTGTGAGAACATATCGCTGATACAGATATTCACCAGCGTCTGCATCCCAGCGGCGCCCAATCCTTGAATGGCCCGGCCAGCAATGAAGACAGCCAGGCCATCAACCAGAGCACAAATAAGGCTACCCGCAAAGAATATGACATTAGCGACGAGTAATATGGGTTTTCTACCCCATATATCGGAAATCTTGCCCCACGGTGGTGTCGAGGCAGTATGGGCGAGGACAAAAGATGTACCTATCCAAGTATAGCCCGAATCAGATGCAAAATGGGCGGCGATGGTTGGAAGCGCAGTTGACACGATTGTCAATTCAAGTGCGGCAAGGAAGACACAGGCGCAGAGTGAGGACATTACTGTTGCGATCTGAAGCAGAGTCTTCTTCGATTTGGTACTCTGGATGCCGGGTTCATTGGAGCTCGAAGAATCATGGTTGTTACTCAAATTAGCGGCCGGCGTTTCTCGAACAGAGCGGTGTTGATTGTAAATTTGGTATGCCTCTGAGCCTCTGTCGTTGATATCGTCAAATTGTGTAATTGGCATGGATGGCCCAGGCGCCTTGGAGGTTGTTTGTGACATTGTTGTCGTAGAAGTCGGACATTGCAGATTATCTTCGGATATGAGTTACGAGGAGGAGGAGAAAGGGTATTTATACAACAGGGATTCCATGAAAGATGACATTGATTCCGTCGTGACGTTCGTGCTAAGGTAGTGGCTCGTTTCCTGTCAAAAGACCCTTGCCCATGGTGTTGTTCCTAGTGGATCCTTCCCTGAATGCGATCGCATTCAAGGTTCCACCAAGACGGACAGGATAATATCTGGGGTAAGCGCATTCCCACCTCAAGGGTCCTTGGTGCTTCCCTTCATATCTTTATCCTCACAACCTGCGTCGCCAGATTTTGGCACCTTACATATTCGTCCTCATTAACAATTTCTTTTTCCTCCTGACACGATGAACCTTGGCTACAACATCAGCCTCTCATGTTCAGTGATGCCGCCACACCTTTATCCCATGTCAACAAGATGCACTAGGCGATGCGACCCCCAAGAGAACTGGCTGGTACATCACGTGTGAGGCTTCATGCGCGATGACACCAAGTCCTACATCTCAGGTTCTTGGCATAGGCGATCTCCTGGTATCAGATTGTATCGCCTCATTCACAAGAACCAAGCCAGCTCGCCCAGTATGTCAGACAACAAATCTCATGTCAGAACTTTACAACCTCATACTCTTTGCTCCCTCTGTACATCTTTCTGGGGGCGTGCAACATGCCTCAGATTTCGACCTGAAGTCCTTCTCAACGGTGGAGAAGGTGTCCCATCGATGCCACAGCATCTTCTCTTCTCTCCTAGCCGCACCGATGTTCTATCCGCTGCTTCGCGAGGCTGCCACTTCTGCTCCATCATCGTTGGAGCCGTTGTAGGATGCACCGGAGATCATGGTGATCGACAGTTTTCTGATGACAAGAATGGCGCTATCTACATCTCAATAGCGATGTTCGACACAGATGCTGGTACCTTTCTCCTTACGTTGTTTCCCTGCGAAGAGTCAAGGATCTTTAGTCATGATCAAATACTCAGTGATTATCCCTTACCACTCCGCCCAGTTACAGGTATAACTTATTGTGCCCTTAGATTCTCGGGGCTAATCTACTTCAGAGAGCCATGGGGGCATAAAAGCTGACAACCCACACCTTGTATCGACGCTGCAGTCAACAACCTATTCCGACGCAACTGCAGACTTCATTCGATCTTGGATTACTGAATGTCAGAGTACTCATATTCTGTGCGGCGACGACCTTTTGAGCCTGATTCTTGGTTCCAAAGAAACAAAAGCACGACCCCGGCGTTTGCTAGATTTATTGGCTTTCCAGAACGTCGAGAAGATACGGCTTATCGAAGCCAATAATGACCACACCAAGGAATACTGCGCCCTGAGTTACAGCTGGGGATTCAGCAAGCCCTATGTCATGACATCCTCTAATTTGGCGGCATTTCAAAAAGAAATTCACGTCAAAGATTTGCCGAAGCTACTACGAGACTCTATTCGAGTCGTCAGGGGTCTCAGGTTTAGGTATTTATGGATCGATGCCCTTTGCATTATGCAGGATGGAAGCCAATCTTCTGCAGCGTCGGACGACTGGGTTGACCAAGCAGGCAAGATGAACGACATCTTCGGGAACGCAGCTGTGACCATCGCGGCAGCCGAATGCTTTGATGGCAACTCGAGCATGATCGTGCCACGAAATCCATTGAGTCAACTATCTTGCCGACTGGACGCGAGCACGAATCTCTACTATGAAGTCGTTCCACCATGCACTCCACACTGTTTGTTACACCCTTTCGATAAAGCGCGCTTTCACCTTGATACCAGAGCGTGGGTTTTCCAGGAGCGAATTTTGTCGCCTCGGACAGTGCACTTGACTCGCAACTTTGTTCATCTCGAGTGTAGGACTGAGCTCCGTTGCGGAGCTATGGGAAGATCTGACGCATGCTATCACAGCGGCGCAATTGCCAAAGCAGATTATCAAGTGCTATTTTCCATGTTTGGACCCTACGGACTTGATGAGTCTGCCCACGACGCATTTCTTTCCTTCTGGCACGAGCTCGTCCGGAGGTATTCGACAACGAACCTGAGCCGCAAGTCAGACTTGTTAGTTGCTTTGGCTGGTCTTGCGAAGCAAGTTAAGATAAAATCACAACTCACCTGGTCATTTGGGTTGTGGCAAGAGCATCTACTCCGGGATATGCTATGGTATATTAGGGGAGGGAGAGGCGCCCCTTGTCGTGAGAGATCGCCAACTTGGTCTTGGGCCAGCATTGGTGTACAAGGACCGCAGATCATTTATGAGCCTGCCACACAAGTTTCCCTTCTCGCGGACATCATCAGCCTGCCCGATGCAACAGACTTTGTAGGCCGTGGTCTACTGGTGGATGCAACGAAACATTGCGTCAATATTTCAGGCCTGTTACGACCTGGTGCTCCGGATTTGTTAAAATATGGTCAAGATTCTGCTACTAGCATGAACAAAGACATTCGCGTCCATAGGAATTGCCAAGGGATACGGCATGTCCACCGCCAATGCCCATTCCACCCAGACTACGACCTCCCAAACAACATCGAGCTGTACAGCTTACTTATAGCTTGCGCTTCGGGAGCCCAACAAAGAATGGGCTCTTCTCAAAGTTCAGGTACGCATGTGGGAATTGTTCTGACGCCTGCCCCAGAACATGAACGTCGATACAGACGCGTTGGTTATTTCCACATTGACATTCAGGAGACAGATGATAATGATCAAGGAATACCGTGGATCCTAGAGAGGTCCAGTTTTGTTGAAATAGAGATCATCTAGCAGACCTGACAAATCTCACCCGAGGCGGTGTAAAATATTCCTGATATATCCCTGTTGTTCTGTCACTCGGCCTACACGTCTACTTGTCGGCTCAAACCATATTAGTGCTTCATTCAATGACTCATCAACATATTGAGATGCTTCCTGCAAGTGTCGTAAACAAGTCTCTCGATCATTACGCGTGATCTCAAAGCGCATCTGCTCTATTCTGCCTAGACCCTCTAGAGCAGCATAGCGCAACTTGGCCCTTGAGAAACCGCTGAGTTGTTCAGCTCGTTCCAAAGCCATCTTGTAGTAAGACTCTGCGCCGTCTAGATCACCACCATCCAGGTGATCATCTGCGACATTGGTGACAGTCCAGACAACGTTCCGTGCGAATGGTCCATAGAACGATTCTTGGTTCCGCAAAAGCTGAGCTCGGCGGTAGCCACCTTCAATACGGTCTCGACCGTGATAAAGGCAGTCACAAAGTCGTTCCTCGATATAGAGACGATGCCAGGTGTCGGGAGACTTATCGGAGAATACTGCCAATGCAGCCCGAAGACTCGAGATAGCCGTGCACTTCAGTAGCGCAGGTGGCAATAAGGAGAGGGACACCAAGAATTGGATAAGAGGGGAGGGTGTCCGTAAGGACGAAGCCATTGCCGCCGAATAACGGAGTAGGCATGCCAATACTTCCTGTGCATTGCACGCCGAGAGCTCACAAACGACGGCTAATAGTTGAGCAATACTCATTGGATGGCAGTCAGAGAGAAGAGGCCGAACAAGGTCAAAAGCTTGATGGAAGTGTGGAAATGCGCCTGGGCCTCCACGTATCATCTGCGCTAGGCCTTCTTGCATACGGTTCCCGAAACGTCCGTGTATCGTGAACTGATGAACCTCTGGCTCTGCGTGGATGTCTTGGCTGAGGTAGACTCCGCAGTAGTCAGTTAGACTGGCAGCTGCCTTTTGCTCGAGGGTGAATATAGGCGTGGGAATATCAACAGGAGACATAGACATGGCCACGCTGCTGGCTGAAGATAGCGCAGCGAGTGTTGAACTACCTTCGCTCGTACCCTCCACAGGACAATCTCCCTCTTGGAGAAGCCTGACAGGTGGCTCTTCCTGGGACATTGTAGCTAAATGACACCATTGAATTGGGTTCTGTATACCTTTCCGTCTGAAGTATCGCAGGATCTCATGCAACGGAACATAGCGTCCTCGGATCACGAACCAGGGTTCCGGGACTGGCCACGACGCAGGGTCTGGATCAAGTAAGCGAAGAGCCGCAACCATGCCGTGGAACTGGTTGTTTCTTTGCAGGTTCCATTGGCTGATTCGAGCCCTGATCATGCGCGTGTTGACCCTGTATCCTAGCGATTTCAAATGATCCCTGACCTCTGCCATAGAAAGCCTGCGGTCGTGGTAGAGTTCTTTGACGAGGGGTCGCAGGCGAGACCAGTCCTCGCTTGATGGTATCGTAAGAACTGATTGGGGGTTTACAAGGGGATCCATTGGGGTGACTGATTTAGGAATGAATGTATGCATGCAGAGTCGGTGGGGGATGGATATTTGGATATATATGCATGGGCGTTTTGTAGTTCGTATATTGGCGTTCCGTTTACTGGGCTAGATCACACCATGGCTGTCAAACATCCTGCCCTTCCCAATCCATGTCTTAAGCAGTGAGGGGCCCAAGGGTCTTTCAGCACCTGGAACTCCTCTCATGTTAGCGATATGCAGATTTAGTGATCCAAACGTCCGAGCAACTTTGTCATAACGCATTAGTCTAATAGCTTATTGGATACCCCTCAAAGTACACACTTGCGAGGAGGCATTCTTGAAGCGTTCTTCCATAAATATGCCTAGGCTAGCCACGCGAAGGCAGCCTTGTTCTAGTGTAGGACTAATTCGGCAATTGCAGCAGTTGAAATGAGCCCATTGGGGCTTGAAACTTGTGGAATGGGAGGGTTCAGCTCGTGCGGCTGAGTTGCGATAGCGCGTAAGTTGCAACATCTACCCAATCAACGGTAAAGAGGAGGTCACTATTGATCTACTTATTGATTTTCAACCTGGTTTATCAGAGTTCAAGCTCTATTGGTGTGACACTTTGCCAAGAATGCAACCACTGTAATTCTTCAGGCACAAATACGCACAATAGGGGCCAAGAACGATCGAATGAGTGCTCCCAGACTCCGTGAAAATGACAGAGTATTATTCGGTACTGAGAAAGAAAGGGAAAAAAAGTATGATAACAGCAGGGTAGGGTAATTAGAACTAGTTTCAAATGGAGTCCAGTCCTTCCAACTACATCACCACACAACCATCCGTCACAGCATCAACAATCTCCTCCACGATCCCACCACTATCTCCATCATCACTATCACCGTACCCAGAGAATCTCGTATGAACGTCAGAGTCATGGATGGGCTGATTTGTAGTTGTGTCGACATAGCTGGCGCCGTTGTTGTAGTCAACGCCAACTGTGTGGTTGTCACTTGTTGTAAGCTCAGGTTTGTCGACGCTGGTGGGATATTCGACCTTTGGAGGAGGTGGAGGGTTTTCTGAAGACATGTTTGATATGAGATGGATGACAGGTGAGGTGAATTGCTTTTTAAGCTGAATAGATGGGTTGTTCAGCTGAGAATCTGGAATAATTGAGACGAGTTTGCTGTTGGGTTATTTGAGTATGTTATTGATGGAGGCAGAGTCAAGAATATATATACATATGTACAGATACTTTCTAGCTTCTGGCGTCACTTACACGAGGCTAGTACTAGCATAACGATACAGAGACGTGAGGCACCCGAACTGCTCGGGCAAAAGCAGAATCATGCCTTATCTCCGTCCCAAAGAGGAGAGCTTCCACCCCAAAGAAGCTTTCAGCCTCAACCAGAGTAGCTAATGCACGGGCATTTTTCGTTAGTTGGTCATGCATGGGCGTTCTGTCAAACTAGCAGTTTTAGATGACTTACACAAGCGATACAACACTACAATTGCTTCACAAACATCGGATTCAACGTAGCTCTGTCAGCCTCTGTTCAGCTTTCTTATGCATAGGCTTTCTGTAAATATTTGACGTCTTGAGGGGCGGCTATCGTCTAAGCAATGGGACCATCTCACAGACCTACCCTTGCTCTGTGAAATAACCTTAACAGCAAGCATACTGATCAAAGACCCTAGAGCTTCAACAGGTACCACATCTCTATGAATCATATTGGACTCAAAGTCTTGTGGCTGTACGCCAAAAAGTGTCTGAATTCAGCCTCGCATGATTTGATACCATACATGAATTATATATACTTGAGATTGCCTCTCCAGAAAGTGGTTTCATCTGGTTCAGACCAAAACACAAAGAGTCAACTCACACAATTTGTATACATAATTCTCAAGCCCTTCAATCTCAAAGTGATCTCTCTCACCAAGGTACTGGCAGAGACACATCTCTGATCATCCTACCCATCCACCCTCCCCCCCCCCTCAAGACATTATCTTCAAAAAGCAAAGATCAACATGGTCTTCCACCTCATCCCAGCCCTCGCAGTCGCAGGCGTCAAGTATGTGATCAAAGAAGCAACTGACGCCCCGACCTGTGGATGCGGCAGGGAGAAGATGAAGATGTGGGCGGGCTTCCGTATCATCTTCCTTTGTAAGGATTGCGAAAACGGCATGGAAGTCAAGTTGGGATTGAAAGCTGTGCAGATCGCGACTTTTGGTGTAAGTTACTGTCTTTCACTGTTGGGTTCAGTGCGTGAGATGCGAGATTGTCTGCTAATGTTGGCTTGTAGTTGGCAAATTGATACCCTGTGTTGTGACTGAAGAGGTGATGATACTACCTCGACGCAACCAAGATTGATATAGTCTCACCAATTTGACTTACCACTTCCGGGAGAATGAACAGAGAACAATGTACAGCTTTATATGGAAGTGTTCAGATAAGCGACTCAGCAATGTGTATGATCAAGCATTGGACTGATGATGATGATGATGATGAAAGGCAGCTCGCAGGAGTCATTCTTTTATATCGCGGTCAATAATTACATAAAGATTAATGTATGCGATATTTAGCTAGCTATTCTAAATTCTTTACCTGTTACTTCATTAGCCACGACCTAGGTTGAGGCAGGCCTCTGATTTGCATAATGGACATGAACCTGAGGCGGGACGCTCAGTTTTGAGAGCTCCACCACAGGTCTTAAGTGGTATTGTCGTTTAAAAATCTGTATAATACAATATATCTTGACAGTCACTTCATTATAATACTTTATAT